>JAKDEW010000320.1:0-360679 GCA_021963965.1 Artemisiospiza belli
TGCATTTGATGGCTTTGACTTTGGGACAGATTTTTTTCTTGTTTTTTTTTTTTTTGTTTAACTGTTGATGCCTTGTCCCTCATATCTTGCCCCGTAAGTTGTGTCTTCCTCCTTGACTATTTCCCCTGAATTTGCAACATCTCTTAGCTTAATTTTTGCATCTTTTGGTCCTTCGCACTGCACCTCATATAATCCCGGGCCATTTTCTTAGAGTAACTAGATTTCCCAAATTTCCTTTTTTTCTCCTCCAATTGCAATTCCTTTGATGGAGTCTCCGTTCCAGTGTGTTTGTAGGTCCTTCTTTTCTGTTTGGGCCTTCAGTGGGGATCAATTTTGGCAAGCTTTGCTGCATGTGCCTGGACTTGCTGGTGTATGGCCTGCCTGCATTTTGATGGCTTGACTTTGGAAAAATTTTTTTTTTTCGTTGTTTTGTGAAGTGTCCATGCCATGTCCCTCATATCTTGCCCCCTAAGTTGTGTCTTCCTCCTTGACTTTTTCCCCTGCTTTTGCAACATCTGTGAGCCTATTTTTTGCATGTTTTGGTCCTTTGCAATGCAGCTGATTTCCTCACAGCCTATTTTTGAAGACATTAAAATTACTGATTTTCTGCTTTTTTCAATTGCATTTCATTTGAACTTATCACCTTTCCAGAGTGTTTGCAAGCCTTTCTTTTGGGATTCACAAGATTCCTTTTCCCTTCCCGAAAGGAAATTTCATTTCCTTTCGGGAAGGGAAAAGAAATCTTGTGATTTCAATGGGGACGAATCGAAGAATCATTGGTGCATTTCCCTGCCCTTGATGGCATGCCATGCCTTTTGGTGGCTTTGACTTGGGGAAAGATTTTTTTCATTTTTTTGGTTGATTTCTGAAGTGTCCATGCCATGTCCTCATATCTTGCCACCTAAGTTGTGTCTTCCTCCTTGACTTTTTCCCCTGCTTTTGCAACATCTGTGAGCTTCGTTTTTGCATCTTTTGGTCCTTCGCACTGCACCTGATATTATCCCGGGCCATTTCCTTACAGTCACTAAATTCCCAAAGTTTCTTTTTTTCTCCTCCAATTACAATTCCTTTGATGGTGTCTCCGCTCCAGCCTGTTTGTAGGCCCTTATTTTCTGTTTTGGCCTTCAGTGGGGATCAGATTTGGCAAGCTTTGCTGCATGTGCCTGCACTTGCTGGCGTATGGCCTGCCTGCATTTTTGAAGGCTTTGACTTTGGGAACGATTTTTCTGTTTTTCTTTTTTCTTGTTTTAAATATTCATGCCATGTCCCTCATATCTTGCCCCCTAAGTTGTGTTTTCCTCCCTTGACTTTTTCCGCTGCTTTTGAAATATCTGTGAGCTTTGTTTTGGCATCATTTAGTCCTTCGCACTGCACCTGACATAATCCCGGGCCATTTTCTTACAGTCACTAAATTTACCAAATTTACATTTTTACTTTTCCTAATGCAATATTTCCGATGCTGTCTCCATCCACCGCCCCTCACTGCCTGAAGCCCTGCCCCTCACACAGGGAGCCCCAGCCATGACTGCCGTGTGCCCCGCCCCGCACTGACTGGATCCCCACCCCTGAAAGCCTGGAACCCCGCGCCTCACTCATGGGGCCTTGCCCTTCATAATTGGAGCCCGCCCTCAAATATGGAGCCTTGCCCCTGACTGCATGGAGCCCTGCCCATCCCTCATGGATCCCCGCCCATCACTGGCTGGAGCCCTGCCCCACAAACATGGAGCCCTTTCCCTCACACATGGAGCCTTGCCCCTCTCTGGCTGGAGCCCTGCCACTAACACAAAGAGCCCCGGCCATCACTGCCCTGAGCCCCGCCCCTCACTGACTGGATCCCCACCCCTGAAAGCCTGGAACCCCGGCCTTCACTCATGGGGCCTTGCCCTTCATATTTGAAGCCCCGCCCCTCAAATATGGAGCCCTATCCCTCACTGCATGGAGCCCTGCCCATCCCACATGGAGCCCCGCCCATCACTGGCTGGAGCCCCGCCCCACACACTTGGAGCCTTTTCCCTCACACATGGAGCCCTGCCCCTCTCTGGCTGCAGCCCTAACCCTAACACATGGAGCCTCGGCAATCACTGCCTAGAGCCCCACCCCTCACTGACTGGATCCCCACCCCTCACAGCCCGGAACCCCGCCCCTCACAGCATGGAAACCCCTTCCCTCACTCATGGAGCCCTGCCCATCCCACATGGAGCCCCGCCCATCACTGCCTGGAGCCCTGCCCCACACACATGGAGCCGCTTCCGTCACACATAGAGCACCGCCCCTCACTGCCTGAAGCCCTGCCCCCTCACACATGGAGCCCCGCGTTTGTAGGTCCTTCTTTTCGGTTTTGGCCTTCAGTGGGGATCAATTTTGGCAAGCTTTGCTGCATGTGTCTGCACTTGCTGGCATATGGCCTGCCTGCATTTTGATGGCTTTGACTTTGGGACAGATTTTTTCTTGTTTTTTTTTTTTTGTTTAACTGTTGATGCCATGTCCCTCATATCTTGCCCCGTAAGTTGTGTCTTCCTCCTTGACTATTTCCCCTGATTTTGCAACATCTCTTAGCTTAATTTTTGCATCTTTTGGTCCTTCGCACTGCACCTCATATAATCCCGGGCCATTTTCTTAGAGTAACTAGATTTCCCAAATTTCCTTTTTTTCTCCTCCAATTGCAATTCCTTTGATGGAGTCTCCGTTCCAGTGGTGTTTGTAGGTCCTTCTTTTCTGTTTGGGCCTTCAGTGGGGATCAATTTTGGCAAGCTTTGCTGCATGTGCCTGGACTTGCTGGTGTATGGCCTGCCTGCATTTTGATGGCTTTGACTTTGGAAAAATTTTTTTTTTTCGTTGTTTTGTGAAGTGTCCATGCCATGTCCCTCATATCTTGCCCCCTAAGTTGTGTCTTCCTCCTTGACTTTTTCCCCTGCTTTTGCAACATCTGTGAGCCTATTTTTTGCATGTTTTGGTCCTTTGCAATGCAGCTGATTTCCTCACAGCCTATTTTTTGAAGACATTAAAATTACTGATTTTCTGCTTTTTTCAATTGCATTTCATTTGAACTTATCTCCTTTCCAGAGTGTTTGCAAGCCTTTCTTTTGGGATTCACAAGATTCCTTTTCCCTTCCCGAAAGGAAATTTCATTTCCTTTCGGGAAGGGAAAAGAAATCTTGTGATTTCAATGGGACGAATCGAAGAATCATTGGTGCATTTCCCTGCCCTTGATGGCATGCCATGCCTTTTGGTGGCTTTGACTTTGGAAAGATTTTTTTCATTTTTTGGTTGATTTCTGAAGTGTCCATGCCATGTCCTCATATCTTGCCACCTAAGTTGTGTCTTCCTCCTTGACTTTTTCCCCTGCTTTTGCAACATCTGTGAGCCTATTTTTTTGCATGTTTTGGTCCTTTGCAATGCAGCCTGATTTCCTCACAGCCTATTTTTTGAAGACATTAAAATTACTGATTTTCTGCTTTTTTCAATTGCATTTCATTTGAACTTATCTCCTTTCCAGAGTGTTTGCAAGCCTTTCTTTTGGGATTCACAAGATTCCTTTTCCCTTCCCGAAAGGAAATTTCATTTCCTTTCGGGAAGGGAAAAGAAATGTTGTGATTTCAATGGGGACGAATCGAAGAATCATTGGTGCATTTCCCTGCCCTTGATGGCATGCCATGCCTTTTGGTGGCTTTGACTTGGGGAAAGATTTTTTTCATTTTTTGGTTGAATTTCTGAAGTGTCCATGCCATGTCCTCATATCTTGCCACCTAAGTTGTGTCTTCCTCCTTGACTTTTTCCCCTGCTTTTGCAACATCTGTGAGCTTAGTTTTTGCATCCTTTGGTCCTTCGCCCTGCACCTGATATTATCCCGGGCCATTTCCTTACAGTCACTAAATTTCCCAAATTTTCTTTTTTTCTCCTCCAATTACAATTCCTTTGATGGTGTCTCCGCTCCAGCCTGTTTGTATGGCCCTTATTTTCTGTTTTGGCCTTCAGTGGGGATCAGATTTGGCAAGCTTTGCTGCATGTGCCTGCACTTGCTGGCGTATGGCCTGCCTGCATTTTGAAGGCTTGACTTTGGGAACGATTTTTTCTTGTTTTTCTTTTTTCTTGTTTTAAATATTCATGCCATGTCCCTCATATCTTGCCCCCTAAGTTGTGTTTTCCTCCTTGACTTTTTTCCGCTGCTTTTGAAATATCTGTGAGCTTTGTTTTGGCATCATTTAGTCCTTCGCGCTACAGTCACTAAATTTACCAAATTTACATTTTTACTTTTCCTAATGCAATATTTCCGATGCTGTCTCCATCCACCGCCCCTCACTGCCTGAAGCCCTGCCCCTCACACAGGGAGCCCCCAGCCATGACTGCCTAGTGCCCCGCCCCGCACTGACTGGATCCCCCACCCCCTGAAAGCCTGGAACCCCGCGCCTCACTCATGGGGCCTTGCCCTTCATAATTGGAGCCCCGCCCCTTCAAAGATGGAGCCTTGCCCCTGACTGCATAGAGCCCTGCCCATCCCTCATGGATCCCCGCCCATCACTGGCTGGAGCCCTGCCCCACAAACATGGAGCCCCTTTCCCTCACACATGGAGCCTTGCCCCCTCTCTGGCTGGAGCCCTGCCACTAACACAAAGAGCCCCGGCCATCACTGCCCTGAGCCCCGCCCCTCACTGACTGGATCCCCACCCCTGAAAGCCTGGAACTCCGGCCTTCACTCATGGGGCCTTGCCTTCATATTTGAAGCCCCCGCCCCTCAAACATGGAGCCCTATCCCTCACTGCATGGAGCCCTGCCCATCCCACATGGAGCCCCGCCCATCACTGGCTGGAGCCCTGCCCCACACACATGGAGCCTTTTCCCCTCACACATGGAGCCCTGCCCCTCTCTGGCTGCAGCCCTAACCCTAACACATGGAGCCTCGGCAATCACTGCCTAGAGCCCCACCCCCTCACTGACTGGATCCCCACCCCTCACAGCCCGGAACCCCGCCCCTCACGCATGGAACCCCCTTCCCTCACTCATGGAGCCCTGCCCATCCCACATGGGAGCCCCGCCCATCACTGGCTGGAGCCCTGCCCCACACACATGGAGCCGCTTCCGTCACACATAGAGCACCGCCCCTCACTGCCTGAAGCCCTGCCCCTCACACATGGAGCCCCGCGTTTGTAGGTCCTTCTTTCCCGGTTTTGGCCTTCAGTGGGGATCAATTTTGGCAAGCTTTGCTGCATGTGTCTGCACTTGCTGGCGTATGGCCTGCCTGTTTTGTGAAGTGTCCATGCCATATCCCTCATATCTTGCCCCCTAAGTTGTGTCTTCCTCCTTGACTTTTTCCCCTGCTTTTGCAACATCTGTGAGCCTATTTTTTGCATGTTTTGGTCCTTTGCAATGCAGCTGATTTCCTCACAGCCTATTTTTTTGAAGACATTAAAATTACTGATTTTCTGCTTTTTTCAATTGCATTTCATTTGAACCTATCTCCTTTCCAGAGTGTTTGCAAGCCTTTCTTTTGGGATTCACAAGATTCCTTTTCCCTTCCCGAAAGGAAATTTCATTGTCCTTTCGGGAAGGGAAAAGAAATGTTGTGATTTCAATGGGGACGAATCGAAGAATCATTGGTGCATTTCCCTGCCCTTGATGGCATGCCATGCCTTTTGGTGGCTTTGACTTGGGGAAAGATTTTTTTCATTTTTTGGTTGATTTCTGAAGTGTCCCATGCCATGTCCTCATATCTTGCCACCTAAGTTGTGTCTTCCTCCTTGACTTTTTCCCCTGCTTTTGCAACATCTGTGAGCTTAGTTTTTGCATCTTTTGGTCCTTCGCACTGCACCTGATATTATCCCGGGCCATTTTCTTACAGTCACTAAATTTCCCAAATTTTCTTTTTTTCTCCTCCAATTACAATTCCTTTGATGGTGTCTCCACTCCAGCCTGTTTGTAGGCCCCTATTTTTCTCTTTTGGCCTTCAGTGGGGATCAGATTTGGCAAGCTTTGCTGCATGTGCCTGCAACTTGCTGGCGTATGGCCTGCTCTGCATTTTGAAGGCTTTGACTTTGGGAACGATTTTTTCTTGTTTTTCTTTTTCCTTGTTTTAAATATTCATGCCATGTCCCTCATATCTTGCCCCCTAAGTTGTGTTTTCCTCCTTGACTTTTTCCGCTGCTTTTGAAATATCTGTGAGCTTTGTTTTGGCATCATTTAGTCCTTCGCCACTGCACCTGACATAATCCCGGGCCATTTTCTTACAGTCACTAAATTTACCAAATTTACATTTTTACTTTTCCTAATGCAATATTTCCGATGCTGTCTCCATCCACCGCCCCCTCACTGCCTGAAGCCCTGCCCCTCACACAGGGAGCCCCAGCCATGACTGCCGTGTGCCCCGCCCCGCACTGACTGGATCCCCACCCCTGAAAGCCTGGAACCCCGCGCCTCACTCATGGGGCCTTGCCCTTCATAATTGGAGCCCCGCCCTTCAAAGATGGAGCCTTGCCCCCTGACTGCATGGAGCCCTGCCCATCCCTCATGGATCCCCGCCCATCACTGGCTGGAGCCCTGCCCCACAAACATGGAGCCCTTTCCCTCACACATGGAGCCCTTGCCCCTCTCTGGCTGGAGCCCTGCCACTAACACAAAGAGCCCCCGGCCATCACTGCCCTGAGCCCCGCCCCTCACTGACTGGATCCCCCACCCCTCACAGCCTGGAACCCCCGGCCTTCACTCATGGGGCCTTGCCCTTCATATTTGAAGCCCCGCCCCTCAAATATGGAGCCCTATCCCTCACTGCATGGAGCCCCTGCCCCATCCCACAATGGAGCCCCGCCCATCACTGGCTGGAGCCCCGCCCCACACACTTGGAGCCTTTTCCCTCACACATGGAGCCCCTGCCCCTCTCTGGCTGCAGCCCTAACCCTAACACATGGAGCCTCGGCAATCACTGCCTAGAGCCCCCACCCCTCACTGACTGGATCCCCACCCCTCACAGCCCGGAACCCCGCCCCTCACGCATGGAACCCCTTCCCTCACTCATGGAGCCCTGCCCATCCCACATGGAGCCCCGCCCATCACTGCCTGGAGCCCTGCCCCACACACATGGAGCCGCTTCCGTCACACATAGAGCACCGGCCCCTCACTGCCTGAAGCCCTGCCCCTCACACATGGAGCCCCCGCGTTTGTAGGTCCTTCTTTTCGGTTTTGGCCTTCAGTGGGGGATCAATTTTGGCAAGCTTTGCTGCATGTGTCTGCACTTGCTGGCATATGGCCTGCCTGCATTTTGATGGCTTTGACTTTGGGACAGATTTTTTCTTGTTTTTTTTTTTTTTTGTTTAACTGTTGATGCCATGTCCCTCATATCTTGCCCCGTAAGTTGTGTCTTCCTCCTTGACTATTTCCCCTGATTTTTGCAACATCTCTTAGCTTAATTTTTGCATCTTTTGGTCCTTCGCACTGCACCTCATATAATCCCGGGCCCATTTTCTTAGAATAACTAGATTTCCCCAAATTTCCTTTTTTTCTCCTCCAATTGCAATTCCTTTGATGGAGTCTCCGTTCCAGTGTGTTTGTAGGTCCTTCTTTTCTGTTTGGGCCTTCAGTGGGGGATCAATTTTGGCAAGCTTTGCTGCATGTGCCTGGACTTGCTGGTGTATGGCCTGCCCTGCATTTTGATGGCTTTGACTTTGGAAAAATTTTTTTTTTTCGTTGTTTTGTGAAGTGTCCATGCCATGTCCCCTCATATCTTGCCCCCTAAGTTGTGTCTTCCTCCTTGACTTTTTTCCCCTGCTTTTGCAACATCTGTGAGCCTATTTTTTGCATGTTTTGGTCCTTTGCAATGCAGCTGATTTCCTCACAGCCTATTTTTTGAAGACATTAAAATTACTGATTTTCCTGCTATTTTCAATTGCATTTCATTTGAACTTATCTCCTTTCCAGAGTGTTTGCAAGCCTTTCTTTTGGGATTCACAAGATTCCTTTTCCCTTCCCGAAAGGAAATTTCATTTCCTTTCGGGAAGGGAAAAGAAATCTTGTGATTTCAATGGGGACGAATCGAAGAATCATTGGTGCATTTCCCCTGCCCTTGATGGCATGCCATGCCTTTTGGTGGCTTTTGACTTTGGGAAAGATTTTTTTCATTTTTTGGTTGATTTCTGAAGTGTCCATGCCATGTCCTCATATCTTGCCACCTAAGTTGTGTCTTCCTCCTTGACTTTTTTCCCCTGCTTTTGCAACATCTGTGAGCCTATTTTTTGCATGTTTTGGTCCTTTGCAATGCAGCTGATTTCCTCACAGCCTATTTTTTGAAGACATTAAAATTACTGATTTTCTGCTTTTTTCAATTGCATTTCATTTGAACTTATCTCCTTTCCAGAGTGCTTGCAAGCCTTTCTTTTGGGATTCACAAGATTCCTTTTCCCTTCCCGAAAGGAAATTTCATTTCCTTTCGGGAAGGGAAAAGAAATGTTGTGATTTCAATGGGGACGAATCGAAGAATCATTGGTGCATTTCCCTGCCCTTGATGGCATGCCATGCCTTTTGGTGGCTTTGACTTGGGGAAAGATTTTTTTCATTTTTTGGTTGATTTCTGAAGTGTCCATGCCATGTCCTCATATCTTGCCACCTAAGTTGTGTCTTCCTCCTTGACTTTTTCCCCTGCTTTTGCAACATCTGTGAGCTTAGTTTTTTGCATCCTTTGGTCCTTCGCCCTGCACCTGATATTATCCCGGGCCATTTCCTTACAGTCACTAAATTTCCCAAATTTTCTTTTTTTTCTCCTCCAATTACAATTCCTTTGATGGTGTCTCCCGCTCCAGCCTGTTTGTAGGCCCTTATTTTCTGTTTTGGCCTTCAGTGGGGATCAGATTTGGCAAGCTTTGCTGCATGTGCCTGCACTTGCTGGCGTATGGCCTGCCTGCATTTTGAAGGCTTTGACTTTGGGAACGATTTTTTCTTGTTTTTCTTTTTTCTTGTTTTAAATATTCATGCCATGTCCCTCATATCTTGCCCCCTAAGTTGTGTTTTCCTCCTTGACTTTTTCCGCTGCTTTTGAAATATCTGTGAGCTTTGTTTTGGCATCATTTAGTCCTTCGCACTGCACCTGACATAATCCCGGGCCATTTTCTTACAGTCACTAAATTTACAAAATTTACATTTTTACTTTTCCTAATGCAATATTTCCGATGCTGTCTCCATCCACCGCCCCTCACTGCCTGAAGCCCTGCCCCTCACACAGGGAGCCCCAGCCATGACTGCCTAGTGCCCCGCCCCGCACTGACTGGATCCCCACCCCTGAAAGCCTGGAACCCCCGCGCCTCACTCATGGGGCCTTGCCCTTCATAATTGGAGCCCCGCCCTTCAAAGATGGAGCCTTGCCCCTGACTGCATGGAGCCCTGCCCGTCCCTCATGGATCCCCGCCCATCACTGGCTGGAGCCCCTGCCCCACAAACATGGAGCCCTTTCCCTCACACATGGAGCCTTGCCCCCTCTCTGGCTGGAGCCCTGCCACTAACACAAAGAGCCCCCGGCCATCACTGCCCTGAGCCCCGCCCCCTCACTGACTGGATCCCCACCCCCTGAAAGCCTGGAACTCCGGCCTTCACTCATGGGGCCTTGCCCTTCATATTTGAAGCCCCCGCCCCTCAAACATGGAGCCCTATCCCTCACTGCATGGAGCCCTGCCCCATCCCACATGGAGCCCCCGCCCATCACTGGCTGGAGCCCCTGCCCCACACACATGGAGCCTTTTCCCTCACACATGGAGCCCTGCCCCCTCTCTGGCTGCAGCCCTAACCCCTAACACATGGAGCCTCGGCAATCACTGCCTAGAGCCCCACCCCTCACTGACTGGATCCCCCACCCCTCACAGCCCGGAACCCGCGCCCCCTCACGCATGGAACCCCTTCCCTCACTCATGGAGCCCTGCCCATCCCCACATGGAGCCCCCGCCCATCACTGGCTGGAGCCCTGCCCCACACACATGGAGCCGCTTCCGTCACACATAGAGCACCGCCCCTCACTGCCTGAAGCCCTGCCCCTCACACATGGAGCCCCGCGTTTGTAGGTCCTTCTTTTCGGTTTTTGGCCTTCAGTGGGGATCAGTTTTGGCAAGCTTTGCTGCATGTGTCTGCACTTGCTGGCGTATGGCCTGCCTGTTTTGTGAAGTGTCCATGCCATATCCCTCATATCTTGCCCCCCTAAGTTGTGTCTTCCTCCTTGACTTTTTCCCCTGCTTTTGCAACATCTGTGAGCCTATTTTTTGCATGTTTTGGTCCTTTGCAATGCAGCTGATTTCCTCACAGCCTATTTTTTGAAGACATTAAAATTACTGATTTTCTGCTTTTTTCAATTGCATTTCATTTGAACCTATCTCCTTTCCAGAGTGTTTGCAAGCCTTTCTTTTGGGATTCACAAGATTCCTTTTCCCTTCCCGAAAGGAAATTTCATTTCCTTTCGGGAAGGGAAAAAGAAATCTTGTGATTTCAATGGGGACGAATCGAAGAATCATTGGTGCATTTTCCCTGCCCTTGATGGCATGCCATGCCTTTTGGTGGCTTTGACTTGGGGAAAGATTTTTTTCATTTTTTGGTTGATTTCTGAAGTGTCCATGCCATGTCCTCATATCTTGCCACCTAAGTTGTGTCTTCCTCCTTGACTTTTTCCCTGCTTTTGCAACATCTGTGAGCTTAGTTTTTGCATCCTTTGGTCCTTCGCCCTGCACCTGATATTATCCCGGGCCATTTCCTTACAGTCACTAAATTTCCCCAAATTTTCTTTTTTTCTCCTCCAATTACAATTCCTTTGATGGTGTCTCCGCTCCAGCCTGTTTGTAGGCCCCTATTTTCTCTTTTGGCCTTCAGTGGGGATCAGATTTGGCAAGCTTTGCTGCATGTGCCTGCACTTGCTGGCGTATGGCCTGCCTGCATTTTGAAGGCTTTGACTTTGGGAACGATTTTTTCTTGTTTTTCTTTTTCCTTGTTTTAAATATTCATGCCATGTCCCTCATATCTTGCCCCCTAAGTTGTGTTTTCCTCCTTGACTTTTTCCGCTGCTTTTGAAATATCTGTGAGCTTTGTTTTGGCATCATTTAGTCCTTCGCACTGCACCTGACATAATCCCGGGCCATTTTCTTACAGTCACTAAATTTACCAAATTTACATTTTTACTTTTCCTAATGCAATATTTCCGATGCTGTCTCCATCCACCGCCCCCTCACTGCCTGAAGCCCTGCCCCTCACACAGGGAGCCCCAGCCATGACTGCCTAGTGCCCCGCCCCGCACTGACTGGATCCCCACCCCTCAAAGCCTGGAACCCCCGCGCCTCACTCATGGGGCCTTGCCCTTCATAATTGGAGCCCCGCCCCTCAAAGATGGAGCCTTGCCCCTGACTGCATGGAGCCCTGCCCATCCCTCATGGATCCCCACCCATCACTGGCTGGAGCCCTGCCCCACAAACATGGAGCCCTTTCCCTCACACATGGAGCCTTGCCCCTCTCTGGCTGGAGCCCTGCCACTAACACAAAGAGCCCCCGGCCATCACTGCCCTGAGCCCCGCCCCTCACTGACTGGATCCCCACCCCTGAAAGCCTGGAACCCCGGCCTTCACTCATGGGGCCTTGCCCTTCATATTTGAAGCCCCGCCCCTCAAATATGGAGCCCTATCCCTCACTGCATGGAGCCCTGCCCATCCCACATGGAGCCCCGCCCATCACTGGCTGGAGCCCTGCCCCCACACACATGGAGCCTTTTCCCTCACACATGGAGCCCCCGCCCATCACCTGCTGGAGCCCTGCCCCACACACATGGAGCCGCTTCCGTCACACATAGAGCACCGCCCCTCACTGCCTGAAGCCCTGCCCCTCACACATGGAGCCCCGCCTTTGTAGGTCCTTCTTTTCGGTTTTGGCCTTCAGTGGGGATCAATTTTGGCAAGCTTTGCTGCATGTGTCTGTACTTGCTGGCATATGGCCTGCCTGCATTTTGATGGCTTTGACTTTGGGACAGATTTTTTCTTTTTTTTTTTTTTTTTGTTTAACTGTTCATGCCATGTCCCTCATATCTTGCCCCGTAAGTTGTGTCTTCCTCCTTGACTATTTCCCCTGATTTTGCAACATCTCTTAGCTTAATTTTTGCATCTTTTGGTCCTTCGCACTGCACCTTATATAATCCCGGCCCATTTTCTTAGAGTAACTAGATTTCCCAAATTTCCTTTTTTTCTCCTCCAATTGCAATTCCTTTGATGGAGTCTCCATTCCAGTGTGTTTGTAAGTCCTTCTTTTTGGTTTTGGCCTTCAGTGGGGATCAATTTTGGCAAGCTTTGCTGCATGTGCCTGCACTTGCTGGTGTATGGCCTGCCTGCATTTTGATGGCTTTGACTTTGGAAAAAATTTTTTTTTTTTCGTTGTTTTGTGAAGTGTCCATGCCATGTCCCTCATATCTTGCCACCTAAGTTGTGTCTTCCTCCTTGACATTTTCCCCTGCTTTTGCAACATCTGTGAGCCTATTTTTTGCATGTTTTGGTCCTTTGCAATGCAGCTGATTTCCTCACAGCCTATTTTTTGAAGACATTAAAATTACTGATTTTCTGCTTTTTTCAATTGCATTTCATTTTAACTTATCTCCCTTTCCAGAGTGTTTGCAAGCCTTTCTTTTGGGATTCACAAGATTCCTTTTCCCTTCCCGAAAGGAAATTTCATTTCCTTTCGGGAAGGGAAAAGAAATCTTGTGATTTCAATGGGGACGAATCGAAGAATCATTGGTGCATTTCCCTGCCCTTGATGGCATGCCATGCCTTTTGGTGGCTTTGACTTGGGGAAAGATTTTTTTCATTTTTTGGTTGATTTCTGAAGTGTCCATGCCATGTCCTCATATCTTGCCACCTAAGTTGTGTCTTCCTCCTTGACATTTTCCCCTGCTTTTGCAACATCTGTGAGCCTATTTTTTGCATGTTTTTGTCCTTTGCAATGCAGCTGATTTCCTCACAGCCTATTTTTTGAAGACATTAAAATTACTGATTTTCTGCTTTTTTCAATTGCATTTCATTTGAACTTATCTCCTTTCCAGAGTGTTTGCAAGCCTTTCTTTTGGGATTCACAAGATTCCTTTTCCCTTCCCGAAAGGAAATTTCATTTCCTTTCGGGAAGGGAAAAGAAATCTTGTGATTTCAATGGGGACGAATCGAAGAATCATTGGTGCATTTCCCTGCCCTTGATGGCATGCCATGCCTTTTGGTGGCTTTGACTTGGGGAAAGATTTTTTTCATTTTTTGGTTGATTTCTGAAGTGTCCATGCCATGTCCTCATATCTTGCCACCTAAGTTGTGTCTTCCTCCTTGACTTTTTCCCCTGCTTTTGCAACATCTGTAAGCTTAGTTTTTGCATCTTTTGGTCCTTCGCACTGCACCTGATATAATCATGGGCCATTTTCTTACAGTCACTAAATTTCCCAAATTTTCTTTTTTTCTCCTCCAATTACAATTCCTTTGATGGTGTCTCCGCTCCAGCCTGTTTGTAGGCCCTTATTTTCTGTTTTGGCCTTCAGTGGGGATCAGATTTGGCAAGCTTTGCTGCATGTGCCTGCACTTGCTGGCGTATGGCCTGCCTGCATTTTGAAGGCTTTGACTTTGGGAACGATTTTTTCTTGTTTTTCTTTTTCCTTGTTTTAAATATTCATGCCATGTCCCTCATATCTTGCCCCCTAAGTTGTGTTTTCCTCCTTGACTTTTTCTGCTGCTTTTGAAATATCTGTGAGCTTTGTTTTGGCATCATTTAGTCCTTCGCACTGCACCTGACATAATCCCGGGCCATTTTCTTACAGTCACTAAATTTACAAAATTTACATTTTTACTTTTCCTAATGCAATATTTCCGATGCTGTCTCCATCCACCGCCCCTCACTGCCTGAAGCCCTGCCCCTCACACAGGGAGCCCCAGCCATGACTGCCTAGTGCCCCGCCCCGCACTGACTGGATCCCCACCCCTGAAAGCCTGGAACCCCGCGCCTCACTCATGGGGCCTTGCCCTTCATAATTGGAGCCCCGCCCCTCAAATATGGAGCCTTGCCCCTGACTGCATGGAGCCCTGCCCATCCCTCATGGATCCCCGCCCATCACTGGCTGGAGCCCTGCCCTACACACATGGAGCCTTTTCCCTCACACATGGAGCCCTGCCCCTCTCTGGCTGCAGCCCTAACCCTAACACATGGAGCCTCGGCAATCACTGCCTAGAGCCCCACCCCTCACTGACTGGATCCCCACCCCTCACAGCCCGGAACCCCGCCCCTCACGCATGGAACCCCTTCCCTCACTCATGGAGCCCTGCCCATCCCACATGGAGCCCCGCCCATCACTGGCTGGAGCCCTGCCCCACACACATGGAACCGCTTCCGTCACACATAGAGCACCGCCCCTCACTGCCTGAAGCCCTGCCCCTCACACATGGAGCCCCGCCTTTGTAGGTCCTTCTTTTCGGTTTTGGCCTTCAGTGGGGATCAATTTTGGCAAGCTTTGCTGCATGTGTCTGCACTTGCTGGCGTATGGCCTGCCTGCATTTTGATGGCTTTGACTTTGGGAAAGATTTTTTCTTGTTTTTTTTTTTTTGTTTAACTGTTCATGCCATGTCCCTCATATCTTGCCCCGTAAGTTGTGTCTTCCTCCTTGACTATTTCCCCTGAATTTGCAACATCTCTTAGCTTAATTTTTGCATCTTTTGGTCCTTCGCACTGCACCTCATATAATCCCGGGCCATTTTCTTAGAGTAACAAGATTTCCCAAATTTCCTTTTTTTTCTCCTCCAATTGCAATTCCTTTGATGGAGTCTCCATTCCAGTGTGTTTGTAAGTCCTTCTTTTCGGTTTTGGCCTTCAGTGGGGATCAATTTTGGCAAGCTTTGCTGCATGTGTCTGCACTTGCTGGTGTATGGCCTGCCTGCATTTTGATGGCTTTGACTTTGGAAAAATTTTTTTTTTTTCGTTGTTTTGTGAAGTGTCCATGCCATGTCCCTCATATCTTGCCCCCTAAGTTGTGTCTTCCTCCTTGACTTTTTCCCCTGCTTTTGCAACATCTGTGAGCCTATTTTTTGCATGTTTTGGTCCTTTGCAATGCAGCTGATTTCCTCACAGCCTATTTTTTGAAGACATTAAAATTACTGATTTTCTGCTTTTTTCAATTGCATTTCATTTGAACTTATCTCCTTTGCAGAGTGTTTGCAAGCCTTTCTTTTGGGATTCACAAGATTCCTTTTCCCTTCCCGAAAGGAAATTTCATTTCCTTTCGGGAAGGGAAAAGAAATCTTGTGATTTCAATGGGGACGAATCGAAGAATCATTGGTGCATTTCCCTGCCCTTGATGGCATGCCATGCCTTTTGGTGGCTTTGACTTGGGGAAAGATTTTTTTCATTTTTTGGTTGATTTCTGAAGTGTCCATGCCATGTCCTCATATCTTGCCACCTAAGTTGTGTCTTCCTCCTTGACTTTTTCCCCTGCTTTTGCAACATCTGTGAGCTTAGTTTTTGCATCTTTTGGTCCTTCGCACTGCACCTGATATTATCCCGGGCCATTTTCTTACAGTCACTAAATTTCCCAAATTGTCTTTTTTTCTTCTCCAATTACAATTCCTTTGATGGTGTCTCCGCTCCAGCCTGTTTGTAGGCCCTTATTTTCTGTTTTGGCCTTCAGTGGGGATCAGATTTGGCAAGCTTTGCTGCATGTGCCTGCACTTGCTGGCGTATGGCCTGCCTGCATTTTGAAGGCTTTGACTTTGGGAACGATTTTTTCTTGTTTTTCTTTTTTCTTGTTTTAAATATTCATGCCATGTCCCTCATATCTTGCCCTCTAAGTTGTGTTTTCCTCCTTGACTTTTTCCCCTGCTTTTGAAATATCTGTGAGCTTTGTTTTGGCATCATTTAGTCCTTCGCACTGCACCTGACATATTCCCGGGCCATTTTCTTACAGTCACTAAATTTACCAAATTTACATTTTTACTTTTCCTAATGCAATATTTCCGATGCTGTCTCCATCCACTGCCCCTCACTGCCTGAAGCCCTGCCCCTCACACAGGGAGCCCCAGCCATGACTGCCTAGTGCCCCGCCCCGCACTGACTGGATCCCCACCCCTGAAAGCCTGGAACCCCGCGCATCACTCATGGGGCCTTGCCCTTCATAATTGGAGCCCCGCCCCTCAAAGATGGAGCCTTGCCCCTGACTGCATGGAGCCCTGCCCATCCCTCATGGATCCCCGCCCATCACTGGCTGGAGCCCTGCCCCACAATCATGGAGCCCTTTCCCTCACACATGGAGCCTTGCCCCTCTCTGGCTGGAGCCCTGCCACTAACACAAAGAGCCCCGGCCATCACTGCCCTGAGCCCCGCCCCTCACTGACTGGATCCCCACCCCTGAAAGCCTGGAACCCCGGCCTTCACTCATGGGGCCTTGCCCTTCATACTTGAAGCCCTGCCCCTCAAATATGGAGCCCTATCCCTCACTGCATGGAGCCCTGCCCATCCCACATGGAGCCCCGCCCATCACTGGCTGGAGCCCTGCCCCACACACATGGAGCCTTTTCCCTCACACATGGAGCCCTGCCCCTCTCTGGCTGCAGCCCTAACCCTAACACATGGAGCCTCGGCAATCACTGCCTAGAGCCCCACCCCTCACTGACTGGATCCCCACCCCTCACAGCCCGGAACCCCGCCCCCCACGCATGGAACCCCTTCCCTCACTCATGGAGCCCTGCCAATCCCACATGGAGCCCCGCCCATCACTGCCTGGAGCCCTGCCCCACACACATGGAGCCGCTTCCGTCACACATAGAGCACCGCCCCTCACTGCCTGAAGCCCTGCCCCTCACACATGGAGCCCCGCCTTTGTAGGTCCTTCTTTTCGGTTTTGGCCTTCAGTGGGGATCAATTTTGGCAAGCTTTGCTGCATGTGTCTGCACTTGCTGGCGTATGGCCTGCCTGCATTTTGATGGCTTTGACTTTGGGAAAGGTTTTTTCTTGTTTTTTTTTTTTGTTTAACTGTTCATGCCATGTCCCTCATATCTTGCCCCGTAAGTTGTGTCTTCCTCCTTGACTATTTCCCCTGATTTTGCAACATCTCTTAGCTTAATTTTTGCATCGTTTGGTCCTTCGCACTGCACCTCATATAATCCCGGGCCATTTTCTTAGAGTAACTAGATTTCCCAAATTTCCTTTTTTTCTCCTCCAATTGCAATTCCTTTGATGGAGTCTCCGTTCCAGTGTGTTTGTAGGTCCTTCTTTTCGGTTTTGGCCTTCAGTGGGGATCAATTTTGGCAAGCTTTGCTGCATGTGTCTGCACTTGCTGGTGTATGGCCTGCCTGCATTTTGATGGCTTTGACTTTGGAAAAATTTTTTTTTTTTCGTTGTTTTGTGAAGTGTCCATGCCATGTCCCTCATATCTTGCCCCCTAAGTTGTGTCTTCCTCCTTGACTTTTTCCCCTGCTTTTGCAACATCTGTGAGCCTATTTTTTGCATGTTTTGGTCCTTTGCAATGCGGCTGATTTCCTCACAGCCTATTTTTTGAAGACATTAAAATTACTGATTTTCTGCTTTTTTCAATTGCATTTCATTTGAACTTATCTCCTTTCCAGAGTGTTTGCAAGCCTTTCTTTTGGGATTCACAAGATTCCTTTTCCCTTCCCGAAAGGAAATTTCATTTCCTTTCGGGAAGGAAAAAGAAATCTTGTGATTTCAATGGGGACGAATCAAAGAATCATTGGTGCATTTCCCTGCCCTTGATGGCATGCCATGCCTTTTGGTGGCTTTGACTTGGGGAAAGATTTTTTTCATTTTTTGGTTGATTTCTGAAGTGTCCATGCCATGTCCTCATATCTTGCCACCTAAGTTGTGTCTTCCTCCTTGACTTTTTCCCCTGCTTTTGCAACATCTGTGAGCTTAGTTTTTGCATCTTTTGGTCCTTCGCACTGCACCTGATATTATACCGGGCCATTTCCTTACAGTCACTACATTTCCCAAATTTTCTTTTTTTCTCCTCCAATTACAATTCCTTTGATGGTGTCTCCGCTCCAGCCTGTTTGTAGGCCCTTATTTTCTGTTTTGGCCTTCAGTGGGGATCAGATTTGGCAAGCTTTGCTGCATGTGCCTGCACTTGCTGGTGTATGGCCTGCCTGCATTTTGAAGGCTTTGACTTTGGGAACGATTTTTTCTAGTTTTTCTTTTTTCTTGTTTTAAATATTCATGCCATGTCCCTCATATCTTGCCATCTAAGTTGTGTTTTCCTCCTTGACTTTTTCCCCTGCTTTTGAAATATCTGTGAGCTTTGTTTTGGCATCATTTAGTCCTTCGCACTGCACCTGACATAATCCCGGGCCATTTTCTTACAGTCACTAAATTTACCAAATTTACATTTTTACTTTTCCTAATGCAATATTTCCGATGCTGTCTCCATCCACCGCCCCTCACTGCCTGAAGCCCTGCCCCTCACACAGGGAGCCCCAGCCATGACTGCCGTGTGCCCCGCCCCGCACTGACTGGATCCCCACCCCTGAAAGCCTGGAACCCCGCGCCTCACTCATGGGGCCTTGCCCTTCATAATTGGAGCCCCCGCCCCTCAAATATGGAGCCTTGCCCCTGACTGCATGGAGCCCTGCCCATCCCTCATGGATCCCCGCCCATCACTGGCTGGAGCCCTGCCCCACAATCATGGAGCCCTTTCCCTCACACATGGAGCCTTGCCCCTCTCTGGCTGGAGCCCTGCCACTAACACAAAGAGCCCCGGCCATCACTGCCCTGAGCCCCGGCCCTCACTGACTGGATCCCCACCCCTGAAAGCCTGGAACCCCGGCCTTCACTCATGGGGCCTTGCCCTTCATATTTGAAGCCCCGCCCCTCAAATATGGAGCCCTATCCCTCACTGCATGGAGCCCTGCCCATCCCACATGGAGCCCCGCCCATCACTGGCTGGAGCCCCGCCCCACACACATGGAGCCTTTTCCCTCACACATGGAGCCCTGCCCCTCTCTGGCTGCAGCCCTAACCCTAACACATGGAGCCTCGGCAATCACTGCCTAGAGCCCCACCCCTCACTGACTGGATCCCCACCCCTCACAGCCCGGAACCCCGCCCCTCACGCATGGAACCCCTTCCCTCACTCATGGAGCCCTGCCCATCCCACATGGAGCCCCGCCCATCACTGCCTGGAGCCCTGCCCCAGACACATGGACCTGCTTCCGTCACACATAGAGCACCGCCCCTCACTGCCTGAAGCCCTGCCCCTCACACATGGAGCCCCGCCTTTGTAGGTCCTTCTTTTCGGTTTTGGCCTTCAGTGGGGATCAATTTTGGCAAGCTTTGCTGCATGTGTCTGCACTTGCTGGCGTATGGCCTGCCTGCATTTTGATGGCTTTGACTTTGGGAAAGATTTTTTCTTGTTTTTTTTTTTTTGTTTAACTGTTCATGCCATGTCCCTCATATCTTGCCCCCTAAGTTGTGTCTTCCTCCTTGACTATTTCCCCTGATTTTGCAACATCTCTTAGCTTAATTTTTGCATCTTTTGGTCCTTCGCACTGCACCTCATATAATCCCGGGCCATTTTCTTAGAGTAACTAGATTTCCCAAATTTCCTTTTTTTCTCCTCCAATTGCAATTCCTTTGATGGAGTCTCCGTTCCAGTGTGTTTGTAGGTCCTTCTTTTCTGTTTGGGCCTTCAGTGGGGATGAATTTTGGCAAGCTTTGCTGCATGTGCCTGGACTTGCTGGTGTATGGCCTGCCTGCATTTTGATGGCTTTGACTTTGGAAAAATTTTTTTTTTTTCGTTGTTTTGTGAAGTGTCCATGCCATGTCCCTCATATCTTGCCCCCTAAGTTGTGTCTTCCTCCTTGACTTTTTCCCCTGCTTTTGCAACATCTGTGATCCTATTTTTTGCATGTTTTTGTCCTTTGCAATGCAGCTGATTTCCTCACAGCCTATTTTTTGAAGACATTAAAATTACTGATTTTCTGCTTTTTTCAATTGCATTTCATTTGAACTTATCTCCTTTCCAGAGTGTTTGCAAGCCTTTCTTTTGGGATTCACAAGATTCCTTTTCCCTTCCCGAAAGGAAATTTCATTTCCTTTCGGGAAGGGAAAAGAAATCTTGTGATTTCAATGGGGACCAATCGAAGAATCATTGGTGCATTTCCCTGCCCTTGATGGCATGCCATGCCTTTTGGTGGCTTTGACTTGGGGAAAGATTTTTTTCATTTTTTGGTTGATTTCTGAAGTGTCCATGCCATGTCCTCATATCTTGCCACCTAAGTTGTGTCTTCCTCCTTGACTTTTTCCCCTGCTTTTGCAACATCTGTGAGCTTAGTTTTTGCATCTTTTGGTCCTTCGCACTGCACCTGATATTATCCCGGGCCATTTTCTAACAGTCACTAAATTTCCCAAATTTTCTTTTTTTTCTCCTCCAATTACAATTCCTTTGATGGTGTCTCCGCTCCAGCCTGTTTGTAGGCCCTTATTTTCTCTTTTGGCCTTCAGTGGGGATCAGATTTGGCAAGCTTTGCTGCATGTGCCTGCACTTGCTGGCGTATGGCCTGCCTGCATTTTGAAGGCTTTGACTTTGGGAACGATTTTTTCTTGTTTTTCTTTTTTCTTGTTTTAAATATTCATGCCATGTCCCTCATATCTTGCCCCCTAAGTTGTGTTTTCCTCCTTGACTTTTTCCGCTGCTTTTGAAATATCTGTGAGCTTTGTTTTGGCATCATTTAGTCCTTCGCACTGCACCTGACATAATCCGGGGCCATTTTCTTACAGTCACTAAATTTACCAAATTTACATTTTTACTTTTCCTAATGCAATATTTCCGATGCTGTCTCCATCCACCGCCCCTCACTGCCTGAAGCCCTGCCCCTCACACAGGGAGCCCCAGCCATGACTGCCTAGTGCCCCGCCCCGCACTGACTGGATCCCCACCCCTGAAAGCCTGGAACCCCGCGCCTCACTCATGGGGCCTTGCCCTTCATAATTGGAGCCCCGCCCCTCAAAGATGGAGCCTTGCCCCTGACTGCACGGAGCCCTGCCCATCCCTCATGGATCCCCGCCCATCACTGGCTGGAGCCCTGCCCCACAAACATGGAGCCCTTTCCCTCACACATGGAGCCTTGCCCCTCTCTGGCTGGAGCCCTGCCACTAACACAAAGAGCCCCGGCCATCACTGCCCTGAGCCCCGCCCCTCACTGACTGGATCCCCACCCCTGAATGCCTGGAACCCCGGCCTTCACTCATGGGGCCTTGCCCTTCATATTTGAAGCCCCGCCCCTCAAATATGGAGCCCTATCCCTCACTGCATGGAGCCCTGCCCATCCCACATGGAGCCCCGTCCATCACTGGCTGGAGCCCCGCCCCACACACATGGAGCCTTTTCCCCTCACACATGGAGCCCTGCCCCTCTCTGGCTGAGCCCTAACCCTAACACATGGAGCCTCGGCAATCACTGCCTAGAGCCCCACCCCTCACTGACTGGATCCCCACCCCTCACAGCGCGGAACCCCGCCCCTCACGCATGGAACGCCTTCCCTCACTCATGGAGCCCTGCCCATCCCACATGGAGCCCCGCCCATCACTGGCTGGGGCCCTGCCCCACACACATGGAGCCGCTTCCGTCACACATAGAGCACCGCCCCTCACTGCCTGAAGCCCTGCCCCTCACACATGGAGCCCCGCCTTTGTAGGTCCTTCTTTTCGGTTTTGGCCTTCAGTGGGGATCAATTTTGGCAAGCTTTGCTGCATGTGTCTGCACTTGCTGGCGTATGGCTGCCTGCATTTTGATGGCTTTGACTTGGGGAAAGTTTTTTTCTTGTTTTTTTTTTTTTTTGTTTAACTGTTCATGCCATGTCCCTCATATCTTGCCCCTAAGTTGTGTCTTCCTCCTTGACTTTTTCCCCTGCTTTTGCAACATCTCTGAGCTTAGTTTTTGCACCTTTTGCTCCTTCGCACTGCACCTGATATTATCCCGGGCCATTTCCTTACAGTCACTAAATTTCCCAAATTGTCTTTTTTTCTCCTCCAATTACAATTCCTTTGATGGTGTCTCCGCTCCAGCCTGTTTGTAGGCCCTTATTTTCTGTTTTGGCCTTCAGTGGGGATCAGATTTGGCAAGCTTTGCTGCATGTGCCTGCACTTGCTGGCGTATGGCCTGCCTGCATTTTGAAGGCTTTGACTTTGGGAATGATTTTTTCTTGTTTTTCTTTTTTCTTGTTTTAAATATTCATGCCATGTCCCTCATATCTTGCCCCCTAAGTTGTGTTGTCCTCCTTGACTTTTTCCCCTGCTTTTGAAATATCTGTGAGCTTTGTTTTGGCATCATTTAGTCCTTCGCACTGCACCTGACATAATCCCGGGCCATTTTCTTACAGTCACTAAATTTACCAAATTTACATTTTTACTTTTCCTAATGCAATATTTCCGATGCTGTCTCCATCCACCGCCCCTCACTGCCTGAAGCCCTGCCCCTCACACAGGGAGCCCCAGCCATGACTGCCTAGTGCCCCCGCCCCGCACTGACTGGATCCCCACCCCTGAAAGCCTGGAACCCCGCGCCTCACTCATGGGGCCTTGCCCTTCATAATTGGAGCCCCGCCCCTCAAATATGGAGCCTTGCCCCTGACTGCATGGAGCCCTGCCCATCCCTCATGGATCCCCACCCATCACTGGCTGGAGCCCTGCCCCACAAACATGGAGCCCTTTCCCTCACACATGGAGCCTTGCCCCTCTCTGGCTGGAGCCCTGCCACTAACACAAAGAGCCCCGGCCATCACTGCCCTGAGCCCCGCCCCTCACTGACTGGATCCCCACCCCTGAAAGCCTGGAACCCCGGCCTTCACTCATGGGGCCTTGCCCTTCATATTTGAAGCCCCGCCCCTCAAATATGGAGCCCTATCCCTCACTGCATGGAGCCCTGCCCATCCCACATGGAGCCCCGCCCATCACTGGCTGGAGCCCCGCCCCACACACATGGAGCCTTTTCCCTCACACATGGAGCCCTGCCCCTCTCTGGCTGCAGCCCTAACCCTAACACATGGAGCCTCGGCAATCACTGCCTAGAGCCCCACCTCTCACTGACTGGATCCCCACCCCTCACCGCGCGGAACCCCGCCCCTCACGCATGGAACCCCTTCCCTCACTCATCGAGCCCTGCCCATCCCACATGGAGCCCCCGCCCATCACTGGCTGGAGCCCTGCCCCACACACATGGAGCCGCTTCCGTCACACATAGAGCACCGCCCCTCACTGCCTGAAGCCCTGCCCCTCACACATGGAGCCCCCGCCTTTGTAGGTCCTTCTTTTCGGTTTTGGCCTTCAGTGGGGATCAATTTTGGCAAGCTTTGCTGCATGTGTCTGCACTTGCTGGCGTATGGCCTGGCTGCATTTTGATGGCTTTGACTTTGGAAAAATTTTCTTTTTTTCGTTGTTTTGTGAGGTGTCCATGCCATGTCCCTCATATCTTGCCCTCTAAGTTGTGGATTCCTCCTTGACTTTTTCCCCCTGCTTTTGCAACATCTGTGAGCCTATTTTTTGCATGTTTTGGTCCTTTGCAATGCAGCTGATTTCCTCACAGCCTATTTTTTGAAGACATTAAAATTACTGATTTTCTGCTTTTTTCAATTGCATTTCATTTGAACTTATCTCCTTTCCAGAGTGTTTGCAAGCCTTTCTTTTGGGATTCACAAGATTCCTTTTCCTTTCCCGAAAGGAAATTTCATTTCCTTTCGGGAAGGGAAAAGAAATCTTGTGATTTCAATGGGGACGAATCGAAGAATCATTGGTGCATTTCCCTGCCCTTGATGGCATGCCATGCCTTTTGGTGGCTTTGACTTGGGGAAAGATTTTTTTCATTTTTTGGTTGATTTCTGAAGTGTCCATGCCATGTCCTCATATCTTGCCACCTAAGTTGTGTCTTCCTCCTTGACTTTTTCCCCTGCTTTTGCAACATCTGTGAGCTTAGTTTTTGCATCTTTTGGTCCTTCGCACTGCACCTGATATTATCCCGGGCCATTTCCTTACAGTCACTAAATTTCCCAAATTGTCTTTTTTTCTCCTCCAAATACAATTCCTTTGATGGTGTCTCCGCTCCAGCCTGTTTGTAGGCCCTTATTTTCTGTTTTGGCCTTCAGTGGGGATCAGATTTGGCAAGCTTTGCTGCATGTGCCTGCACTTGCTGGCGTATGGCCTGCCTGCATTTTGAAGGCTTTGACTTTGGGAACGATTTTTTCTTGTTTTTCTTTTTTCTTGTTTTAAATATTCATGCCATGTCCCTCATATCTTGCCCCCTAAGTTGTGTTGTCCTCCTTGACTTTTTCCCCTGCTTTTGAAATATCTGTGAGCTTTGTTTTGGCATCATTTAGTCCTTCGCACTGCACCTGACATAATCCGGGGCCATTTTCTTACAGTCACTAAATTTACCAAATTTACATTTTTACTTTTCCTAATGCAATATTTCCGATGCTGTCTCCATCCACCGCCCCTCACTGCCTGAAGCCCTGCCCCTCACACAGGGAGCCCCAGCCATGACTGCCTAGTGCCCCGCCCCGCACTGACTGGATCCCCACCCCTGAAAGCCTGGAACCCCGCGCCTCACTCATGGGGCCTTGCCCTTCATAATTGGAGCCCCGCCCCTCAAATATGGAGCCTTGCCCCTGACTGCATGGAGCCCTGCCCATCCCTCATGGATCCCCGCCCATCACTGGCTGGAGCCCTGCCCCACAAACATGGAGCCCTTTCCCTCACACATGGAGCCTTGCCCCTCTCTGGCTGGAGCCCTGCCACTAACACAAAGAGCCCCGGCCATCACTGCCCTGAGCCCCGCCCCTCACTGACTGGATCCCCACCCCTGAAAGCCTGGAACCCCGGCCTTCACTCATGGGGCCTTGCCCTTCATATTTGAAGCCCCGCCCCTCAAATATGGAGCCCTATCCCTCACTGCATGGAGCCCTGCCCATCCCACATGGAGCCCCGCCCATCACTGGCTGGAGCCCCGCCCCACACACATGGAGCATTTTCCCTCACACATGGAGCCCTGCCCCTCTCTGGCTGCAGCCCTAACCCTAACACATGGAGCCTCGGCAATCACTGCCTAGAGCCCCACCCCTCACTGACTGGATCCCCACCCCTCACAGCGCGGAACCCCGCCCCTCACGCATGGAACCCCTTCCCTCACTCATGGAGCCCTGCCCATCCCACATGGAGCCCCGCCCATCACTGGCTGGAGCCCTGCCCCACACACATGGAGCCGCTTCCGTCACACATAGAGCACCGCCCCTCACTGCCTGAAGCCCTGCCCCTCACACATGGAGCCCCGCCTTTGCAGGTCCTTCTTTTCGGTTTTGGCCTTCAGTGGGGATCAATTTTGGCAAGCTTTGCTGCATGTGTCTGCACTTGCTGGCGTATGGCCTGCCAGCATTTTGATGGCTTTGACTTGGGGAAAGTTTTTTTCTTGTTTTTTTATTTTTGTTTAACTGTTCATGCCATGTCCCTCATATCTTGCCCCCTAAGTTGTGTCTTCCTCCTTGACTTTTTCCCCTGCTTTTGCAACATCTCTGAGCCTATTTTTTGCATGTTTTGGTCCTTTGCAATGCAGCTGATTTTCTCACAGCCTATTTTTTGAAGACATTAAAATTACTGATTTTCTGCTTTTTTCAATTGCATTTCATTTGAACTTATCTCCTTTCCAGAGTGTTTGCAAGCCTTTCTTTTGGGATTCACAAGATTCCTTTTCCCTTCCCGAAAGGAAATTTCATTTCCTTTCGGGAAGGGAAAAGAAATCTTGTGATTTCAATGGGGACGAATCGAAGAATCATTGGTGCATTTCCCTGCCCTTGATGGCATGCCATGCCTTTTGGTGGCTTTGACTTGGGGAAAGATTTTTTTCATTTTTTGGTTGATTTCTGAAGTGTCCATGCCATGTCCTCATATCTTGCCACCTAAGTTGTGTCTTCCTCCTTGACTTTTTCCCCTGCTTTTGCAACATCTGTGAGCTTAGTTTTTGCATCTTTTGGTCCTTCGCACTGCACCTGATATTATCCCGGGCCATTTTCTTACAGTCACTAAATTTCCCAAATTTTCTTTTTTTCTCCTCCAATTACAATTCCTTTGATGGTGTCTCCGCTCCAGCCTGTTTGTAGGCCCTTATTTTCTGTTTTGGCCTTCAGTGGGGATCAGATTTGGCAAGCTTTGCTGCATGTGCCTGCAGTTGCTGGCGTATGGCCTGCCTGCATTTTGAAGGCTTTCACTTTGGGAATGATTTTTTCTTGTTTTTCTTTTTTCTTGTTTTAAATATTCATGCCATGTCCCTCATATCTTGCCCCCTAAGTTGTGTTTTCCTCCTTGACTTTTTCCGCTGCTTTTGAAATACCTGTGAGCTTAGTTTTGGCATCATTTAGTCCTTCGCACTGCACCTGACATAATCCGGGGCCATTTTCTTACAGTCACTAAATTTACCAAATTTACATTTTTACTTTTCCTAATGCAATATTTCCGATGCTGTCTCCATCCACCGCCCCTCACTGCCTGAAGCCCTGCCCCTCACACAGGGAGCCCCAGCCATGACTGCCTAGTGCCCCGCCCCGCACTGACTGGATCCCCACCCCTGAAAGCCTGGAACCCCCGCGCCTCACTCATGGGGCCTTGCCCTTCATAATTGGAGCCCCGCCCCTCAAATATGGAGCCCTATCCCTCACTGCATGGAGCCCTGCCCATCCCACATGGAGCCCCGCCCATCACTGGCTGGAGCCCTGCCCCACACACATGGAGCCTTTTCCCTCACACATGGAGCCCTGCCCCTCTCTGGCTGCAGCCCTAACCCTAACACATGGAGCCTCGGCAATCACTGCCTAGAGCCCCACCCCTCACTGACTGGATCCCCACCCCTCACAGCCCGCAACCCCGCCCCTCACGCATGGAACCCCTTCCCTCACTCATGGAGCCCTGCCCATCCCACATGGAGCCCCGCCCATCACTGGCTGGAGCCCTGCCCCACACACATGGAGCCGCTTCCGTCACACATAGAGCACCGCCCCTCACTGCCTGAAGCCCTGCCCCTCACACATGGAGCCCCGCGTTTGTAGGTCCTTCTTTTCGGTTTTGGCCTTCAGTGGGGATCAATTTTGGCAAGCTTTGCTGCATGTGTCTGCACTTGCTGGCGTATGGCCTGCCTGCATTTTGATGGCTTTGACTTTGGGAAAGATTTTTTCTTGTTTTTTTTTTCTGTTTAACTGTTCATGCCATGTCCCGCATATCTTGCCCCGTAAGTTGTGTCTTCCTCCTTGACTTTTTCCCCTGATTTTGCAACATCTCTTAGCTTAATTTTTGCATCTTTTGGTCCTTCGCACTGCACCTCATATAATCCCGGGCCATTTTCTTAGAGTAACTAGATTTCCCAAATTTCCTTTTTTTCTCCTCCAATTGCAATTCCTTTGATGGAGTCTCCGTTCCAGCGTGTTTGTAGGTCCTTCTTTTCTGTTTGGGCCTTCAGTGGGGATGAATTTTGGCAAGCTTTGCTGCATGTGCCTGCACTTGCTGGTGTATGGCCTGCCTGCATTTTGATGGCTTTGACTTTGGAAAAATTTTTTTTTTTTTCGTTGTTTTGTGAAGTGTCCATGCCATGTCCCTCATATCTTGCCCCCTAAGTTGTGTCTTCCTCCTTGACTTTTTCCCCTGCTTTTGCAACATCTGTGAGCCTATTTTTTGCATGTTTTGGTCCTTTGCAATGCAGCTGATTTCCTCACAGCCTATTTTTTGAAGACATTAAAATTACTGATTTTCTGCTTTTTTCAATTGCATTTCATTTGAACTTATCTCCTTTCCAGAGTGTTTGCAAGCCTTTCTTTCGGGATTCACAAGGTTCCTTTTCCCTTCCCGAAAGGAAATTTCATTTCCTTTCGGGAAGGGAAAAGAAATCTTGTGATTTCAATGGGGACGAATCGAAGAATCATTGGTGCATTTCCCTGCCCTTGATGGCATGCCATGCCTTTTGGTGGCTTTGACTTGGGGAAAGATTTTTTTCATTTTTTGGTTGATTTCTGAAGTGTCCATGCCATGTCCTCATATCTTGCCACCTAAGTTGTGTCTTCCTCCTTGACTTTTTCCCCTGCTTTTGCAACATCTGTGAGCTTTGTTTTTGCATCTTTTGGTCCTTCGCACTGCACCTGATATTATCCCGGGCCATTTCCTTACAGTCACTAAATTTCCCAAATTTTCTTTTTTTCTCCTCCAATTACAATTCCTTTGATGTTGTCTCCGCTCCAGCCTGTTTGTAGGCCTTTATTTTCTGTTTTGGCCTTCAGTGGGGATCAGATTTGGCAAGCTTTGCTGCATGTGCCTGCACTTGCTGGCGTATGGCCTGCCTGCGTTTTGAAGGCTTTGAGTTTGGGAACGATTTTTTCTTGTTTTTCTTTTTTCTTGTTTTAAATATTCATGCCATGTCCCTCATATCTTGCCCCCTAAGTTGTGTTTTCCTCCTTGACTTTTTCCGCTGCTTTTGAAATACCTGTGAGCTTTGTTTTGGCATCATTTAGTCCTTCGCACTGCACCTGACATAATCCCGGGCCATTTTCTTACAGTCACTAAATTTACCAAATTTACATTTTTACTTTTCCTAATGCAATATTTCCGATGCTGTCTCCATCCACCGCCCCTCACTGCCTGAAGCCCTGCCCCTCACACAGGGAGCCCCAGCCATGACTGCCTAGTGCCCCGCCCCGCACTGACTGGATCCCCACCCCTCAAAGCCTGGAACCCCGCGCCTCACTCATGGGGCCTTGCCCTTCATAATTGGAGCCCCGCCCCTCAAATATGGAGCCTTGCCCCTGACTGCATGGAGCCCTGCCCATCCCTCATGGATCCCCGCCCATCACTGGCTGGAGCCCTGCCCCACAAACATGGAGCCCTCTCCCTCACACATGGAGCCTTGCCCCTCTCTGGCTGGAGCCCTGCCACTAACACAAAGAGCCCCGGCCATCACTGCCCTGAGCCCCGCCCCTCACTGACTGGATCCCCACCCCTGAAAGCCTGGAACCCCGGCCTTCACTCATGGGGCCTTGCCCTTCATATTTGAAGCCCCGCCCCTCAAATATGGAGCCCTATCCCTCACTGCATGGAGCCCTGCCCATCCCACATGGAGCCCCGCCCATCACTGGCTGGAGCCCCGCCCCACACACTTGGAGCCTTTTCCCTCACACATGGAGCCCTGCCCCTCTCTGGCTGCAGCCCTAACCCTAACACATGGAGCCTCGGCAATCACTGCCTAGAGCCCCACCCCTCACTGACTGGATCCCCACCCCTCACAGCCCGGAACCCCGCCCCTCACTCATGGAGCCCTGCCCATCCCACATGGAGCCCCGCCCATCACTGGCTGGAGCCCTGCCCCACACACATGGAGCCGCTTCCGTCACACATAGAGCACCGCCCCTCACTGCCTGAAGCCCTGCCCCTCACACATGGAGCCCCGCCTTTGTAGGTCCTTCTTTTCGGTTTTGGCCTTCAGTGGGGATCAATTTTGGCAAGCTTTGCTGCATGTGTCTGCACTTGCTGGCGTATGGCCTGCCTGCATTTAGATGGCTTTGACTTTGGGAAAGATTTTTTCTTGTTTTTTTTTTTTTGTTTACCTGTTCAAGCCATGTCCCTCATATCTTGCCCCGTAAGTTGTGTCTTCCTCCTTGACTATTTCCCCTGATTTTGCAACATCTCTTAGCTTAATTTTTGCATCTTTTGGTCCTGCGCACTGCACCTCATATAATCCCGGGCCATTTTCTTAGAGTAACTAGATTACCCAAATTTCCTTTTTTTCTCCTCCAATTGCAATTCCTTGGATTGAGTCTCTGTTCCAGTGTGTTTGTAGGTCCTTCTTTTCTGTTTGGGCCTTCAGTGGGGATGAATTTTGGCAAGCTTTGCTGCATCTGCCTGGACTTGCTGGTGTATGGCCTGCCTGCATTTGATGGCTTTGACTTTGGAAAAATTATTTTTTTTTCGTTGTTTTGTGAAGTGTCCATGCCATGTCCCTCATATCTTGCCCCCTAAGTTGTGTCTTCCTCCTTGACTTTTTCCCCTGCTTTTGCAACATCTGTGAGCCTATTTTTTGCATGTTTTGGTCCTTTGCAATGCAGCTGATTTCCTCACAGCCTATTTATTGAAGACATTAAAATTACTGATTTTCTGCTTTTTTCAATTGCATTTCATTTGAGCTTATCTCCTTTCCAGAGTGTTTGCAAGCCTTTCTTTTGGGATTCACAAGATTCCTTTTCCCTTCCCGAAAGGAAATTTCATATCCTTTTGGGAAGGGAAAAGAAATCTTGTGATTTCAATGGTGACGAATCGAAGAATCATTGGTGCATTTCCCTGCCCTTGATGGCATGCCATGCCTTTTGGTGGCTTTGACTTTGGGAAAGATTTTTTTCATTTTTTGGTTGATTTCTGAAGTGTCCATGCCATGTCCTCATATCTTGCCACCTAAGTTGTGTCTTCCTCCTTGACTTTTTCCCCTGCTTTTGCAACATCTGTGAGCTTACTTTTTGCATCTTTTGGTCCTTCGCACTGCACCTGATATTATCCCGGGCCATTTTCTTACAGTCACTAAATTTCCCAAATTTTCTTTTTTTCTCCTCCAATTACAATTCCTTTGATGGTGTCTCCGCTCCAGCCTGTTGGTAGGCCCTTATTTTCTGTTTTGGCCTTCAGTGGGGATCAGATTTGGCAAGCTTTGCTGCATGTGCCTGCACTTGCTGGCGTATGGCCTGCCTGCATTTTGAAGGCTTTGACTTTGGGAACGATTTTTTCTTGTTTTTCTTTTTTCTTGTTTTAAATATTCATGCCATGTCCCTCATATCTTGCCCCCTAAGTTGTGTTTTCCTCCTTGACTTTTTCCGCTGCTTTTGAAATATCTGTGAGCTTTGTTTTGGCATCATTTAGTCCTTCGCACTGCACCTGACATAATCCCGGGCCATTTTCTTACAGTCACTAAATTTACCAAATTTACATTTTTACATTTCCTAATGCAATATTTCCGATGCTGTCTCCATCCACCGCCCCTCACTGCCTGAAGCCCTGCCCCTCACACAGGGAGCCCCAGCCATGACTGCCTAGTGCCCCGCCCCGCACTGACTGGATCCCCACCCCTGAAAGCCTGGAACCCCGCGCCTCACTCATGGGGCCTTGCCCTTCATAATTGGAGCCCCGCCCCTCAAAGATGGAGCCTTGCCCCTGACTGCATGGAGCCCTGCCCATCCCTCATGGATCCCCGCCCATCACTGGCTGGAGCCCTGCCCCACAAACATGGAGCCCTTTCCCTCACACATGGAGCCTTGCCCCTCTCTGGCTGGAGCCCTGCCACTAACACAAAGAGCCCCGGCCATCACTGCCCTGAGCCCCGCCCCTCACTGACTGGATCCCCACCCCTGAAAGCCTGGAACCCCGGCCTTCACTCATGGGGCCTTGCCCTTCATATTTGAAGCCCCGCCCCTCAAATATGGAGCCCTATCCCTCACTGCATGGAGCCCTGCCCATCCCACATGGAGCCCCGCCCATCACTGGCTGGAGCCCCGCCCCACACACATGGAGCCTTTTCCCTCACACATGGAGCCCTGCCCCTCTCTGGCTGCAGCCCTAACCCTAACACATGGAGCCTCGGCAATCACTGCCTAGAGCCCCACCCCTCACTGACTGGATCCCCACCCCTCACAGCCCGGAACCCCGCCCCTCACGCATGGAACCCCTTCCCTCACTCATGGAGCACTGCCCCTCACACATGGAGCCCCACGTTTGTAGGTCCTTATTTTCTGTTTTGGCCTTCAGTGGGGATCAATTTTGGCAAGCTTTGCTGCATGTGTCTGCACTTGCTGGCGTATGGCCTGCCTGCATTTTGATGGCTTTGACTTTGGGAAAGATTTTTTCTTGTTTTTTTTTTTTTGTTTAACTGTTCATGCCATGTCCCTCGTATCTTGCCCCGTAAGTTTTGTCTTCCTCCTTGACTATTTCCCCTGATTTTGCAACATCTCTTAGCTTAATTTTTGCATCTTTTGGTCCTTCGCACTGCACCTCATATAATCCCGGGCCATTTTCTTAGAGTAACTAGATTTCCCAAATTTCCTTTTTTTCTCCTCCAATTGCAATTCCTTTGATGGAGTCTCCGTTCCAGTGTGTTTGTAGGTCCTTCTTTTCTGTTTGGGCCTTCAGTGGGGATGAATTTTGGCAAGCTTTGCTGCATGTGCCTGGACTTGCTGGTGTATGGCCTGCCTGCATTTTGATGGCTTTGACTTTGGAAAAATTTTTTTTTTTCGTTGTTTTGTGAAGTGTCCATGCCATGTCCCTCATATCTTGCCCCCTAAGTTGTGTCTTCCTCTTTGACTTTTTCCCCTGCTTTTGCAACATCTGTGAGCCTATTTTTTGCATGTTTTGGTCCTTTGCAATGCAGCTGATTTCCTCACAGCCTATTTTTTGAAGACATTAAAATTACTGATTTTCTGCTTTTTTCAATTGCATTTCATTTGAACTTATCTCCTTTCCAGAGTGTTTGCAAGCCTTTCTTTTGGGATTCACAAGATTCCTTTTCCCTTCCCGAAAGGAAATTTCATTTCCTTTCGGGAAGGGAAAAGGAATCTTGTGATTTCAATGGGGACGAATCGAAGAATCATTGGTGCATTTCCCTGCCCTTGATGGCATGCCATGCCTTTTGGTGGCTTTGACTTTGGGAAAGATTTTTTTCATTTTTTGGTTGATTTCTGAAGTGTCCATGCCATGTCCTCATATCTTGCCACCTAAGTTGTGTCTTCCTCCTTGACTTTTTCCCCTGCTTTTGCAACATCTGTGAGCTTAGTTTTTTCATCTTTTGGTCCTTCGCACTGCACCTGATATTATCCCGGGCCATTTTCTTACAGTCAATAAATTTCAGAAATTTTCTTTTTTTCTCCTCCAATTGCAATTCCTTTGATGGTGTCTCCGCTCCAGCCTGTTTGTAGGCCCTTATTTTCTGTTTTGGCCTTCAGTGGGGATCAGATTTGGCAAGCTTTGCTGCATGTGTCTGCACTTGCTGGCGTATGGCCTGCCTGCATTTTGATGGCTTTGACTTTGGGAAAGATTTTTTCTTGTTTTTTTTTTTTTGTTTAACTGTTCATGCCATGTCCCTCATATCTTGCCCCGTAAGTTGTGTCTTCCTCCTTGACTATTTCCCCTGATTTTGCAACATCTCTTAGCTTATTTTTTGCATCTTTTGGTCCTTCGCACTGCACCTCATATACTCCCGGGCCGTTTTCTTAGAGTAACTAGATTTCCCAAATTTCCTTTTTCTCTCCTCCGATTGCAATTCCTTTGATGGAGTCTCCGTTCCAGTGTGTTTCTAGGTCCTTCTTTTCTGTTTGGGCCTTCAGTGGGGATGAATTTTGGGAAGCTTTGCTGCATGTGCCTGCTCTTGCTGGCGTATGGCCTGCCTGCATTTTGAAGGCTTTTACTTTGGGAATGATTTTTTCTTGTTTTTCTTTTTTCTTGTTTTAAATATTCATGCCATGTCCCTCATATCTTGCCCCCTAAGTTCTGTTTTCCTCCTTGACTTTTTCCGCTGCTTTTGAAATATCTGTGAGCTTTGTTTTGGCATCATTTAGTCCTTCGCACTGCACCTGACATAATCTTGGGCCATTTTCTTACAGTCACTAAATTTACCAAATTTACATTTTTACTTTTCCTAATGCAATATTTCCGATGCTGTCTCCATCCACCGCCCCTCACTGCCTGAAGCCCTGCCCCTCACACAGGGAGCCCCAGCCATGACTGCCTAGTGCCCCGCCCCGCACTGACTGGATCCCCACCCCTCACAGCCCGGAACCCCGCCCCTCACGCATGGAACCCCTTCCCTCACTCATTCAGCCCTGCCCATTCCACATGGAGCCCCGCCCATCACTGGCTGGAGCCCTGCCCCTCACACATTGAGCCCCGCATTAGTAGGTCCTTCTTTTCGGTTTTGGCCTTCAGTGGGGATCAATTTTGGCAAGCTTTGCTGCATGTGTCTGCACTTGCTGGCGTATGACCTGCCTGCATTTTGATGGCTTTGACTTTGGGAAAGATTTTTTCTTGTTTTTTTTTTTTGTTTAACTGTTCATGCTATGTCCCTCATATCTTGCCCCGTAAGTTGTGTCTTCCTCCTTGACTATTTCCCCTGATTTTGCAACATCTCTTAGCTTAATTTTTGCATCTTTTGGTCCTTCGCACTGCACCTCATATAATCCCGGGCCATTTTCTTAGAGTAACTAGATTTCCCAAATTTCCTTTTTTTCTCCTCCAATTGCAATTTCTTTGATGGAGTCTCCGTTCCCGTGCGTTTTAGGTCCTTATTTTCTGTTTGGGCCTTCAGTGGGGATGAATTTTGGCAAGCTTTGCTGCATGTGCCTGCACTTGCTGGCGTATGGCCTGCCTGCATTTTGAAGGCTTTGACTTTGGGAACGATTTTTTCTTGTTTTTCTTTTTTCTTGTTTTAAATATTCATGCCATGTCCCTCATATCTTGCCCCCTAAGTTGTGTTTTCCTCCTTGACTTTTTCCGCTGCTTTTGAAATATTTGTGAGCTTTGTTTTTGCATCATTTAGTCCTTCGCACTGCACCTGACATAATCCCGGGCCATTTTCTTACAGTCACTAAATTTACCAAATTTACATTTTTACTTTTCCTAATGCAAGATTTCCGATGCTGTCTCCATCCACCGCCCCTCACTGCCTGAAGCCCTGCCCCTCACACAGGGAGCCCCAGCCATGACTGCCTAGTCCCCCCGCCCCGCACTGACTGGATCCCCACCCCTGAAAGCCTGGAACCCCGCGCCTCACTCATGGGGCCTTGCCCTTCATAATTGCAGCCCCGCCCCTCAAATATGGAGCCTTGCCCCTGACTGCATGGAGCCCTGCCCATCCCTCATGGAGCCCCGCCCATCACTGGCTGGAGCCCTGCCCCACAAACATGGAGCCCTTTCCCTCACACATGGAGCCTTGCCCCTCTCTGGCTGGAGCCCTGCCACTAACACAAAGAGCCCTGGCCATCACTGCCCTGAGCCCCGCCCCTCACTGACTGGATCCCCACCCCTGAAAGCCTGGAACCCCGGCCTTCACTCATGGGGCCTTGCCCTTCATATTTGAAGCCCCGCCCCTCAAATATGGAGCCCTATCCCTCACTGCATGGAGCCCTGCCCATCCCACATGGAGCCCCGCCCATCACTGGCTGGAGCCCTGCCCCTCACACATGGAGCCTTTTCCCTCACACATGGAGCCCTGCCCCTCTCTGGCTGCAGCCCTAACCCTAACACATGGAGCCTCGGCAATCACTGCCTAGAGCCCCACCCCTCACATCCCGGAATCCCGCCCCTCACGCATGGAACCCCGCCCCTCACTCATGGAGCCCTGCCCATCCCACATGGAGCCCCGCCCATCACTGGCTGGAGCCCTGCCCCACACACATGGAGCCGCTTCCGTCACACATAGAGCACCGCCCCTCACTGCCTGAAGCCCTGCCCCTCACACATGGAGCCCCGCGTTTGTAGGTCCTTCTTTTCGGTTTTGGCCTTCAGTGGGGTTCAATTTTGGCAAGCTTTGCTGCATGTGTCTGCACTTGCTGGCGTATGGCCTGCCTGCATTTTGATGGCTTTGACTTTGGGAAAGATTTTTTCTTGTTTTTTTTTTTTTGTTTAACTGTTCATGCCATGTCCCTCATATCTTGCCCCGTAAGTTGTGTCTTCCTCCTTGACTATTTCCCCTGATTTTGCAACATCTCTTAGCTTAATTTTTGCATCTTTTGGTCCTTCGCACTGCACCTCATATAATCCCGGGCCATTTTCTTAGAGTAACTAGATTTCCCAAATTTCCTTTTTTTCTCCTCCAATTGTAATTCTTTTGATGGAGTCTCCGTTCCAGTGTGTTTGTAGGTCCTTCTTTTCTGTTTGGGCCTTCCGTGGGGATCAATTTTGGCAAGCTTTGCTGCATGGGCCTGGACTTGCTGGTGTATGGCCTGCCTGCATTTTGATGGCTTTGACTTTGGAAAACTTTTTTTTTTTTTCGTTGTTTTGTGAAGTGTCCATGCCATGTCCCTCATATCTTGCCCCCTAAGTTGTGTCTTCCTCCTTGACTATTTCCCCTGCTTTTGCAACATCTGTGAGCCTATTTTTTGCATGTTTTGGTCCTTTGCAATGCAGCTGATTTCCTCACAGCCTATTTTTTGAAGACATTAAAATTACTGATTTTCTGCTTTTTTCAATTGCATTTCATTTGAACTTATCTCCTTTCCAGAGTGTTTGCAAGCCTTTCTTTTGGGATTCACAAGATTCCTTTTCCCTTCCCGAAAGGAAATTTCATTTCCTTTCGGGAAGGGAAAAGAAATCTTGTGATTTCAATGGGGACGAATCGAAGAATCATTGGTGCATTTCCCTGCCCTTGATGGCATGCCATGCCTTTTGGTGGCTTTGACTTGGGGAAAGATTTTTTTCATTTTTTGGTTGATTTCTGAAGTGTCCATGCCATGTCCTCATATCTTGCCACCTAAGTTGTGTCTTCCTCCTTGACTTTTTCCCCTGCTTTTGCAACATCTGTGAGCTTACTTTTTGCATCTTTTGGTCCTTCGCACTGCACCTGATATTATCCCGGGCCATTTCCTTACAGTCACTAAATTTCCCAAATTTTCTTTTTTTCTCCTCCAATTACAATTCCTTTGATGGTGTCTCCGCTCCAGCCTGTTTGTAGGCCCTTATTTTCTCTTTTGGCCTTCAGTGGGGATCAGATTTGGCAAGCTTTGCTGCATGTGCCTGCACTTGCTGGCGTATGGCCTGCCTGCATTTTGAAGGCTTTGACTTTGGGAACGATTTTTTCTTGTTTTTCTTTTTTCTTGTTTTAAATATTCATGCCATGTCCCTCATATCTTGCCCCCTAAGTTGTGTTTAACTCCTTGACTTTTTCCGCTGCTTTTGAAATATCTGTGAGCTTTGTTTTGGCATCATTTAGTCCTTCGCACTGCACCTGACATAATCCCGGGCCATTTTCTTACAGTCACTAAATTTACCAAATTTACATTTTTACTTTTCCTAATGCAATATTTCCGATGCTGTCTCCATCCACCGCCCCTCACTGCCTGAAGCCCTGCCCCTCACACAGGGAGCCCTGGCCATGACTGCCTAGTGCCCCGCCCCGCACTGACTGGATCCCCACCCCTCAAAGCCTGGAACCCCGCGCCTCACTCATGGGGCCTTGCCCTTCATAATTGGAGCCCCGCCCCTCAAAGATGGAGCCTTGCCCCTGACTGCATGGAGCCCTGCCCATCCCTCATGGAGCCCCGCCCATCACTGGCTGGAGCCCTGCCCCACAAACATGGAGCCCTTTCCCTCACACATGGAGCCTTGCCCCTCTCTGGCTGGAGCCCTGCCACTAACACAAAGAGCCCCGGCCATCACTGCCCTGAGCCCCGCCCCTCACTGACTGGATCCCCACCCCTGAAAGCCTGGAACCCCGGCCTTCACTCATGGGGCCTTGCCCTTCATATTTGAAGCCCCGCCCCTCAAATATGGAGCCCTATCCCTCACTGCATGGAGCCCTGCCCATCCCACATGGAGCCCCACCCATCACTGGCTGGAGCCCTGCCCCACACACATGGAGCCTTTTCCCTCACACATGGAGCCCTGCCCCTCTCTGGCTGCAGCCCTAACCCTAACACATGGAGCCTCGGCAATCACTGCCTAGAGCCCCACCCCTCACTGACTGGATCCCCACCCCTCACAGCCCGGAACCCCGCCCCTCACGCATGGAACCCCTTCCCTCACTCATGGAGCCCTGCCCATCCCACATGGAGCCCCGCCCATCACTGGCTGGAGCCCTGCCCCACAGACATGGAGCCGCTTCCGTCACACATAGAGCACCGCCCCTCACTGCCTGAAGCCCTGCCCCTCACACATGGAGCCCCGCGTTTGTAGGTCCTTCTTTTCGGTTTTGGCCTTCAGTGGGGTTCAATTTTGGCAAGCTTTGCTGCATGTGTCTGCACTTGCTGGCGTATGGCCTGCCTGCATTTTGATGGCTTTGACTTTGGGAAAGATTTTTTCTTGTTTTTTTTTTTTTGTTTAACTGTTCATGCCATGTCCCTCATATCTTGCCCCCTAAGTTGTGTCTTCCTCCTTGACTATTTCCCCTGATTTTGCAACATCTCTTAGCTTAATTTTTGCATCTTTTGGTCCTTCGCACTGCACCTCATATAATCCCGGGCCATTTTCTTAGAGTAACTAGATTTCCCAAATTTCCTTTTTTTCTCCTCCAATTGTAATTCCTTTGATGGAGTCTCCGTTCCAGTGTGTTTGTAGGTCCTTTTTTTCTGTTTGGGCCTTCAGTGGGGATGAATTTTGGCAAGCTTTGCTGCATCTGCCTGGACTTGCTGGTGTATGGCCTGCCTGCATTTTGATGGCTTTGACTTTGGAAAACTTTTTTTTTTTTTTGTTGTTTTGTGAAGTGTCCATGCCATGTCCCTCATATCTTGCCCCCTAAGTTGTGTCTTCCTCCTTGACTTTTTCCCCTGCTTTTGCAACATCTGTGAGCCTATTTTTTGCATGTTTTGGTCCTTTGCAATGCAGCTGATTTCCTCACAGCCTATTTTTTGAAGACATTAAAATTACTGATTTTCTGCTTTTTTCAATTGCATTTCATTTGAACTTATCTCCTTTCCAGAGTGTTTGCAAGCCTTTCTTTTGGGATTCACAAGATTCCTTTTCCCTTCCCGAAAGGAAATTTCATTTCCTTTCGGGAAGGGAAAAGAAATCTTGTGATTTCAATGGGGACGAATCGAAGAATCATTGGTGCATTTCCCTGCCCTTGATGGCATGCCATGCCTTTTGGTGGCTTTGACTTGGGGAAAGATTTTTTTCATTTTTTGGTTGATTTCTGAAGTGTCCATGCCATGTCCTCATATCTTGCCACCTAAGTTGTGTCTTCCTCCTTGACTTTTTCCCCTGCTTTTGCAACATCTGTGAGCTTCGTTTTTGCATCTTTTGGTCCTTCGCACTGCACCTGATATTATCCCAGGCCATTTCCTTACAGTCACTAAATTTCACATTGGTCTTTTTTTCTCCTCCAATTACAATTCCTTTGATGGTGTCTCCACTCCAGCCTGTTTGTAGGCCCTTATTTTCTGTTTTGGCCTTCAGTGGGGATCAGATTTGGCAAGCTTTGCTGCATGTGCCTGCACTTGCTGGCGTATGGCCTGCCGGCGTTTTGAAGGCTTTGACTTTGGGAACGATTTTTTCTTGTTTTTCTTTTTTCTTGTTTTAAATATTCATGCCATGTCCCTCATATCTTGCCCCCTAAGTTGTGTTTTCCTCCTTGACTTTTTCCGCTGCTTTTGAAATATCTGTGAGCTTTGTTTTGGCATCATTTAGTCCTTCGCACTGCACCTGACATAATCCCGGGCCATTTTCTTACAGTCACTAAATTTACCAAATTTACATTTTTACTTTTCCTAATGCAATATTTCCGATGCTGTCTCCATCCACCGCCCCTCACTGCCTGAAGCCCTGCCCCTCACACAGGGAGCCCCAGCCATGACTGCCTAGTGCCCCGCCCCGCACTGACTGGATCCCCACCCCTGAAAGCCTGGAACCCCGCGCCTCACTCATGGGGCCTTGCCCTTCATAATTGCAGCCCCGCCCCTCAAATATGGAGCCTTGCCCCTGACTGCATGGAGCCCTGCCCATCCCTCATGGATCCCCGCCCATCACTGGCTGGAGCCCTGCCCCACAAACATGGAGCCCTTTCCCTCACACATGGAGCCTTGCCCCTCTCTGGCTGGAGCCCTGCCACTAACACAAAGAGCCCCGGCCATCACTGCCCTGAGCCCCGCCCCTCACTGACTGGATCCCCACCCCTGAAAGCCTGGAACCCCGGCCTTCACTCATGGGGCCTTGCCCTTCATATTTGAAGCCCCGCCCCTCAAATATGGAGCCCTATCCCTCACTGCATGGAGCCCTGCCCATCCCACATGGAGCCCCGCCCATCACTGGCTGGAGCCCTGCCCCACACACATGGAGCCGCTTCTGTCACACATAGAGCACCGCCCCTCACTGCCTGAAGCCCTGCCCCTCACACATGGAGCCCCGCGTTTGTAGGTCCTTCTTTTCGGTTTTGGCCTTCAGTGGGGATCTATTTTGGCAAGCTTTGCTGCATGTGTCTGCACTTGCTGGCGTATGGCCTGCCTGCATTTTGATGGCTTTGACTTTGGGAAAGATTTTTTCTTGTTTTTTTTTTTTGTTTAACTGTTCATGCCATGTCCCTCATATCTTGCCCCCTAAGTTGTGTCTTCCTCCTTGACTATTTCCCCTGATTTTGCAACATCTCTTAGCTTAATTTTTGCATCTTTTGGTCCTTCGCACTGCACCTCATATAATCCCGGGCCATTTTCTTAGAGTGACTAGATTTACCAAATTTCCTTTTTTTCTCCTCCAATTGCAATTCCTTTGATGGAGTCTCCGTTCCAGTGTGTTTGTAGGTCCTTCTTTTCTGTTTAGGCCTTCAGTGGGGATGAATTTTGGCAAGCTTTGCTGCATGTGCCTGGACTTGCTGGTGTATGGCCTGCCTGCATTTTGATGGCTTTGACTTTGGAAAAATTTTTTTTTTCGTTGTTTTTTGAAGTGTCCATGCCATGTCCCTCATATCTTGCCCCCTAAGTTGTGTCTTCCTCCTTGACTTTTTCCCCTGCTTTTGCAACATCTGTGAGCCTATTTTTTCATGTTTTGGTCCTTTGCAATGCAGCTGATTTCCTCACAGCCTATTTTTTGAAGACATTAAAATTACTGATTTTCTGCTTTTTTCAATTGCATTTCATTTGAACTTATCTCCTTTCCAGAGTGTTTGCAAGCCTTTCTTTTGGGATTCACAAGATTCCTTTTCCCTTCCCGAAAGGAAATTTCATTTCCTTTCGGGAAGGGAAAAGAAATCTTGTGATTTCAATGGGGACGAATCGAAGAATCATTGGTGCATTTCCCTGCCCTTGATGGCATGCCATGCCTTTTGGTGGCTTTGACTTGGGGAAAGATTTTTTTCATTTTTTGGTTGATTTCTGAAGTGTCCATGCCATGTCCTCATATCTTGCCACCTGAGTTGTGTCTTCATCCTTGACTTTTTTCCCTGCTTTTTCAACATTTGTGAGCTTAGTTTTTGCATCTTTTGGTGCTTCACACTGCACCTGATATTATCCCAGGCCATTTTCTTACAGTCAATAAATTTCCCAAAGTTTCTTTTCTTCTCCTCCAATTACAATTCCTTTGATGGTGTCTCCGCTCCAGCCTGTTTGTAGGCCCTTATTTTCTCTTTTGGCCTTCAGTGGGGATCAGATTTGGCAAGCTTTGCTGCATGTGCCTGCACTTGCTGGCGTATGGCCTGCCTGCGTTTTGAAGGCTTTGACTTTGGGAACGATTTTTTCTTGTTTTTCTTTTTTCTTGTTTTAAATATTCATGCCATGTCCCTCATATCTTGCCCCCTAAGTTGTGTCTTCCTCCTTGACTTTTTCCGCTGCTTTTGAAATATCTGTGAGCTTTGTTTTGGCATCATTTAGTCCTTCGCACTGCACCTGACATAATCCCGGGCCATTTTCTTACAGTCACTAAATTTACCAAATTTACATTTTTACTTTTCCTAATGCAATATTTCCGATGCTGTCTCCATCCACCGCCCCTCACTGCCTGAAGCCCTGCCCCTCACACAGGGAGCCCCAGCCATGACTGCCTAGTGCCCCGCCCCGCACTGACTGGATCCCCACCCCTCAAAGCCTGGAACCCCGCGCCTCACTCATGGGGCCTTGCCCTTCATAATTGGAGCCCCGCCCCTCAAAGATGGAGCCTTGCCCCTGACTGCATGGAGCCCTGCCCATCCCTCATGGAGCCCCGCCCATCACTGGCTGGAGCCCTGCCCCACAAACATGGAGCCCTTTCCCTCACACATGGAGCCTTGCCCCTCTCTGGCTGGAGCCCTGCCACTAACACAAAGAGCCCCGGCCATCACTGCCCTGAGCCCCGCCCCTCACTGACTGGATCCCCACCCCTGAAAGCCTGGAACTCCGGCCTTCACTCATGGGGCCTTGCCCTTCATATTTGAAGCCCCGCCCCTCAAATATGGAGCCCTATCCCTCACTGCATGGAGCCCTGCCCATCCCACATGGAGCCCCACCCATCACTGGCTGGAGCCCTGCCCCACACACATGGAGCCTTTTCCCTCACACATGGAGCCCTGCCCCTCTCTGGCTGCAGCCCTAACCCTAACACATGGAGCCTCGGCAATCACTGCCTAGAGCCCCACCCCTCACTGACTGGATCCCCACCCCTCACAGCCCGCAACCCCGCCCCTCACGCATGGAACCCCTTCCCTCACTCATGGAGCCCTGCCCATCCCACATGGAGCCCCGCCCATCACTGGCTGGAGCCCTGCCCCACACACATGGAGCCGCTTCCGTCACACATAGAGCACCGCCCCTCACTGCCTGAAGCCCTGCCCCTCACACATGGAGCCCCGCGTTTGTAGGTCCTTCTTTTCGGTTTTGGCCTTCAGTGGGGTTCAATTTTGGCAAGCTTTGCTGCATGTGTCTGCACTTGCTGGGGTATGGCCTGCCTGCATTTTGATGGCTTTGACTTTGGGAAAGATTTTTTCTTGTTTTTTTTTTTTTTGTTTAACTGTTCATGCCATGTCCCTCATATCTTGCCCCCTAAGTTGTGTCTTCCTCCTTGACTATTTCCCCTGATTTTGCAACATCTCTTAGCTTAATTTTTGCATCTTTTGGTCCTTCGCACTGCACCTCATATAATCCCGGGCCATTTTCTTAGAGTAACTAGATTTCCCAAATTTCCTTTTTTTCTCCTCCAATTGTAATTCCTTTGATGGAGTCTCCGTTCCAGTGTGTTTGTAGGTCCTTCTTTACTGTTTGGGCCTTCAGTGGGGATGAATTTTGGCAAGCTTTGCTGCATCTGCCTGGACTTGCTGGTGTATGGCCTGCCTGCATTTTGATGGCTTTGACTTTGGAAAACTTTTTTTTTTTGTTGTTGTTTTGTGAAGTGTCCATGCCATGTCCCTCATATCTTGCCCCCTAAGTTGTGTCTTCCTCCTTGACTTTTTCCCCTGCTTTTGCAACATCTGTGAGCCTATTTTTTGCATGTTTTGGTCCTTTGCAATGCAGCTGATTTCCTCACAGCCTATTTTTTGAAGACATTAAAATTACTGATTTTCTGCTTTTTTCAATTGCATTTCATTTGAACTTATCTCCTTTCCAGAGTGTTTGCAAGCCTTTCTTTTGGGATTCACAAGATTCCTTTTCCCTTCCCGAAAGGAAATTTCATTTCCTTTCGGGAAGGGAAAAGAAATCTTGTGATTTCAATGGGGACCAATCGAAGAATCATTGGTGCATTTCCCTGCCCTTGATGGCATGCCATGCCTTTTGGTGGCTTTGACTTGGGGAAAGATTTTTTTCATTTTTTGGTTGATTTCTGAAGTGTCCATGCCATGTCCTCATATCTTGCCACCTGAGTTGTGTCTTCATCCTTGACTATTTTCCCTGCTTTTTCAACATTTGTGAGCTTAGTTTTTGCACCTTTTGGTGCTTCACACTGCACCTGATATTATCCCAGGCCATTTTCTTACAGTCAATAAATTTCCCAAAGTTTCTTTTCTTCTCCTCCAATTACAATTCCTTTGATGGTGTCTCCGCTCCAGCCTGTTTGTAGGCCCTTATTTTCTCTTTTGGCCTTCAGTGGGGATCAGATTTGGCAAGCTTTGCTGCATGTGCCTGCACTTGCTGGCGTATGGCCTGCCTGCGTTTTGAAGGCTTTGACTTTGGGAACGATTTTTTCTTGTTTTTCTTTTTTCTTGTTTTAAATATTCATGCCATGTCCCTCATATCTTGCCCCCTAAGTTGTGTCTTCCTCCTTGACTTTTTCCCCTGCTTTTGAAATATCTGTGAGCTTTGTTTTGGCATCATTTAGTCCTTCGCACTGCACCTGACATAATCCCGGGCCATTTTCTTACAGTCACTAAATTTACCAAATTTACATTTTTACTTTTCCTAATGCAATATTTCCGATGCTGTCTCCATCCACCGCCCCTCACTGCCTGAAGCCCTGCCCCTCACACAGGGAGCCCCAGCCATGACTGCCTAGTGCCCCGCCCCGCACTGACTGGATCCCCACCCCTCAAAGCCTGGAACCCCGCGCCTCACTCATGGGGCCTTGCCCTTCATAATTGGAGCCCCGCCCCTCAAAGATGGAGCCTTGCCCCTGACTGCATGGAGCCCTGCCCATCCCTCATGGAGCCCCGCCCATCACTGGCTGGAGCCCTGCCCCACAAACATGGAGCCCTTTCCCTCACACATGGAGCCTTGCCCCTCTCTGGCTGGAGCCCTGCCACTAACACAAAGAGCCCCGGCCATCACTGCCCTGAGCCCCGCCCCTCACTGACTGGATCCCCACCCCTGAAAGCCTGGAACTCCGGCCTTCACTCATGGGGCCTTGCCCTTCATATTTGAAGCCCCGCCCCTCAAATATGGAGCCCTATCCCTCACTGCATGGAGCCCTGCCCATCCCACATGGAGCCCCACCCATCACTGGCTGGAGCCCTGCCCCACACACATGGAGCCTTTTCCCTCACACATGGAGCCCTGCCCCTCTCTGGCTGCAGCCCTAACCCTAACACATGGAGCCTCGGCAATCACTGCCTAGAGCCCCACCCCTCACTGACTGGATCCCCACCCCTCACAGCCCGGAACCCCGCCCCTCACGCATGGAACCCCTTCCCTCACTCATGGAGCCCTGCCCATCCCACATGGAGCCCCGCCCATCACTGGCTGGAGCCCTGCCCCACAGACATGGAGCCGCTTCCGTCACACATAGAGCACCGCCCCTCACTGCCTGAAGCCCTGCCCCTCACACATGGAGCCCCGCGTTTGTAGGTCCTTCTTTTCGGTTTTGGCCTTCAGTGGGGTTCAATTTTGGCAAGCTTTGCTGCATGTGTCTGCACTTGCTGGCGTATGGCCTGCCTGCATTTTGATGGCTTTGACTTTGGGAAAGATTTTTTCTTGTTTTTTTTTTTTTGTTTAACTGTTCATGCCATGTCCCTCATATCTTGCCCCCTAAGTTGTGTCTTCCTCCTTGACTATTTCCCCTGATTTTGCAACATCTCTTAGCTTAATTTTTGCATCTTTTGGTCCTTCGCACTGCACCTCATATAATCCCGGGCCATTTTCTTAGAGTAACTAGATTTACCAAATTTCCTTTTTTTCTCCTCCAATTGCAATTCCTTTGATGGAGTCTCCGTTCCAGTGTGTTTGTAGGTCCTTCTTTTCTGTTTAGGCCTTCAGTGGGGATGAATTTTGGCAAGCTTTGCTGCATGTGCCTGGACTTGCTGGTGTATGGCCTGCCTGCATTTTGATGGCTTTGACTTTGGAAAAATTTTTTTTTTCGTTGTTTTTTGAAGTGTCCATGCCATGTCCCTCATATCTTGCCCCCTAAGTTGTGTCTTCCTCCTTGACTTTTTCCCCTGCTTTTGCAACATCTGTGAGCCTATTTTTTCATGTTTTGGTCCTTTGCAATGCAGCTGATTTCCTCACAGCCTATTTTTTGAAGACATTAAAATTACTGATTTTCTGCTTTTTTCAATTGCATTTCATTTGAACTTATCTCCTTTCCAGAGTGTTTGCAAGCCTTTCTTTTGGGATTCACAAGATTCCTTTTCCCTTCCCGAAAGGAAATTTCATTTCCTTTCGGGAAGGGAAAAGAAATCTTGTGATTTCAATGGGGACGAATCGAAGAATCATTGGTGCATTTCCCTGCACTTGATGGCATGCCATGCCTTTTGGTGGCTTTGACTTGGGGAAAGATTTTTTTCATTTTTTGGTTGATTTCTGAAGTGTCCATGCCATGTCCTCATATCTTGCCACCTGAGTTGTGTCTTCATCCTTGACTATTTTCCCTGCTTTTTCAACATTTGTGAGCTTAGTTTTTGCATCTTTTGGTGCTTCACACTGCACCTGATATTATCCCAGGCCATTTTCTTACAGTCAATAAATTTCCCAAAGTTTCTTTTCTTCTCCTCCAATTACAATTCCTTTGATGGTGTCTCCGCTCCAGCCTGTTTGTAGGCCCTTATTTTCTCTTTTGGCCTTCAGTGGGGATCAGATTTGGCAAGCTTTGCTGCATGTGCCTGCACTTGCTGGCGTATGGCCTGCCTGCGTTTTGAAGGCTTTGACTTTGGGAACGATTTTTTCTTGTTTTTCTTTTTTCTTGTTTTAAATATTCATGTCATGTCCCTCATATCTTGCCCCCTAAGTTGTGTCTTCCTCCTTGACTTTTTCCCCTGCTTTTGAAATATCTGTGAGCTTTGTTTTGGCATCATTTAGTCCTTCGCACTGCACCTGACATAATCCCGGGCCATTTTCTTACAGTCACTAAATTTACCAAATTTACATTTTTACTTTTCCTAATGCAATATTTCCGATGCTGTCTCCATCCACCGCCCCTCACTGCCTGAAGCCCTGCCCCTCACACAGGGAGCCCCAGCCATGACTGCCTAGTGCCCCGCCCCGCACTGACTGGATCCCCACCCCTGAAAGCCTGGAACCCCGCGCCTCACTCATGGGGCCTTGCCCTTCATAATTGGAGCCCCGCCCCTCAAAGATGGAGCCTTGCCCCTGACTGCATGGAGCCCTGCCCATCCCTCATGGAGCCCCGCCCATCACTGGCTGGAGCCCTGCCCCACAAACATGGAGCCCTTTCCCTCACACATGGAGCCTTGCCCCTCTCTGGCTGGAGCCCTGCCACTAACACAAAGAGCCCCGGCCATCACTGCCCTGAGCCCCGCCCCTCACTGACTGGATCCCCACCCCTGAAAGCCTGGAACTCCGGCCTTCACTCATGGGGCCTTGCCCTTCATATTTGAAGCCCCGCCCCTCAAATATGGAGCCCTATCCCTCACTGCATGGAGCCCTGCCCATCCCACATGGAGCCCCACCCATCACTGGCTGGAGCCCTGCCCCACACACATGGAGCCTTTTCCCTCACACATGGAGCCCTGCCCCTCTCTGGCTGCAGCCCTAACCCTAACACATGGAGCCTCGGCAATCACTGCCTAGAGCCCCACCCCTCACTGACTGGATCCCCACCCCTCACAGCCCGGAACCCCGCCCCTCACGCATGGAACCCCTTCCCTCACTCATGGAGCCCTGCCCATCCCACATGGAGCCCCGCCCATCACTGGCTGGAGCCCTGCCCCACAGACATGGAGCCGCTTCCGTCACACATAGAGCACCGCCCCTCACTGCCTGAAGCCCTGCCCCTCACACATGGAGCCCCGCGTTTGTAGGTCCTTCTTTTCGGTTTTGGCCTTCAGTGGGGTTCAATTTTGGCAAGCTTTGCTGCATGTGTCTGCACTTGCTGGCGTATGGCCTGCCTGCATTTTGATGGCTTTGACTTTGGGAAAGATTTTTTCTTGTTTTTTTTTTTTTGTTTAACTGTTCATGCCATGTCCCTCATATCTTGCCCCCTAAGTTGTGTCTTCCTCCTTGACTATTTCCCCTGATTTTGCAACATCTCTTAGCTTAATTTTTGCATCTTTTGGTCCTTCGCACTGCACCTCATATAATCCCGGGCCATTTTCTTAGAGTAACTAGATTTACCAAATTTCCTTTTTTTCTCCTCCAATTGCAATTCCTTTGATGGAGTCTCCGTTCCAGTGTGTTTGTAGGTCCTTCTTTTCTGTTTAGGCCTTCAGTGGGGATGAATTTTGGCAAGCTTTGCTGCATGTGCCTGGACTTGCTGGTGTATGGCCTGCCTGCATTTTGATGGCTTTGACTTTGGAAAAATTTTTTTTTTCGTTGTTTTTTGAAGTGTCCATGCCATGTCCCTCATATCTTGCCCCCTAAGTTGTGTCTTCCTCCTTGACTTTTTCCCCTGCTTTTGCAACATCTGTGAGCCTATTTTTTCATGTTTTGGTCCTTTGCAATGCAGCTGATTTCCTCACAGCCTATTTTTTGAAGACATTAAAATTACTGATTTTCTGCTTTTTTCAATTGCATTTCATTTGAACTTATCTCCTTTCCAGAGTGTTTGCAAGCCTTTCTTTTGGGATTCACAAGATTCCTTTTCCCTTCCCGAAAGGAAATTTCATTTCCTTTCGGGAAGGGAAAAGAAATCTTGTGATTTCAATGGGGACGAATCGAAGAATCATTGGTGCATTTCCCTGCACTTGATGGCATGCCATGCCTTTTGGTGGCTTTGACTTGGGGAAAGATTTTTTTCATTTTTTGGTTGATTTCTGAAGTGTCCATGCCATGTCCTCATATCTTGCCACCTGAGTTGTGTCTTCATCCTTGACTATTTTCCCTGCTTTTTCAACATTTGTGAGCTTAGTTTTTGCATCTTTTGGTGCTTCACACTGCACCTGATATTATCCCAGGCCATTTTCTTACAGTCAATAAATTTCCCAAAGTTTCTTTTCTTCTCCTCCAATTACAATTCCTTTGATGGTGTCTCCGCTCCAGCCTGTTTGTAGGCCCTTATTTTCTCTTTTGGCCTTCAGTGGGGATCAGATTTGGCAAGCTTTGCTGCATGTGCCTGCACTTGCTGGCGTATGGCCTGCCTGCGTTTTGAAGGCTTTGACTTTGGGAACGATTTTTTCTTGTTTTTCTTTTTTCTTGTTTTAAATATTCATGCCATGTCCCTCATATCTTGCCCCCTAAGTTGTGTCTTCCTCCTTGACTTTTTCCCCTGCTTTTGAAATATCTGTGAGCTTTGTTTTGGCATCATTTAGTCCTTCGCACTGCACCTGACATAATCCCGGGCCATTTTCTTACAGTCACTAAATTTACCAAATTTACATTTTTACTTTTCCTAATGCAATATTTCCGATGCTGTCTCCATCCACCGCCCCTCACTGCCTGAAGCCCTGCCCCTCACACAGGGAGCCCCAGCCATGACTGCCTAGTGCCCCGCCCCGCACTGACTGGATCCCCACCCCTGAAAGCCTGGAACCCCGCGCCTCACTCATGGGGCCTTGCCCTTCATAATTGGAGCCCCGCCCCTCAAAGATGGAGCCTTGCCCCTGACTGCATGGAGCCCTGCCCATCCCTCATGGATCCCCGCCCATCACTGGCTGGAGCCCTGCCCCACAAACATGGAGCCATTTCCCTCACACATGGAGCCTTGCCCCTCTCTGGCTGGAGCCCTGCCACTAACACAAAGAGCCCCGGCCATCACTGCCTAGTGCCCCGCCCCTCACTGACTGGATCCCTACCCCTGAAAACCTGGAACCCCGGCCTTCACTCATGGGGCCTTGCCCTTCATATTTGAAGCCCCGCCCCTCAAATATGGAGCCCTATCCCTCACTGCATGGAGCCCTGCCCATCCCACATAGAGCCCCGCCCATCACTGGCTGGAGCCCTGCCCCACACACATGGAGCCGCTTCCGTCACACATAGAGCACCGCCCCTCACTGCCTGAAGCCCTGCCCCTCACACATGGAGCCCCGCGTTTGTAGGTCCTTCTTTTCGGTTTTGGCCTTCAGTGGGGATCAATTTTGGCAAGCTTTGCTGCATGTGTCTGCACTTGCTGGCGTATGGCCTGCCTGCATTTTGATGGCTTTGACTTTGGGAAAGATTTTTTCTTGATTTTTTTTTTGTTTAACTGTTCATGCCATGTCCCTCATATCTTGCCCCCTAAGTTGTGTCTTCCTCCTTGACTATTTCCCCTGATTTTGCAACATCTCTTAGCTTAATTTTTGCATCTTTTGGTCCTTCGCACTGCACCTCATATAATCCCGGGCCATTTTCTTAGAGTAACTAGATTTACCAAATTTCCTTTTTTTCTCCTCCAATTGCAATTCCTTTGATGGAGTCTCCGTTCCAGTGTGTTTGTAGGTCCTTCTTTTCTGTTTAGGCCTTCAGTGGGGATGAATTTTGGCAAGCTTTGCTGCATGTGCCTGGACTTGCTGGTGTATGGCCTGCCTGCATTTTGATGGCTTTGACTTTGGAAAAATTTTTTTTTTTGTTGTTTTTTGAAGTGTCCATGCCATGTCCCTCATATCTTGCCCCCTAAGTTGTGTCTTCCTCCTTGACTTTTTCCCCTGCTTTTGCAACATCTGTGAGCCTATTTTTTCATGTTTTGGTCCTTTGCAATGCAGCTGATTTCCTCACAGCCTATTTTTTGAAGACATTAAAATTACTGATTTTCTGCTTTTTTCAATTGCATTTCATTTGAACTTATCTCCTTTCCAGAGTGTTTGCAAGCCTTTCTTTTGGGATTCACAAGATTCCTTTTCCCTTCCCGAAAGGAAATTTCATTTCCTTTCGGGAAGGGAAAAGAAATCTTGTGATTTCAATGGGGACGAATCGAAGAATCATTGGTGCATTTCCCTGCCCTTGATGGCATGCCATGCCTTTTGGTGGCTTTGACTTGGGGAAAGATTTTTTTCATTTTTTGGTTGATTTCTGAAGTGTCCATGCCATGTCCTCATATCTTGCCACCTAAGTTGTGTCTTCCTCCTTGACTTTTTCCCCTGCTTTTGCAACATCTGTGAGCTTAGTTTTTGCATCTTTTGGTCCTTCGCACTGCACCTGATATTATCCCGGGCCATTTCCTTACAGTCACTAAATTTCCCAAATTGTCTTTTTTTCTCCTCCAATTACAATTCCTTTGATGGTGTCTCCGCTCCAGCCTGTTTGTAGGCCCTTATTTTCTGTTTTGGCCTTCAGTGGGGATCAGATTTGGCAAGCTTTGCTGCATGTGCCTGCACTTGCTGGCGTATGGCCTGCCGGCGTTTTGAAGGCTTTGACTTTGGGAACAATTTTTTCTTGTTTTTCTTTTTTCTTGTTTTAAATATTCATGCCATGTCCCTCATATCTTGCCCCCTAAGTTGTGTTTTCCTCCTTGACTTTTTCCGCTGCTTTTGAAATATCTGTGAGCTTTGTTTTGGCATCATTTAGTCCTTCGCACTGCACCTGACATAATCCCGGGCCATTTTCTTACAGTCACTAAATTTACCAAATTTACATTTTTACTTTTCCTAATGCAATATTTCCGATGCTGTCTCCATCCACCGCCCCTCACTGCCTGAAGCCCTGCCCCTCACACAGGGAGCCCCAGCCATGACTGCCTAGTGCCCCGCCCCGCACTGACTGGATCCCCACCCCTCAAAGCCTGGAACCCCGCGCCTCACTCATGGGGCCTTGCCCTTCATAATTGCAGCCCCGCCCCTCAAATATGGAGCCTTGCCCCTGACTGCATGGAGCCCTGCCCATCCCTCATGGATCCCCGCCCATCACTGGCTGGAGCCCTGCCCCACAAACATGGAGCCCTTTCCCTCACACATGGAGCCTTGCCCCTCTCTGGCTGGAGCCCTGCCACTAACACAAAGAGCCCCGGCCATCACTGCCCTGAGCCCCGCCCCTCACTGACTGGATCCCCACCCCTGAAAGCCTGGAACCCCGGCCTTCACTCATGGGGCCTTGCCCTTCATATTTGAAGCCCCGCCCCTCAAATATGGAGCCCTATCCCTCACTGCATGGAGCCCTGCCCATCCCACATGGAGCCCCGCCCATCACTGGCTGGAGCCCTGCCCCACACACATGGAGCCGCTTCTGTCACACATAGAGCACCGCCCCTCACTGCCTGAAGCCCTGCCCCTCACACATGGAGCCCCGCGTTTGTAGGTCCTTCTTTTCGGTTTTGGCCTTCAGTGGGGATCTATTTTGGCAAGCTTTGCTGCATGTGTCTGCACTTGCTGGCGTATGGCCTGCCTGCATTTTGATGGCTTTGACTTTGGGAAAGATTTTTTCTTGTTTTTTTTTTTTGTTTAACTGTTCATGCCATGTCCCTCATATCTTGCCCCCTAAGTTGTGTCTTCCTCCTTGACTATTTCCCCTGATTTTGCAACATCTCTTAGCTTAATTTTTGCATCTTTTGGTCCTTCGCACTGCACCTCATATAATCCCGGGCCATTTTCTTAGAGTGACTAGATTTACCAAATTTCCTTTTTTTCTCCTCCAATTGCAATTCCTTTGATGGAGTCTCCGTTCCAGTGTGTTTGTAGGTCCTTCTTTTCTGTTTAGGCCTTCAGTGGGGATGAATTTTGGCAAGCTTTGCTGCATGTGCCTGGACTTGCTGGCGTATGGCCTGCCTGCATTTTGATGGCTTTGACTTTGGAAAAATTTTTTTTTTCGTTGTTTTTTGAAGTGTCCATGCCATGTCCCTCATATCTTGCCCCCTAAGTTGTGTCTTCCTCCTTGACTTTTTCCCCTGCTTTTGCAACATCTGTGAGCCTATTTTTTCATGTTTTGGTCCTTTGCAATGCAGCTGATTTCCTCACAGCCTATTTTTTGAAGACATTAAAATTACTGATTTTCTGCTTTTTTCAATTGCATTTCATTTGAACTTATCTCCTTTCCAGAGTGTTTGCAAGCCTTTCTTTTGGGATTCACAAGATTCCTTTTCCCTTCCCGAAAGGAAATTTCATTTCCTTTCGGGAAGGGAAAAGAAATCTTGTGATTTCAATGGGGACGAATCGAAGAATCATTGGTGCATTTCCCTGCACTTGATGGCATGCCATGCCTTTTGGTGGCTTTGACTTGGGGAAAGATTTTTTTCATTTTTTGGTTGATTTCTGAAGTGTCCATGCCATGTCCTCATATCTTGCCACCTGAGTTGTGTCTTCATCCTTGACTATTTTCCCTGCTTTTTCAACATTTGTGAGCTTAGTTTTTGCATCTTTTGGTGCTTCACACTGCACCTGATATTATCCCAGGCCATTTTCTTACAGTCAATAAATTTCCCAAAGTTTCTTTTCTTCTCCTCCAATTACAATTCCTTTGATGGTGTCTCCGCTCCAGCCTGTTTGTAGGCCCTTATTTTCTCTTTTGGCCTTCAGTGGGGATCAGATTTGGCAAGCTTTGCTGCATGTGCCTGCACTTGCTGGCGTATGGCCTGCCTGCGTTTTGAAGGCTTTGACTTTGGGAACGATTTTTTCTTGTTTTTCTTTTTTCTTGTTTTAAATATTCATGCCATGTCCCTCATATCTTGCCCCCTAAGTTGTGTCTTCCTCCTTGACTTTTTCCCCTGCTTTTGAAATATCTGTGAGCTTTGTTTTGGCATCATTTAGTCCTTCGCACTGCACCTGACATAATCCCGGGCCATTTTCTTACAGTCACTAAATTTACCAAATTTACATTTTTACTTTTCCTAATGCAATATTTCCGATGCTGTCTCCATCCACCGCCCCTCACTGCCTGAAGCCCTGCCCCTCACACAGGGAGCCTTTTCCCTCACACATGGAGCCCTGCCCCTCTCTGGCTGCAGCCCTAACCCTAACACATGGAGCCTCGGCAATCACTGCCTAGAGCCCCACCCCTCACTGACTGGATCCCCACCCCTCACAGCCTGGAACCCCGCCCCTCACGCATGGAACCCCTTCCCTCACTCACGGAGCCCTGCCCATCCCACATGGAGCCCCGCCCATCACTGCCTGGAGCCCTGCCCCACACACATGGAGCCGCTTCCGTCACACATAGAGCACCGCCCCTCACTGCCTGAAGCCGTGCCCCTCACACATGGAGCCCCGCGTTTGTAGGTCCTTCTTTTCGGTTTTGGCCTTCAGTGGGGATCAATTTTGACAAGCTTTGCTGCATGTGTCTGCACTTGCTGGCGTATGGCCTGCCTGCATTTTGATGGCTTTGACTTTGGAAAAATTTTTTTTTTTCCTTGTTTTGTGAAGTGTCCATGCCATGTCCCTCATATCTTGCCCCCTAAGTTCTGTCTTGCTCCTTGACTTTTTCCCCTGCTTTTGCAACATCTGTGAGCTTAGTTTTGGCACCTTTTGGTCCTTTGCAATGCACCTGATATAAACCCAGGCCATTTTTTTAGAGCCAGTAATTTCCCTAATTTTATTTTTTTCTCCTCCAATTGCAAATCCTTTCATGTTGTCTCCATTCCAGCGTTTGTAGGTCCTTCTTTTCTGTTTTGGCCTTCAGTGGGGATCAATTTTGGCAAGCTTTGCTGCATGTGCCTGCCCTTGGTGGCGTATGGCCTGCCTGCATTTTGATGGCTTTGATTTTGGGAAAGATTTTTTCTTTTTTTTTTTTGTTTTTTTTGTTTTAAGTAATCATGCCATGTCCCTCATATCTTGCTCCCTGAGTTGTGTCTTCCTCCTTCACTTTTTCCCCTGCTTTTGCAACATCTGTGTGCTTAGTTTTGGCATCTGTTGGTCCTTTGCAATGCACCTGCTAAAACTCCAGGCCACTTTCTTAGAGTCACTAAATTTCCCAAATTTTCTTTTTTTCTCCTCCAATTGCAATTCCTTTGATGTTGACTCTTTTCCAGGGTGTTTGTAGGTCCTTCTTTTCTGTATTGGCCTTCAGTGGGGATCAATTTTGGCAAGCTTTGCTGCATGTGCCTGCCCTTGGTGGCGTATGGCCTGCCTGCATTTTGATGGCTTTGACTTTGGGAAAGATTTTTTCAATTTTTTTTTTTTGATTTGTTTTAAGTATTCATGCCATGTCCTTCATATCTTGCCCCCTAAGTGGTGTCTTCCTCCTTGACTTTTTCCCCTGCTTTTGCAACATCTGTGAGCTTAGTTTTGGCACCTTTTGGTCCTTTGCAATGCAGCTGATTTCCTCACAGCCTATTTTTTGAAGAGACTAAAATTCCCGATTTCTGCTTTTTTCAATTGCATTTCATTTGATCCTATCTCCTTTCCAGAGTGTTTGTAAGCCTTTCTTTTGGGATTTGCAAGATTCCTTTTCCATTCTCGAAAGGAAATTTCATTTCCTATCAGGAAGTGAAAAGGAATCTTGCGATTTCAATGGGGACCAATAGAGGAATCTTTGTTGCATGTCCCTGCACTTCATGGCAGGCCATGCCTTTTGATGGCTTTGACTTTGGGAAAGATTTTTTTCTTTTTTTGGTTGTTTTCTGAAGTGTTCATGCCATGTCCCTCATATCTTGCCCCCTAAGTTGTGTCTTCCTCCTTGACTTTTTCCCCTGCTTTTGCAACATCTGTGAGCTTAGTTTTGGCACCTTTTGGTCCTTTGCAATGCACCGGATAAAACCTCAGACCATTTTCTTAGAGTCACTAAATTTCCCAAATTTTCTTTTTTTCTCCTCCAATTGCAATTCCTTTGATGTTGACTCCTTTCCAGCGTGTTTGTAGGTCCTTCTTTTCTGTTTTGGCCTTCAGTGGGGATCAATTTTGGCAAGCTTTGCTGCATGTGCCTGCCCTTGGTGGCGTATGGCCTGCCTGCATTTTGATGGCTTTGACTTTGGGAAAGATTTTTTTCTTTTTTTTTTTTTTTTTTTGTTTAAGTATTCATGCCATGTCCCTCATATCTTGCCCCCTAAGTTGTGTCTTCCTCCTTGACTTTTTCCCCTGCTTTTGCAACATCTGTGAGCTTAGTTTTGGCACCTTTTGGTCATTTGCACTGCACCTGCTAATACCCCAGGCCACTTTCTTAGAGTCACTAAATTTCCCAAATTTTTCTTTTTCTTCTCCAATTGCAATTCCTTTGATATTGACTCCTTTCCAGCGTGTTTGTAGGTCCTTCTTTTCGGTTTTGGCCTTCAGTGGGGATCAATTTTGGCAAGCTTTGCTGCATGTGCCTGTCCTAGGTGGCATATGGCCTGCCTGCATTTTGATGGCTTTGACTTTGGGAAAGATTTTTTCTTTTTTTTTTTTTATTATTATTTTAGGTATTCCTGCCATGTCCCTCATATCTTACCCACTAAGTTGTGTCTTCCTCCTTGACTTTTTCCCCTGCTTTTGCAACATCTGTGAGCTTAGTTTTGGCACCTTTTGGTCCTTTGCAATGCAGCTGAATTCCTCACAGCCTATTTTTTAAGAGACGAAAATTCCCGATTTTCTGCTTTTTTCAATTGCATTTCATTTGATCCTATCTCCTTTCCAGAGTGTTTGTAAGCCTTTCTTTTGGGATTCGCAAGATTCCTTTTCCCTTCTCGAAAGGAAATTTCATTTCCTTTGAGGAAGCGGAAAGGAATCTTGCGATTTCAATGGGGACCAATAGAGGAATCTGTGTTGCATGTCCCTGCACTTGATGGCAGGCCATGCCTTTTGATGGCTTTGACTTTGGGAAAGATTTTTTTCTTTTTTTGGTTGTTTTCTGAAGTGTCCATGCCATGTCCCTCATATCTTGCCCCCTAAGTTGTGTCTTCCTCCTTGACTTTTTCCCCTGCTTTTGCAACATCTGTGAGCTTAATTTTGGCATCTTTGGTCCTTTGCACTGCACATGATATACTGCCAGGCCATTTTCTTAGAGTCCCTAAATTTCCCAAATTTTCTTTTCTTCTCCTCTAATTGCAATTCCTTTGATGATGTCTCCATTCCAGCGTGTTTGTAGGTCCTTCTTTTCTGTTTTGGCCTTCAGTGGGGATCAATTTTGGCAAGCTTTGCTGCATGTGCCTGCCCTTGGTGGCGTATGGCCTGCCTGCATTTTGATGGCTTTGACTTTGGGAAAGATTTTTTCTTTTTTTTTTTTTATTATTTTAAGTATTCATGCCATGTCCCTCACATCTTGCCCCCTAAGTTGTGTCTTCCTCCTTGACTTTTTCCCCTGCTTTTGCAACATCTGTGAGCTTAGTTTTGGCACCTTTTGGTCCTTTGCACTGCACCTGATATAAACCCAGGCCATTTTCTTAGAGTCATTAAATTTCCAAAATTTACTTTTTTCTCTTCCAATTGCAATTCCTTTGATGTTGACTCCTTTCCAGCGTGTTTGTAGGTCCTTCTTTTCTGTTTTGGCCTTCAGTGGGGATCAATTTTGGCAAGCTTTGCTGCATCTGCCTGCCCTTGGTGGCCTATGGCCTGCCTGCATTTTGATGGCTTTGACTTTGAGAAAGATTTTTTCTTTTTTTTTTTCTTTTTTGTTTTAAGTATTCATGCCATGTCCCTCATATCTTGCCCCCTAAGTTGTGTCTTCCTCCTTGACTTTTTCCCCTGCTTTTGCAACATCTGTGAGCTTAGTTTTGGCACCTTTTAGTCCTTTGCAATGCAGCTGATTTCCTCACAGCCTATATTTTGTAGAGACTAAAATTCCCGATTTTCTATTTTTTCAATTGCATTTCATTTGATCCTATCTCCTTTCCAGAGTGTTTGTAAGCCTTTCTTTTGGGATTCGCAAGATTCCTTTTCCCTTCCCGAAGGGAAATTTCATTTCCGTTCGGGAAGGGAAAAGGAATCTTGCGATTTCAATGGGGACCAATAGAGGAATCTTTGGTGCATGTCCCTGCACTTGATGGCAGGCCATTCCTTTTGATGGCTTTGACTTTGGGAAAGATTTTTTCTTTTTTTGGTTGTTTTCAGAAGTGTTCATGCCATGTCCCTCATATCTTGCCCCCTAAGTTGTGTCTTCCTCCTTGACTTTTTCCCCTGCTTTTGCAACATCTGTGAGCTTAGTTTTGGCATCTTTGGTCCTTTGCACTGCACATGATATACTGCCAGGCCATTTTCTTAGAGTCACTAAATTTCCCAAATTTTCTTTTTTTCTCCTCCAATTGCAATTCCTTTGATGGTTCTCCATTCCAGCGTGTTTGTAGGTCCTTCTTTTCTGTTTTGGCCTTCAGTGGGGATCAATTTTGGTAAGATTTGCTGCATGTGCCTGCCCTTGGTGGCGTATGGCCTGCCTGCATTTTGATGGCTTTGACTTTGGGAAAGATTTTTTCTTTTTTTTTTTTTATTATTTTAAGTATTCATGCCATGTCCCTCACATCTTGCCCCCTAAGTTTTGTCTTCCTCCCTGACTTTTTCCCCTGCTTTTGCAACATCTGTGAGCTTAGTTTTGGCATCTTTTGGTCCTTTGCACTGCACCTGATATAAACCCAGGCCATTTCCTTAGAGTCACTAAATTTTCAAAATTTTCTTTTTTCTCTTTCAATTGCAATTCCTTTGATGTTGACTCCTTTCCAGCGTGTTTGTAGGTCCTTCTTTTCTGTTTTGGACTTCAGTGGGGATCAATTTTGGCAAGCTTTGCTGCATGTGCCTGCCCTTGGTGGCGTATGGCCTGCCTGCATTTTGATGGCTTTGACTTTGGGAAAGATTTTTTCTTTTTTTTTTTTTTTATTATTTTAAGTGTTCATGCCATGTCCCTCACATCTTGCCCCCTAAGTTGTGTCTTGCTCCTTGACTTTTTCCCCTGCTTTTGCAACATCTGTGAGCTTAGTTTTGGCACCTTTTGGTCCTTTGCAATGCAGCTGATTTCCTCACAGCCTATTTTTTGAAGAGACTAAAATTCCCGATTTCTGCTTTTTTCAATTGCATTTCATTTGATCCTATCTCCTTTCCAGAGTGTTTGTAAGCCTTTCTTTTGGGATTCGTAAGATTCCTTTTCCCTTCCCGAAAGGAAATTTCATTTCCTTTCGGGAAGGGAAAAGGAATCTTGCGATTTCAATGGGGACCAATAGAGGAATCTTTGGTGCATGTCCCTGCACTAATGGCAGGCCATGCCTTTTGATGGCTTTGACTTTGGGAAAGATTTTTTTCTTTTTTTGGTTGTTTTCTGAAGTGTTCATGCCATGTCCCTCATATCTTGCCCCCTAAGTTGTGTCTTCCTCCTTGACTTTTTCCCCTGCTTTTGCAACATCTGTGAGCTTAGTTTTGGCATCTTTGGTCCTTTGCACTGCACATGATATACTGCCAGGCCATTTTCTTAGAGTCACTAAATTTCCCAAATTTTCTTTTTTTCTGCTCCAATTGCAATTCCTTTGATGTTGTCTCCATTCCAGCGTGTTTGTAGTTCCTTCTTTTCTGTTTTGGCCTTCAGTGGGGATCAATTTTGGCAAGCTTTGCTGCATGTGCCTGCCCTTGGTGGCGTATGGCCTGCCTGCATTTTGATGGCTTTGACTTTGGGAAAGATTTTTATTTTTTTTTTTTTTTATTTTAAGTATTCATGCTTTGTCCCTCACATCTTGCCCCCTAAGTTGTGTCTTCCTCCTTGACTTTTTCCCCTGCTTTTGCAACATCTGTGAGCTTAGTTTTGGCACCTTTTGGTCCTTTGCACTGCACCTGATATAAACCCAGGCCATTTTCTTAGAGTCATTAAATTTCCAAAATTTACTTTTTTCTCTTCCAATTGCAATTCCTTTGATGTTGACTCCTTTCCAGCGTGTTTGTAGGTCCTTCTTTTCTGTTTTGGCCTTCAGTGGGGATCAATTTTGGCAAGCTTTGCTGCATGTGCCTGCCCTTGGTGGCCTATGGCCTGCCTGCATTTTGATGGCTTTGTCTTTGAGAAAGATTTTTTCTTTTTTTTTTCTTTTTTGTTTTAAGTGTTCATGCCATGTCCCTCATATCTTGCCCCCTAAGTTGTGTCTTCCTCCTTGACTTTTTCCCCTGCTTTTGCAACATCTGTGAGCTTAGTTTTGGCACCTTTTGGTCCTTTGCAATGCAGCTGATTTCCTCACAGCCTATATTTTGTAGAGACTAAAATTCCCGATTTTCTATTTTTTCAATTGCATTTCATTTGATCCTATCTCCTTTCCAGAGTGTTTGTAAGCCTTTCTTTTGGGATTCGCAAGATTCCTTTTCCCTTCCCGAAGGGAAATTTCATTTCCCTTCGGGAAGGGAAAAGGAATCTTGCGATTTCAATGGGGACCAAGAGAGGAATCTTTGGTGCATGTCCCTGCACTTGATGGCAGGCCATTCCTTTTGATGGCTTTGACTTTGGGTAAGATTTTTTCTTTTTTTGGTTGTTTTCAGAAGTGTTCATGCCATGTCCCTCATATCTTGCCCCCTAAGTTGTGTCTTCCTCCTTGACTTTTTCCCCTGCTTTTGCAACATCTGTGAGCTTAGTTTTGGCATCTTTGGTCCTTTGCACTGCACATGATATACTGCCAGGCCATTTTCTTAGAGTCACTAAATTTCCCAAATTTTCTTTTTTTCTCCTCCAATTGCAATTCCTTTGATGGTTCTCCATTCCAGCGTGTTTGTAGGTCCTTCTTTTCTGTTTTGGCCTTCAGTGGGGATCAATTTTGGTAAGATTTGCTGCATGTGCCTGCCCTTGGTGGCGTATGGCCTGCCTGCATTTTGATGGCTTTGACTTTGGGAAAGATTTTTTCTTTTTTTTTTTTTATTATTTTAAGTATTCATGCCATGTCCCTCACATCTTGCCCCCTAAGTTTTGTCTTCCTCCCTGACTTTTTCCCCTGCTTTTGCAACATCTGTGAGCTTAGTTTTGGCATCTTTTGGTCCTTTGCACTGCACCTGATATAAACCCAGGCCATTTCCTTAGAGTCACTAAATTTTCAAAATTTTCTTTTTTCTCTTTCAATTGCAATTCCTTTGATGTTGACTCCTTTCCAGCGTGTTTGTAGGTCCTTCTTTTCTGTTTTGGCCTTCAGTGGGGATCAATTTTGACAAGCTTTGCTGCATGTGCATGCCCTTGGTGGCGTATGGCCTGCCTGCATTTTGATGGCTTTGACTTTGGGAAAGATTTTCTCTTCTTTTTTTTTTTTATTATTGTAAGTATTCATGCCATGTCCCTCACATCGTGCCCCCTAAGTTGTGTCTTCCTCCTTGACTTTTTCCCCTGCTTTTGCAACATCTGTGAGCTTAGTTTTGGCACCTTTTGGTCCTTTGCAATGCAGCTGATTTCCTCAGAGCCTATTTTTTGACGAGACTAAAATTCCCGATTTCTGCTTTTTTCAATTGCATTTCATTTGATCCTATCTCCTTTCCAGAGTGTTTCTGAGCCTTTCTTTTGGGATTCGTTAGATTCCTTTTCCCTTCCCGAAAGGAAATTTCATTTCCTTTCGGGAAGGGAAAAGGAATCTTGCGATTTCAATGGGGACCAATAGAGGAATCTTTGTTGCATGTCCCTGCACTTGGTGGCAGGCCATGCCTTTTGATGGCTTTGACTTTGGGAAAGATTTTTTTCTTTTTTTGGTTGTTTTCTGAAGTGTTCATGCCATGTCCCTCATATCTTGCCCCCTAAGTTGTGTCTTCCTCCTTGACTTTTTCCCCTGCTTTTGCAACATCTGTGAGCTTAGTTTTGGCACCTTTTGGTCCTTTGCAATGCACCTGATAAAACCCCAGGCCATTTTCTTAGAGTCACTAAATTTCCCAAATTTTCTTTTTTTCTCCTCCAATTGCAATTCCTTTGATTTTGACTCCTTTCGAGCGTGTTTGTAGGTCCTTCTTTTCTGTTTTGGCCTTCAGTGGGGATCAATTTTGGCAAGCTTTGCTGCATGTGCCTGCCCTTGGTGGCGTATGGCCTGCCTGCATTTTGATGGCTTTGACTTTGGGAAAGATTTTTTCAATTTTTTTTTTTTGATTTGTTTTAAGTATTCATGCCATGTCCTTCATATCTTGCCCCCTAAGTGGTGTCTTCCTCCTTGACTTTTTCCCCTGCTTTTGCAACATCTGTGAGCTTAGTTTTGGCACCTTTTGGTCCTTTGCAATGCAGCTGATTTCCTCACAGCCTATTTTTTGAAGAGACTAAAATTCCCGATTTCTGCTTTTTTCAATTGCATTTCATTTGATCCTATCTCCTTTCCAGAGTGTTTGTAAGCCTTTCTTTTGGGATTTGCAAGATTCCTTTTCCATTCTCGAAAGGAAATTTCATTTCCTATCAGGAAGTGAAAAGGAATCTTGCGATTTCAATGGGGACCAATAGAGGAATCTTTGGTGCATGTCCCTGCACTTCATGGCAGGCCATGCCTTTTGATGGCTTTGACTTTGGGAAAGATTTTTTTCTTTTTTTGGTTGTTTTCTGAAGTGTTCATGCCATGCCCCTCATATCTTGCCCCCTAAGTTGTGTCTTCCTCCTTGACTTTTTCCCCTGCTTTTGCAACATCTGTGAGCTTAGTTTTGGCACCTTTTGGTCCTTTGCAATGCACCGGATAAAACCTCAGACCATTTTCTTAGAGTCACTAAATTTCCCAAATTTTCTTTTTTTCTCCTCCAATTGCAATTCCTTTGATGTTGACTCCTTTCCAGCGTGTTTGTAGGTCCTTCTTTTCTGTTTTGGCCTTCAGTGGGGATCAATTTTGGCAAGCTTTGCTGCATGTGCCTGCCCTTGGTGGCGTATGGCCTGCCTGCATTTTGATGGCTTTGACTTTGGGAAAGATTTTTTTCTTTTTTTTTTTTTTTTTTTGTTTAAGTATTCATGCCATGTCCCTCATATCTTGCCCCCTAAGTTGTGTCTTCCTCCTTGACTTTTTCCCCTGCTTTTGCAACATCTGTGAGCTTAGTTTTGGCACCTTTTGGTCATTTGCACTGCACCTGCTAATACCCCAGGCCACTTTCTTAGAGTCACTAAATTTCCCAAATTTTTCTTTTTCTTCTCCAATTGCAATTCCTTTGATATTGACTCCTTTCCAGCGTGTTTGTAGGTCCTTCTTTTCTGTTTTGGCCTTCAGTGGGGATCAATTTTGGCAAGCTTTGCTGCATGTGCCTGTCCTAGGTGGCATATGGCCTGCCTGCATTTTGATGGCTTTGACTTTGGGAAAGATTTTTTCTTTTTTTTTTTTTATTATTATTTTAGGTATTCCTGCCATGTCCCTCATATCTTGCCCCCTAAGTTGTGTCTTCCTCCTTGACTTTTTCCCCTGCTTTTGCAACATCTGTGAGCTTAGTTTTGGCACCTTTTGGTCCTTTGCAATGCAGCTGAATTCCTCACAGCCTATTTTTTAAGAGACGAAAATTCCCGATTTTCTGCTTTTTTCAATTGCATTTCATTTGATCCTATCTCCTTTCCAGAGTGTTTGTAAGCCTTTCTTTTGGGATTCGCAAGATTCCTTTTCCCTTCTCGAAAGGAAATTTCATTTCCTTTGAGGAAGCGGAAAGGAATCTTGCGATTTCAATGGGGACCAATAGAGGAATCTGTGTTGCATGTCCCTGCACTTGATGGCAGGCCATGCCTTTTGATGGCTTTGACTTTGGGAAAGATTTTTTTCTTTTTTTGGTTGTTTTCTGAAGTGTCCATGCCATGTCCCTCATATCTTGCCCCCTAAGTTGTGTCTTCCTCCTTGACTTTTTCCCCTGCTTTTGCAACATCTGTGAGCTTAATTTTGGCATCTTTGGTCCTTTGCACTGCACATGATATACTGCCAGGCCATTTTCTTAGAGTCACTAAATTTCCCAAATTTTCTTTTCTTCTCCTCTAATTGCAATTCCTTTGATGATGTCTCCATTCCAGCGTGTTTGTAGGTCCTTCTTTTCTGTTTTGGCCTTCAGTGGGGATCAATTTTGGCAAGCTTTGCTGCATGTGCCTGCCCTTGGTGGCCTATGGCCTGCCTGCATTTTGATGGCTTTGACTTTGAGAAAGATTTTTTCTTTTTTTTTTTCTTTTTTGTTTTAAGTATTCATGCCATGTCCCTCATATCTTGCCCCCTAAGTTGTGTCTTCCTCCTTGACTTTTTCCCCTGCTTTTGCAACATCTGTGAGCTTAGTTTTGGCACCTTTTAGTCCTTTGCAATGCAGCTGATTTCCTCACAGCCTATATTTTGTAGAGACTAAAATTCCCGATTTTCTATTTTTTCAATTGCATTTCATTTGATCCTATCTCCTTTCCAGAGTGTTTGTAAGCCTTTCTTTTGGGATTCGCAAGATTCCTTTTCCCTTCCCGAAGGGAAATTTCATTTCCGTTCGGGAAGGGAAAAGGAATCTTGCGATTTCAATGGGGACCAATAGAGGAATCTTTGGTGCATGTCCCTGCACTTGATGGCAGGCCATTCCTTTTGATGGCTTTGACTTTGGGAAAGATTTTTTCTTTTTTTGGTTGTTTTCAGAAGTGTTCATGCCATGTCCCTCATATCTTGCCCCCTAAGTTGTGTCTTCCTCCTTGACTTTTTCCCCTGCTTTTGCAACATCTGTGAGCTTAGTTTTGGCATCTTTGGTCCTTTGCACTGCACATGATATACTGCCAGGCCATTTTCTTAGAGTCACTAAATTTCCCAAATTTTCTTTTTTTCTCCTCCAATTGCAATTCCTTTGATGGTTCTCCATTCCAGCGTGTTTGTAGGTCCTTCTTTTCTGTTTTGGACTTCAGTGGGGATCAATTTTGGTAAGATTTGCTGCATGTGCCTGCCCTTGGTGGCGTATGGCCTGCCTGCATTTTGATGGCTTTGACTTTGGGAAAGATTTTTTCTTTTTTTTTTTTTATTATTTTAAGTATTCATGCCATGTCCCTCACATCTTGCCCCCTAAGTTTTGTCTTCCTCCCTGACTTTTTCCCCTGCTTTTGCAACATCTGTGAGCTTAGTTTTGGCATCTTTTGGTCCTTTGCACTGCACCTGATATAAACCCAGGCCATTTCCTTAGAGTCACTAAATTTTCAAAATTTTCTTTTTTCTCTTTCAATTGCAATTCCTTTGATGTTGACTCCTTTCCAGCGTGTTTGTAGGTCCTTCTTTTCTGTTTTGGACTTCAGTGGGGATCAATTTTGGCAAGCTTTGCTGCATGTGCCTGCCCTTGGTGGCGTATGGCCTGCCTGCATTTTGATGGCTTTGACTTTGGGAAAGATTTTTTCTTTTTTTTTTTTTTTATTATTTTAAGTGTTCATGCCATGTCCCTCACATCTTGCCCCCTAAGTTGTGTCTTGCTCCTTGACTTTTTCCCCTGCTTTTGCAACATCTGTGAGCTTAGTTTTGCCACCTTTTGGTCCTTTGCAATGCAGCTGATTTCCTCACAGCCTATTTTTTGAAGAGACTAAAATTCCCGATTTCTGCTTTTTTCAATTGCATTTCATTTGATCCTATCTCCTTTCCAGAGTGTTTGTAAGCCTTTCTTTTGGGATTCGTAAGATTCCTTTTCCCTTCCCGAAAGGAAATTTCATTTCCTTTCGGGAAGGGAAAAGGAATCTTGCGATTTCAATGGGGACCAATAGAGGAATCTTTGGTGCATGTCCCTGCACTAATGGCAGGCCATGCCTTTTGATGGCTTTGACTTTGGGAAAGATTTTTTTCTTTTTTTGGTTGTTTTCTGAAGTGTTCATGCCATGTCCCTCATATCTTGCCCCCTAAGTTGTGTCTTCCTCCTTGACTTTTTCCCCTGCTTTTGCAACATCTGTGAGCTTAGTTTTGGCATCTTTGGTCCTTTGCACTGCACATGATATACTGCCAGGCCATTTTCTTAGAGTCACTAAATTTCCCAAATTTTCTTTTTTTCTGCTCCAATTGCAATTCCTTTGATGTTGTCTCCATTCCAGCGTGTTTGTAGGTCCTTCTTTTCTGTTTTGGCCTTCAGTGGGGATCAATTTTGGCAAGCTTTGCTGCATGTGCCTGCCCTTGGTGGCGTATGGCCTGCCTGCATTTTGATGGCTTTGACTTTGGGAAAGATTTTAATTTTTTTTTTTTTATTATTTTAAGTATTCATGCTTTGTCCCTCACATCTTGCCCCCTAAGTTGTGTCTTCCTCCTTGACTTTTTCCCCTGCTTTTGCAACATCTGTGAGCTTAGTTTTGGCATCTTTTGGTCCTTTGCACTGCACCTGATATAAACCCAGGCCATTTCCTTAGAGTCACTAAATTTTCAAAATTTTCTTTTTTCTCTTTCAATTGCAATTCCTTTGATGTTGACTCCTTTCCAGCGTGTTTGTAGGTCCTTCTTTTCTGTTTTGGCCTTCAGTGGGGATCAATTTTGACAAGCTTTGCTGCATGTGCATGCCCTTGGTGGCCTATGGCCTGCCTGCATTTTGATGGCTTTGACTTTGGGAAAGATTTTCTCTTCTTTTTTTTTTTATTATTGTAAGTATTCATGCCATGTCCCTCACATCGTGCCCCCTAAGTTGTGTCTTCCTCCTTGACTTTTTCCCCTGCTTTTGCAACATCTGTGAGCTTAGTTTTGGCACCTTTTGGTCCTTTGCAATGCAGCTGATTTCCTCACAGCCTATTTTTTGAAGAGACTAAAATTCCCGATTTCTGCTTTTTTCAATTGCATTTCATTTGATCCTATCTCCTTTCCAGAGTGTTTCTGAGCCTTTCTTTTGGGATTCGTTAGATTCCTTTTCCCTTCCCGAAAGGAAATTTCATTTCCTTTCGGGAAGGGAAAAGGAATCTTGCGATTTCAATGGGGACCAATAGAGGAATCTTTGGTGCATGTCCCTGCACTTGGTGGCAGGCCATGCCTTTTGATGGCTTTGACTTTGGGAAAGATTTTTTTCTTTTTTTGGTTGTTTTCTGAAGTGTTCATGCCATGTCCCTCATATCTTGCCCCCTAAGTTGTGTCTTCCTCCTTGACTTTTTCCCCTGCTTTTGCAACATCTGTGAGCTTAGTTTTGGCACCTTTTGGTCCTTTGCAATGCACCTGATAAAACCCCAGGCCATTTTCTTAGAGTCACTAAATTTCCCAAATTTTCTTTTTTTCTCCTCCAATTGCAATTCCTTTGATTTTGACTCCTTTCGAGCGTGTTTGTAGGTCCTTCTTTTCTGTTTTGGCCTTCAGTGGGGATCAATTTTGGCAAGCTTTGCTGCATGTGCCTGCCCTTGGTGGCGTATGGCCTGCCTGCATTTTGATGGCTTTGACTTTGGGAAAGATTTTTTCAATTTTTTTTTTTTGATTTGTTTTAAGTATTCATGCCATGTCCTTCATATCTTGCCCCCTAAGTGGTGTCTTCCTCCTTGACTTTTTCCCCTGCTTTTGCAACATCTGTGAGCTTAGTTTTGGCACCTTTTGGTCCTTTGCAATGCAGCTGATTTCCTCACAGCCTATTTTTTGAAGAGACTAAAATTCCCGATTTCTGCTTTTTTCAATTGCATTTCATTTGATCCTATCTCCTTTCCAGAGTGTTTGTAAGCCTTTCTTTTGGGATTTGCAAGATTCCTTTTCCATTCTCGAAAGGAAATTTCATTTCCTATCAGGAAGTGAAAAGGAATCTTGCGATTTCAATGGGGACCAATAGAGGAATCTTTGGTGCATGTCCCTGCACTTCATGGCAGGCCATGCCTTTTGATGGCTTTGACTTTGGGAAAGATTTTTTTTCTTTTTTTGGTTGTTTTCTGAAGTGTTCATGCCATGCCCCTCATATCTTGCCCCCTAAGTTGTGTCTTCCTCCTTGACTTTTTCCCCTGCTTTTGCAACATCTGTGAGCTTAGTTTTGGCACCTTTTGGTCCTTTGCAATGCACCGGATAAAACCTCAGACCATTTTCTTAGAGTCACTAAATTTCCCAAATTTTCTTTTTTTCTCCTCCAATTGCAATTCCTTTGATGTTGACTCCTTTCCAGCGTGTTTGTAGGTCCTTCTTTTCTGTTTTGGCCTTCAGTGGGGATCAATTTTGGCAAGCTTTGCTGCATGTGCCTGCCCTTGGTGGCGTATGGCCTGCCTGCATTTTGATGGCTTTGACTTTGGGAAAGATTTTTTTCTTTTTTTTTTTTTTTTTTTTGTTTAAGTATTCATGCCATGTCCCTCATATCTTGCCCCCTAAGTTGTGTCTTCCTCCTTGACTTTTTCCCCTGCTTTTGCAACATCTGTGAGCTTAGTTTTGGCACCTTTTGGTCATTTGCACTGCACCTGCTAATACCCCAGGCCACTTTCTTAGAGTCACTAAATTTCCAAATTTTTCTTTTTCTTCTCCAATTGCAATTCCTTTGATATTGACTCCTTTCCAGCGTGTTTGTAGGTCCTTCTTTTCTGTTTTGGCCTTCAGTGGGGATCAATTTTGGCAAGCTTTGCTGCATGTGCCTGTCCTAGGTGGCATATGGCCTGCCTGCATTTTGATGGCTTTGACTTTGGGAAAGATTTTTTCTTTTTTTTTTTTTATTATTATTTTAGGTATTCCTGCCATGTCCCTCATATCTTGCCCCCTAAGTTGTGTCTTCCTCCTTGACTTTTTCCCCTGCTTTTGCAACATCTGTGAGCTTAGTTTTGGCACCTTTTGGTCCTTTGCAATGCAGCTGAATTCCTCACAGCCTATTTTTTAAGAGACGAAAATTCCCGATTTTCTGCTTTTTTCAATTGCATTTCATTTGATCCTATCTCCTTTCCAGAGTGTTTGTAAGCCTTTCTTTTGGGATTCGCAAGATTCCTTTTCCCTTCTCGAAAGGAAATTTCATTTCCTTTGAGGAAGCGGAAAGGAATCTTGCGATTTCAATGGGGACCAATAGAGGAATCTGTGTTGCATGTCCCTGCACTTGATGGCAGGCCATGCCTTTTGATGGCTTTGACTTTGGGAAAGATTTTTTTCTTTTTTTGGTTGTTTTCTGAAGTGTCCATGCCATGTCCCTCATATCTTGCCCCCTAAGTTGTGTCTTCCTCCTTGACTTTTTCCCCTGCTTTTGCAACATCTGTGAGCTTAGTTTTGGCACCTTTTGGTCCTTTGCAATGCAGCTGATTTCCTCACAGCCTATTTTTTGGAGAGACGATAAGTCCCGATTTTCTGCTTTTTTCAGTTGCATTTCATTTGATCCTATCTCCTTTCCAGAGTGTTTGTAAGCCTTTGTTTTGGGATTCGCAAGATTCCTTTTCCCTTCCCGAAAGGAAATTTCATTTACTTTTGGGAAGGGAAAAGGAATCTTGCGATTTCAATGGGGACCAATAGAGGAATCTTTGTTGCATGTCCCTGCACTTCATGGCAGGCCATGCCTTTTGATGGCTTTGACTTTGGGAAAGATTTTTTTCTTTATGGTTGTTTTCTGAAGTGTTCATGCCATGTCCCTCATATCTTGCCCCCTAAGTTCTGTCTTCCTCCTTGACTTTTTCCCCTGCTTTTGCAACATCTGTGAGCTTAGTTTTGGCATCTTTGGTCCTTTGCACTGCACATGATATACTGCCAGGCCATTTTCTTAGAGTCACTAAATTTCCCAAATTTTCTTTTTTTCTGCTCCAATTGCAATTCCTTTGATGTTGTCTCCATTCCAGCGTGTTTGTAGGTCCTTCTTTTCTGTTTTGGCCTTCAGTGGGGATCAATTTTGGCAAGCTTTGCTGCATGTGCCTGCCCTTGGTGGCGTATGGCCTGCCTGCATTTTGATGGCTTTGACTTTGGGAAAGATTTTTTTTTTTTTTTTTTATTATTTTAAGTATTCATGCCATGTCCTTCATATCTTGCCCCCTAAGTTGTGTCTTCCTCCTTCACTTTTTCCCCTGCTTTTGCAACATCTGTGAGCTTAGTTTTGGCACATTTTGGTCCTTTGCACTGCACCTGATATAAACCCAGGCCATTTTCTTAGAGTCATTAAATTTCCAAAATTTACTTTTTTCTCTTCCAATTGCAATTCCTTTGATGTTGACTCCTTTCCAGCGTGTTTGTAGGTCCTTCTTTTCTGTTTTGGCCTTCAGTGGGGATCAATTTTGGCAAGCTTTGCTGCATGTGGCTGCCCTTGGTGGCCTATGGCCTGCCTGCATTTTGATGGCTTTGTCTTTGAGAAAGATTTTTTCTTTTTTTTTTCTTTTTTGTTTTAAGTATTCATGCCATGTCCCTCATATCTTGCCCCCTAAGTTGTGTCTTCCTCCTTGACTTTTTCCCCTGCTTTTGCAACATCTGTGAGCTTAGTTTTGGCACCTTTTGGTCCTTTGCAATGCAGCTGATTTCCTCACAGCCTATATTTTGTAGAGACTAAAATTCCCGATTTTCTATTTTTTCAATTGCATTTCATTTGATCCTATCTCCTTTCCAGAGTGTTTGTAAGCCTTTCTTTTGGGATTCGCAAGATTCCTTTTCCCTTCCCGAAGGGAAATTTCATTTCCTTTCGGGAAGGGAAAAGGAATCTTGCGATTTCAATGGGGACCAAGAGAGGAATCTTTGGTGCATGTCCCTGCACTTGATGGCAGGCCATTCCTTTTGATGGCTTTGACTTTGGGTAAGATTTTTTCTTTTTTTGGTTGTTTTCAGAAGTGTTCATGCCATGTCCCTCATATCTTGCCCCCTAAGTTGTGTCTTCCTCCTTGACTTTTTCCCCTGCTTTTGCAACATCTGTGAGCTTAGTTTTGGCATCTTTGGTCCTTTGCACTGCACATGATATACTGCCAGGCCATTTTCTTAGAGTCACTAAATTTCCCAAATTTTCTTTTTTTCTCCTCCAATTGCAATTCCTTTGATGGTTCTCCATTCCAGCGTGTTTGTAGGTCCTTCTTTTCTCTTTTGGCCTTCAGTGGGGATCAATTTTGGTAAGATTTGCTGCATGTGCCTGCCCTTGGTGGCGTATGGCCTGCCTGCATTTTGATGGCTTTGACTTTGGGAAAGATTTTTTCTTTTTTTTTTTTTATTATTTTAAGTATTCATGCCATGTCCCTCACATCTTGCCCCCTAAGTTTTGTCTTCCTCCCTGACTTTTTCCCCTGCTTTTGCAACATCTGTGAGCTTAGTTTTGGCATCTTTTGGTCCTTTGCACTGCACCTGATATAAACCCAGGCCATTTCCTTAGAGTCACTAAATTTTCAAAATTTTCTTTTTTCTCTTTCAATTGCAATTCCTTTGATGTTGACTCCTTTCCAGCGTGTTTGTAGGTCCTTCTTTTCTGTTTTGGCCTTCAGTGGGGATCAATTTTGACAAGCTTTGCTGCATGTGCATGCCCTTGGTGGCGTATGGCCTGCCTGCATTTTGATGGCTTTGACTTTGGGAAAGATTTTCTCTTCTTTTTTTTTTTATTATTGTAAGTATTCATGCCATGTCCCTCACATCGTGCCCCCTAAGTTGTGTCTTCCTCCTTGACTTTTTCCCCTGCTTTTGCAACATCTGTGAGCTTAGTTTTGGCACCTTTTGGTCCTTTGCAATGCACCTGATAAAACCCCAGGCCATTTTCTTAGAGTCACTAAATTTCCCAAATTTTCTTTTTTTCTCCTCCAATTGCAATTCCTTTGATTTTGACTCCTTTCGAGCGTGTTTGTAGGTCCTTCTTTTCTGTTTTGGCCTTCAGTGGGGATCAATTTTGGCAAGCTTTGCTGCATGTGGCTGCCCTTGGTGGCGTATGGCCTGCCTGCATTTTGATGGCTTTGACTTTGGGAAAGATATTTTTCTTTCTTTTTTTTTTTTTTTGTTTAAGTATTCATGCCATGTCCCTCATATCTTGCCCCCTAAGTTGTGTCTTCCTCCTTGACTTTTTCCCCTGCTTTTGCAACATCTGTGAGCTTAGTTTTGGCACCTTTTGGTCCTTTGCACTGCACCTGCTAATACGCCAGGCCACTTTCTAAGAGTCTATAAATTTCCTAAATTTTATTTTATCTCCTCCAATTGCAAATCCTTTGATGTGGTCTCCGTTCCAGCGTGTTTGTAGGTCCTTCTTTTCTGTTTTGGCCTTCAGTGGGGATCAATTTTGGCAAGCTTTGCTGCATGTGCCTGCCCTTGGTGGCGTATGGCCTGCCTGCACTTTGATGGCTTTGACTTTGGGAAGATATTTTCTTTTTTTTTTCTTTTTTTTTTAAGTATTCATGCCATGTCCCTCATATCTTTCCCCCTAAGTTGTGTCTTCCTCCTTGACTTTTTCCCCTGCTTTTGCAACATCTGTGAGCTTAGTTTTGGCACCTTTTGGTCCTTTGCAATGCAGCTGATTTCCTCACAGCCTATTTTTTGGAGAGACGATAAGTCCCGATTTTCTGCTTTTTTCAATTGCATTTCATTTGAACCTATCTCCTTTCCAGAGTGTTTGTAAGCCTTTCTTTTGGGATCCGCAAGATTCCTTTTCCCTTCCCGAAAGCAATTTTCATTTTCTTTCGGGAAGGGAAAAGGAATCTTGCGATTTCAATGGGGACCAATATAGGAATATTTGGTGCATGTCCCTGCACTTGATGGCAGGCCATACCTTTTGATGGCTTTGACTATGGGAAAGATTTTTTTCTTTTTTTGGTTGTTTTCAGAAGTGTTCATGCCATGTCCCTCATATCTTGCCCCCTAAGTTGTGTCTTCCTCCTTGACTTTTTCCCCTGCTTTTGCAACATCTGTGAGCTTAGTTTTGGCATCTTTTGGTCCTTTGCACTGCACCTGATATAAACCCAGGCCATTTTCTTATAGTCACTAAATTTCCAAAATTTTATTTTTTCCCCTCCAATTGCAATTCCTTTGATGTTGACTCCTTTCCAGCGTGTTGGTAGGTCCTTCTTTTCTGTTTTGGCCTTCAGTGGGGATCAATTTTGACAAGGTTTGCTGCATGTGCCTGCCCTTGGTGGCGTATGGCCTGCCTGCATTTTGATGGCTTTGACTTTGGGAAAGATTTTTTCTTCTTTTTTTTTTTTATTATTGTAAGTATTCATGCCATGTCCCTCATATCTTGCCCGCTAAGTTGTGTCTTCCTCCTTGACTTTTTCCCCTGCTTTTGCAACATCTGTGAGCTAAGTTTTGGCACATTTTTGTCCTTTGCACTGCACCTGATAAAACCCCGGACCATTATCTTAGAGTAACTAAATTTCCCAATTTTTTTTTTTTCTCCTCCAATTGCAATTCCTTTGATGTTGCGTCCATTCCAGCGAGTTTGTAGGTCCTTCTTTTCTGTTTTGGCCTTCAGTGGGGATCAATTTTGGCAAGCTTTGCTGCATGTGCCTGCCCTTGGTGGCGTATGGCCTGCCTGCATTTTGATGGCTTTGACTTTGGGAAAGATTTTTTCTTTTTTTTTTTTTTTATTATTTTAAGTATTCATGCCATGTCCCTCATATCTTGCCCCCTATGTTGTGTCTTCCTCCTTGACTTTTTCCCCTGCTTTTGCAACATCTGTGAGCTTAGTTTTGGCACCTTTTGGTCCTTTGCAATGCAGCTGATTTCCTCTCAGCCTATTTTTTGTAGAGACTAAAATTCCCGATTTTCTGTTTTTTCAATTGCATTTCATTTGATCCTATCTCCTTTCCAGAGTGTTTGTAAGCCTTTCTTTTGGGATTCGCAAGATTCCTTTTCCCTTCCTGAAAGGAATTTTCATTTCCTTTCGGGAAGGGAAAAGGAATCTTGTGATTTCAATGGGGACCAATAGAGGAATCTTTGGTGCATGTCCCTGCACTTGATGGCAGGCCATGCCTTTTGATGGCTTTGACTATGGGAAAGATTTTTTTCTTTTTTTGGTTTTTTTCTGAAGTGTTCATGCCATGTCCCTCATATCTTGCCCCCTAAGTTGTGTCTTCCTCCTTGACTTTTTCCCCTGCTTTTGCAACATTTGTGAGCTTAGTTTTGGCACCTTTTGGTCCTTTGCAATGCACCTGATAAAACCCCAGGCCATTTTCTTAGAGTCACTAAATTTCCCAAATTTTCTTTTTTTCTCCTGCAATTGCAATTCCTTTGATGTTGACTCCTTTCCAGCGTGTTTGTAGGTCCTTCTTTTCTGTTTTGGCCTTCAGTGGGGATCAATTTTGGCAAGCTTTGCTGCATGTGCCTGCCCTTGGTGGCGTATGGCCTGCCTGCATTTTGATGGCTTTGACTTTGGGAAAGATTTTTTCTTTTTTTTTTTTTTATTATTTTAAGTATTCATGCCATGTCCCTCATATCTTGCCCCCTAAGTTGTGTCTTCCTCCTTGACTTTTTCCCCAGCTTTTGCAACATCTGTGAGCTTAGTTTCGGCATCTTTTGGTCCTTTGCACTGCACCTGATAAAACCCCAGGCCATTTTCTTAGAGTCACTAAATTTCCCAAATTTTCTTTTTTTCTCCTGCAATTGCAATTCCTTTGAGGTTGACTCCTTTCCAGCGTGTTTGTAGGTCCTTCTTTTCTGTTTTGGCCTTCAGTGGGGATCAATTTTGGCAAGCTTTGCTGCATGTGCCTGCCCTTGGTGGCGTATGGCCTGCCTGCATTTTGATGGCTTTGACTTTGGGAAAGATTTTTTGGTTTTTTTTTCATTTTTATTTTAAGTATTCATGCCATGTCCCTCACATCTTGCCCCCTAAGTTGTGTCTTCTTCCTTGACTTTTTCCCCTGCTTTTGCAACATCTGTGAGCTTAGTTTTGGCACCTTTTGGTCCTTTGCAATGCAGCTGATTTCCTCACAGCCTATTTTTTAAGAGACTAAAATTCCCGATTTTCTGCTTTTTTCAATTGCATTTCATTTGAACCTATCTCCTTTCCAGAGTGTTTGTAAGCCTTTCTTTTGGGATTCGCAAGATTCCTTTTCCCTTCTCGAAAGGAAATTTCATTTCCTTTCGGGAAGGGAAAAGGAATCTTGCGATTTCAATGGGGACCAATAGAGGAATCTTTGGTGCATGTCCCTGCACTTGATGGCAGGCCATGCCTTTTGATGGCTTTGACTTTGGGAAAGTTTTTTTTCTTTCTTTGGTTGTTTTCTGAAGTGTTCATGCCATGTCCCTCATATCTTGCCCCCTAAGTTCTGTCTTCCTCCTTGACTGTTTCCCCTGCTTTTGCAACACCTGTGAGCTTAGTTTTGGCATCTTTGGTCCTTTGCACTGCACATGATATACTGCCAGGCCATTTTCTTAGAGTCCCTAAATTTCCCAAATTTTCTATTTTTCTCCTCCAATTGCAATTCCTTTGATGTTGACTCCTTTCCGGCGTGTTTGTAGTTCCTTCTTTTCTGTTTTGGCCTTCAGTGGGGATCAATTTTGACAAGCTTTGCTGCATGTGCCTGCCCTTGGTGGCGTATGGCCTGCCTGCATTTTGATGGCTTTGACTTTGGGAAAGATTTTTTCTTTTCTTTTTTTTTATTATTGTAATTATTCATGCCATGTCCCTCACATCTTGCCCCCTAAGTTGTGTCTTCCTCCTAGACTTTTTCCCCTGCTTTTGCAACATCTGTGAGCTTAGTTTTTGCACCTTTTGGTCCTTCGCACTGCACCTGATAAAACCCCGGGCCATTTTCTTAGAGTCACTAAATTTTCCAAATTGTCTTTTTTTCTCCTCCAATTACAATTCCTTAGATGATGTCTACATTGCAGCGTGTTTGTAGGTCTTTCTTTTATGTTTTGGCCTTCAGTGGGGATCAATTTTGGCAAGCTTTGCTGCAAGTGCCTGCACTTGCAGGCGTATGGCCTGCCTGCATTTTGATGGCTTTGACTTTGGGAAAGATTTTTTCTCTTTTTTTTTTTTATTATTTTAAGTATTCATGCCATGTCCCTCACATCTTGCTCCCTAAGTTGTGTCTTCCTCCTTGACTTTTTCCCCTGCTTTTGCAACATCTGTGAGCTTAGTTTTGGCACCTTTTGGTCCTTTGCACTGCACCTGATAAAACCCCGGGCCATTTTTAGAGTCACTAAATTTTCCAAATTTTCTTTTTTCTCCTCCAATTGCAATTCTGTTGATGTTGTCTCCATTCCAGCGTGTTTGTAGGTCCTTGTTTTGGCCTTCAGTGGGGATCAATTTTGGCAAGCTTTGCTGCATGTGCCTGCCCTTGGTGGCGTATTGCCTGCCTGCATTTTGATGGCTTTGACTTTGGGAAAAGATTTTTTTCTTTTTTTGGTTGTTTTCTGAAGTGTTCATGCCATGTCCCTCATATCTTGCCCCCTAAGTTGTGTCTTCCTCCTTGACTTTTTCCCCTGCTTTGTGCAACATCTGTGAGCTTAGTTTTGGCATCTTTGGTCCTTTGCACTGCACATGATATACTGCCAGGCCGTTTTCTTAGAGTCACTAAATTTCCCCAAATTTTCTTTTTTTCTCCTCCAATTGCAATTCCTTTGATGTTGAGTCCTTTCCAGCGTGTTTGTAGGTCCTTCTTTTCTGTTTTGGCCTTCAGTGGGGATCAATTTTGGCAAGCTTTGCTGCATGTGCCTGCCCTTGCTGGCGTATGGCCTGCCTGCATTTTGATGGCTTTGACTTTGGGAAAGATTTTTTCTTTTTTTTGTTTTTTATTATTTTAAGTGTTCATGCCATGTCCCTCACATCTTGCCCCCTAAGTTGTGTCTTCCTCCTTGACTTTTTCCCCAGCTTTTGCAACATCTGTGAGCTTAGTTTTGGCACCTTTTGGTCCTTTGCAATGCACCTGATATAAACACAGGCCATTTTCTTAGAGACACTAAATTTCCCAAATTTTCTTTTTTTCTCGTCCAATTGCAATTCCTTTGATTTTGACTCCTTTCCAGCGTGTTTGTAGGTCCTTCTTTTCTGTTTTGGCCTTCAGTGGGGGATCAATTTTGGCAAGCTTTGCTGCATGTGCCTGCCCTTGGTGGCGTATGGCCTGCCTGCATTTTGATGGCTTTGACTTTGGGAAAGATTTTTGCTTTTGTATTTTTTTTACTATTTTAAGTATTCATGCCATGTCCCTCATATCTTGCCCCCTAAGTTGTGTCTTCCTCCTTGACTTTTTCCCCTGCTTTTGCAACATCTGTGAGCTTAGTTTTTGCACATTTTGGTCCTTTGCAATGCAGCTGATTTCCTCACAGCCTATTTTTTGAAGAGACTAAAATTCCCAATTTTCTGCTTTTTTCAATTGCATTTCATTTGATCCTATCTCCTTTCCAGAGTGTTTGTAAGCCTTTCTTTTGGGATTCGCAAGATTCCCTTTTCCCTTCTCGAAAGGAAATATCATTTCCGGAAGGGAAAAGGAATCTTGCGATTTCAATGGGGACCAGTAGAGGAATCTTTGGTGCATGTCCCTGCACTAATGGCAGGCCATGCCTTTTGATGGCTTTGACTTGGGGAAAGATTTTTTTCTTTTTTTGGTTTTTTTTCTGAAGTGTTCATGCCATGTCCCTCATATCTTGCCCCCTAAGTTGTGTCTTCCTCCTTGACTTTTTCCCCTGCTTTTGCAACATCTGGTGAGCTTAGTTTTGGCATCTTTTGGTCCTTTGCACTGCACATGATATACTGCCAGGCCATTTTCTTAGAGTCACTAAATTTCCCAAATTTTCTTTTTTTCTCCTGCAATTGCAATTCCTTTGATGTTGACTCCTTTCCAGCGTGTTTGTAGGTCCTTCTTTTCTGTTTTGGCCTTCAGTGGGGATCAATTTTGGCAAGCTTTGCTGCATGTGCCTGCCCTTGGTGGCGTATGACCTGCCTGCATTTTGATGGCTTTGACTTTGGGAAAGATTTTTTGGTTTTTTTTTTCATTTTTATTTTAAGTGTTCATGCCATGTCCCTCACATCTTGCCCCCTAAGTTGTGTCTTCCTCCTTGACTTTTTCCCCTGCTTTTGCAACATCTGTGAGCTTAGTTTTGGCACCTTTTGGTCCTTTGCAATGCAGCTGATTTCCTCACAGCCTATTTTTTAAGAGACTAAAATTCCCGATTTTCTGCTTTTTTCAATTGCATTTCATTTGAACCTATCTCCTTTCCAGAGTGTTTGTAAACCTTTCTTTTGGGGATCCGCAAGATTCCTTTTCCCTTCCCGAAAGGAAATTTCATTTCCTTTCGGGAAGGGAAAAGGAATCTTGCGATTTCAATGGGGACCAATAGAGGAATCTTTGGTGCATGTCCCTGCACTTGATGGCAGGCCATGCCTCTTGATGGCTTTGACTTTGGGAAAGATTTTTTTCTTTTTTTGGTTTTTTTCTGAAGTGTTCATGCCATGTCCCTCATATCTTGCCCCCTAAGTTCTGTCTTCCTCCTTGACTTTTTCCCCCTGCTTTTGCAACATCTCTGAGCTTAGTTTTGGCATCTTTGGTCCTTTGCACTGCAAATGATATACTGCTAGGCCATTTTCTTAGAGTCACTAAATATCCCAAATTTTCTTTTTTTTCTCCTCCAATTGCAATTCCTTTGATGGTTCTCCATTCCAGCGTGTTTTGTAGGTCCTTCTTTTCTGTTTTGGACTTCAGTGGGGATCAATTTTGGTAAGATTTGCTGCATGTGCCTGCCCTTGGTGGCGTATGGCCTGCCCTGCATTTTGATGGCTTTGACTTTGGGAAAGATTTTTTCTTTTTTTTTTTATTATTTTAAGTATTCATGCCATGTCCCTCACATCTTGCCCCCTAAGTTTTGTCTTCCTCCCTGACTTTTTCCCCTGCTTTTGCAACATCTGTGAGCTTAGTTTTGGCATCTTTTGGTCCTTTGCACTGCACCTGATATAAACCCAGGCCATTTCCTTAGAGTCACTAAATTTTCAAAATTTTCTTTTTTCTCTTTCAATTGCAATTCCTTTGATGTTGACTCCTTTCCAGCGTGTTTGTAGGTCCTTCTTTTCTGTTTTGGCCTTCAGTGGGGATCAATTTTGACAAGCTTTGCTGCATGTGCATGCCCTTGGTGGCGTATGGCCTGCCTGCATTTTGATGGCTTTGACTTTGGGAAAGATTTTCTCTTCTTTTTTTTTTTATTATTGTAAGTATTCATGCCATGTCCCTCACATCGTGCCCCCTAAGTTGTGTCTTCCTCCTTGACTTTTTCCCCAGCTTTTGCAACATCTGTGAGCTTAGGTTTCGGCATCTTTTGGTCCTTTGCACGGCACCTGATAAAACCCCAGGCCATTTTCTTAGAGTCACTAAATTTCCCAAATTTCTTTTTTCTCCTGCAATTGCAATTCCTTTGATGGGTCTCCATTCCAGCGTGTTTGTAGGTCCTTCTTTTCTGTTTTGGACTTCAGTGGGGATCAATTTTGGCAAGCTTTTGCTGCATGTGCCTGCCCTTGGTGGCGTATGGACTGCCTGCATTTTGATGGCTTTGACTTTGGGAAAGATTTTTTCTTTTTTTTTTTTTTATTATTTTAAGTGTTCATGCCATGTCCCTCACATCTTGCCCCCTAAGTTGTGTCTTCCTCCTCTGACTTTTTTCCCCTGCTTTTGCAACATTTGTGAGCTTAGTTTTGGCATCTTTTGGCCCTTTGCACGGCACCTGATAAAACCCCAGGCCATTTTCTTAGAGTCACTAAATTTCCCAAATTTTCCTTTTTCTCCTGCAATTGCAATTCCTTTGATGTTGACTCCTTTCCAGCGTGTTTGTAGGTCCTTCTTTTCTGTTTTGGCCTTCAGTGGGGATCAATTTGGGCAAGCTTTGCTGCATGTGCCTGCCCTTGCTGGCGTATGGCATGCCTGCATTTTGATGGCTTTAACTTTTGGAAAGATTTTTTCTTTTTTTTTTTTTTATTATTTTAAGTATTCATGCCATGTCCCTCATATCTTGCCCCCTAAGTTGTGTCTTCCTCCTTGACTTTTTCCCCAGCTTTTGCAACATCTGTGAGCTTAGTTTCGGCATCTTTTGGTCCTTTGCACGGCACCTGATAAAACCCCAGGCCATTTTCTTAGAGTCACTAAATTTCCCAAATTTTCTTTTTTCTCCTGCAATTGCAATTCCTTTGATGGGTCTCCATTCCAGCGTGTTTGTAGGTCCTTCTTTTCTGTTTTGGACTTCAGTGGGGATCAATTTTGGCAAGCTTTGCTGCATGTGCCTGCCCTTGGTGGCGTATGGCCTGCCTGCATTTTGATGGCTTTGACTTTGGGAAAGATTTTTTCTTTTTTTTTTTTTTTATTATTTTAAGTGTTCATGCCATGTCCCTCACATCTTGCCCCCTAAGTTGTGTCTTGCTCCTTGACTTTTTCCCCTGCTTTTGCAACATCTGTGAGCTTAGTTTTGGCACCTTTTGGTCCTTTGCAATGCAGCTGATTTCCTCACAGCCTATTTTTTGAAGAGACTAAAATTCCCGATTTCTGCTTTTTTCAATTGCATTTCATTTGAACCTATCTCCTTTCCAGAGTGTTTCTGAGCCTTTCTTTTGGGATTCGTAAGATTCCTTTTCCCTTCCCGAAAGGAAATTTCATTTCCTTTCGGGAAGGGAAAAGGAATCTTGCGATTTCAATGGGGACCAATAGAGGAATCTTTGGTGCATGTCCCTGCACTTGATGGCAGGCCATGCCTCTTGATGGCTTTGACTTTGGGAAAGATTTTTTTCTTTTTTTGGTTTTTTTCTGAAGTGTTCATGCCATGTCCCTCATATCTTGCCCCCTAAGTTCTGTCTTCCTCCTTGACTTTTCCCCCTGCTTTTGCAACATCTGTGAGCTTAGTTTTGGCATCTTTGGTCCTTTGCACTGCAAATGATATACTGCTAGGCCATTTTTTAGAGTCACTAAATATCCCAAATTTTCTTTTTTTCTCCTCCAATTGCAATTCCTTTGATGGTTCTCCATTCCAGCGTGTTTGTAGGTCCTTCTTTTCTGTTTTGGACTTCAGCGGGGATCAATTTTGGTAAGATTTGCTGCATGTGCCTGCCCTTGGTGGCGTATGGCCTGCCTGCATTTTGATGGCTTTGACTTTGGGAAAGATTTTTTCTTTTTTTTTTTTTTATTATTTTAAGTGTTCATGCCATGTCCCTCACATCTTGCCCCCTAAGTTGTGTCTTCCTCCTTGACTTTTTCCCCTGCTTTTGCAACATCTGTGAGCTTAGTTTTGGCACCTTTTTGTCCTTTGCACGGCACCTGATAAAACCCCGGGCCATTTTCTTAGAGTCACTAAATTTCCCAAATTTTCTTTTTTCTCCTGCAATTGCAATTCCTTTGATGGGTCTCCATTCCAGCGTGTTTGTAGGTCCTTCTTTTCTGTTTTGGACTTCAGTGGGGATCAATTTTGGCAAGCTTTGCTGCATGTGCCTGCCCTTGGTGGCGTATGGCCTGCCTGCATTTTGATGGCTTTGACTTTGGGAAAGATTTTTTCTTTTTTTTTTTTTTTATTATTTTAAGTGTTCATGCCATGTCCCTCACATCTTGCCCCCTAAGTTGTGTCTTGCTCCTTGACTTTTTCCCCTGCTTTTGCAACATCTGTGAGCTTAGTTTTGGCACCTTTTGGTCCTTTGCAATGCAGCTGATTTCCTCACAGCCTATTTTTTGGAGAGACTAAAATTCCCGATTTCTGCTTTTTTTCAATTGCATTTCATTTGATCCTATCTCCTTTCCAGAGTGTTTCTGAGCCTTTCTTTTGGGATTCATAAGATTCCTTTTCCCTTCCCGAAAGGAAATTTCATTTCCTTTCGGGAAGGGGAAAAGGAATCTTGCGATTTCAATGGGGACCAATAGAGGAATCTTTGGTGCATGTCCCTGCACTTGGTGGCAGGCCATGCCTTTTGATGGCTTTGACTTTGGGAAAGATTTTTTTCTTTTTTTGGTTGTTTTCTGAAGTGTTCATGCCATGTCCCTCATATCTTGCCCCCTAAGTTGTGTCTTCCTCCTTGACTTTTTCCCCTGCTTTTGCAACATCTGTGAGCTTAGTTTTGGCACCTTTTGGTCCTTTGCAATGCACCTGATAAAACCCCAGGCCATTTTCTTAGAGTCACTAAATTTCCCAAATTTTCTTTTTTTCTCCTCCAATTGCAATTCCTTTGATTTTGACTCCTTTCGAGCGTGTTTGTAGGTCCTTCTTTTCTGTTTTGGCCTTCAGTGGGGATCAATTTTGGCAAGCTTTGCTGCATGTGGCTGCCCTTGGTGGCGTATGGCCTGCCTGCATTTTGATGGCTTTGACTTTGGGAAAGATATTTTTCTTTCTTTTTTTTTTTTTTTGTTTAAGTATTCATGCCATGTCCCTCATATCTTGCCCCCTAAGTTGTGTCTTCCTCCTTGACTTTTTCCCATGCTTTTGCAACATCTGTGAGCTTAGTTTTGGCACCTTTTGGTCCTTTGCACTGCACCTGCTAATACGCCAGGCCACTTTCTAAGAGTCATTAAATTTCCTAAATTTTATTTTATCTCCTCCAATTGCAAATCCTTTGATGTTGTCTCCGTTCCAGCGTGTTTGTAGGTCCTTCTTTTCTGTTTTGGCCTTCAGTGGGGATCAATTTTGGCAAGCTTTGCTGCATGTGCCTGCCCTTGGTGGCGTATGGCCTGCCTGCACTTTGATGGCTTTGACTTTGGGAAGATATTTTCTTTTTTTTTTCATTTTTGTTTTAAGTATTCATGCCATGTCCCTCATATCTTTCCCCCTAAGTTGTGTCTTCCTCCTTGACTTTTTCCCCTGCTTTTGCAACACCTGTGAGCTTAGTTTTGGCACCTTTTGGTCCTTTGCAATGCAGCTGATTTCCTCACAGCCTATTTTTTGGAGAGACGATAAGTCCCGATTTTCTGCTTTTTTCAATTGCATTTCATTTGAACCTATCTCCTTTCCAGAGTGTTTGTAAGCCTTTCTTTTGGGATCCGCAAGATTCCTTTTCCCTTCCCGAAAGGAATTTTCATTTCCTTTCGGGAAGGGAAAAGGAATCTTGCGATTTCAATGGGGACCAATATAGGAATATTTGGTGCATGTCCCTGCACTTGATGGCAGGCCATACCTTTTGATGGCTTTGACTATGGGAATGATTTTTTTCTTTTTTTGGTTGTTTTCTGAAGTGTTCATGCCATGTCCCTCATATCTTGCCCCCTAAGTTGTGTCTTCCTCCTTGACTTTTTCCCCTGCTTTTGCAACATCTGTGAGCTTAGTTTTGGCACCTTTTGGTCCTTTGCACGGCACCTGATAAAACCCCAGGCCATTTTCTTAGAGTCACTAAATTTCCCAAATTTTCTTTTTTTCTCCTCCAATTGCAATTCCTTTGATTTTGACTCCTTTCGAGCGTGTTTGTAGGTCCTTCTTTTCTGTTTTGGCCTTCAGTGGGGATCAATTTTGGCAAGCTTTGCTGCATGTGGCTGCCCTTGGTGGCGTATGGCCTGCCTGCATTTTGATGGCTTTGACTTTGGGAAAGATATTTTTCTTTCTTTTTTTTTTTTTTGTTTAACTATTCATGCCATGTCCCTCATATCTTGCCCCCTAAGTTATGTCTTCCTCCTTGACTTTTTCCCATGCTTTTGCAACATCTGTGAGCTTAGTTTTGGCACCTTTTGGTCCTTTGCACTGCACCTGCTAATACGCCAGGCCACTTTCTAAGAGTCATTAAATTTCCTAAATTTTATTTTATCTCCTCCAATTGCAAATCCTTTGATGTTGTCTCCGTTCCAGCGTGTTTGTAGGTCCTTCTTTTCTGTTTTGGCCTTCAGTGGGGATCAATTTTGGCAAGCTTTGCTGCATGTGCCTGCCCTTGGTGGCGTATGGCCTGCCTGCACTTTGATGGCTTTGACTTTGGGAAGATATTTTCTTTTTTTTTTTCTTTTTTGTTTTAAGTATTCATGCCATGTCCCTCATATCTTTCCCCCTAAGTTGTGTCTTCCTCCTTGACTTTTTTCCCCTGCTTTTGCAACACCTGTGAGCTTAGTTTTGGCACCTTTTGGTCCTTTGCAATGCAGCTGATTTCCTCACAGCCTATTTTTTGGAGAGACGATAAGTCCCGATTTTCTGCTTTTTTCAATTGCATTTCATTTGAACCTATCTCCTTTCCAGAGTGTTTGTAAGCCTTTCTTTTGGGATCCGCAAGATTCCTTTTCCCTTCCCGAAAGGAATTTTCATTTCCTTTCGGGAAGGGAAAAGGAATCTTGCGATTTCAAAGGGGACCAATATAGGAATATTTGGTGCATGTCCCTGCACTTGATGGCAGGCCATACCTTTTGATGGCTTTGACTATGGGAAAGATTTTTTTCTTTTTTTTGGTTGTTTTCAGAAGTGTTCATGCCATGTCCCTCATATCTTGCCCCCTAAGTTGTGTCTTCCTCCTTGACTTTTTCCCCTGCTTTTGCAACATCTGTGAGCTTAGTTTTGGCATCTTTTGGTCCTTTGCACTGCACCTGATATAAACCCAGGCCATTTTCTTATAGTCACTAAATTTCCAAAATTTTATTTTTTCCCCTCCAATTGCAATTCCTTTGATGTTGACTCCTTTCCAGCGTGTTGGTAGGTCCTTCTTTTCTGTTTTGGCCTTCAGTGGGGATCAATTTTGACAAGGTTTGCTGCATGTGCCTGCCCTTGGTGGCGTATGGCCTGCCTGCATTTTGATGGCTTTGACTTTGGGAAAGATTTTTTCTTCTTTTTTTTTTTATTATTGTAAGTATTCATGCCATGTCCCTCATATCTTGCCCGCTAAGTTGTGTCTTCCTCCTTGACTTTTTCCCCTGCTTTTGCAACATCTGTGAGCTAAGTTTTGGCACATTTTTGTCCTTTGCACTGCACCTGATAAAACCCCGGACCATTATCTTAGAGTAACTAAATTTCCCAATTTTTTTTTTTCTCCTCCAATTGCAATTCCTTTGATGTTGCGTCCATTCCAGCGAGTTTGTAGGTCCTTCTTTTCTGTTTTGGCCTTCAGTGGGGATCAATTTTGGCAAGCTTTGCTGCATGTGCCTGCCCTTGGTTGCGTATGACCTGCCTGCATTTTGATGGCTTTGACTTTGGGAAAGATTTTTTCTTTTTTTTTTTTTTTATTATTTTAAGTATTCATGCCATGTCCCTCATATCTTGCCCCCTATGTTGTGTCTTCCTCCTTGACTTTTTCCCCAGCTTTTGCAACATCTGTGAGCTTAGTTTCGGCATCTTTTGGTCCTTTGCACTGCACCTGATAAAACCCCAGGCCATTTTCTTAGAGTCACTAAATTTCCCAAATTTTCTTTTTTTCTCCTGCAATTGCAATTCCTTTGATGTTGACTCCTTTCCAGCGTGTTTGTGGGTCCTTCTTTTCTGTTTTGGCCTTCAGTGGGTATCAATTTTGGCAAGCTTTGCTGCATGTGCCTGCCCTTGGTGGCGTATGGCCTGCCTGCATTTTGATGGCTTTAACTTTGGGAAAGATTTTTTCATTTTTTTTTTTTTATTATTTTAAGTATTCATGCCATGTCCCTCATATCTTGCCCCCTAAGTTGTGTCTTCCTCCTTGACTTTTTCCCCTGCTTTTGCAACATCTGTGAGCTTAGTTTTGGCATCTTTTGGTCCTTTGCACTGCACATGATATACTGCCAGGCCATTTTCTTAGAGTCACTAAATTTCCCAAATTTTCTTTTTTTCTCCTGCAATTGCAATTCCTTTGATGTTGACTCCTTTCCAGCGTGTTTGTAGGTCCTTCTTTTCTGTTTTGGCCTTCAGTGGGGATCAATTTTGGCAAGCTTTGCTGCATGTGCCTGCCCTTGGTGGCGTATGGCCTGCCTGCATTTTGATGGCTTTGACTTTGGGAAAGATTTTTTGGTTTTTTTTTCATTTTTATTTTAAGTATTCATGCCATGTCCCTCACATCTTGCCCCCTAAGTTGTGTCTTCCTCCTTGACTTTTTCCCCTGCTTTTGCAACATCTGTGAGCTTAGTTTTGGCACCTTTTGGTCCTTTGCAATGCAGCTGATTTCCTCACAGCCTATTTTTTAAGAGACTAAAATTCCCGATTTTCTGCTTTTTTCAATTGCATTTCATTTGAACCTATCTCCTTTCCAGAGTGTTTGTAAGCCTTTCTTTTGGGATTCGCAAGATTCCTTTTCCCTTCTCGAAAGGAAATTTCATTTCCTTTCGGGAAGGGAAAAGGAATCTTGCGATTTCAATGGGGACCAATAGAGGAATCTTTGGTGCATGTCCCTGCACTTGATGGCAGGCCATGCCTTTTGATGGCTTTGACTTTGGGAAAGTTTTTTTTCTTTCTTTGGTTGTTTTCTGAAGTGTTCATGCCATGTCCCTCATATCTTGCCCCCTAAGTTCTGTCTTCCTCCTTGACTGTTTCCCCTGCTTTTGCAACACCTGTGAGCTTAGTTTTGGCATCTTTGGTCCTTTGCACTGCACATGATATACTGCCAGGCCATTTTCTTAGAGTCCCTAAATTTCCCAAATTTTCTATTTTTCTCCTCCAATTGCAATTCCTTTGATGTTGACTCCTTTCCGGCGTGTTTGTAGGTCCTTCTTTTCTGTTTTGGCCTTCAGTGGGGATCAATTTTGACAAGCTTTGCTGCATGTGCCTGCCCTTGGTGGCGTATGGCCTGCCTGCATTTTGATGGCTTTGACTTTGGGAAAGATTTTTTCTTTTCTTTTTTTTTATTATTGTAATTATTCATGCCATGTCCCTCACATCTTGCCCCCTAAGTTGTGTCTTCCTCCTAGACTTTTTCCCCTGCTTTTGCAACATCTGTGAGCTTAGTTTTTGCACCTTTTGGTCCTTCGCACTGCACCTGATAAAACCCCGGGCCATTTTCTTAGAGTCACTAAATTTTCCAAATTGTCTTTTTTTCTCCTCCAATTACAATTCCTTAGATGATGTCTACATTGCAGCGTGTTTGTAGGTCTTTCTTTTATGTTTTGGCCTTCAGTGGGGATCAATTTTGGCAAGCTTTGCTGCAAGTGCCTGCACTTGCAGGCGTATGGCCTGCCTGCATTTTGATGGCTTTGACTTTGGGAAAGATTTTTTCTCTTTTTTTTTTTTTATTATTTTAAGTATTCATGCCATGTCCCTCACATCTTGCTCCCTAAGTTGTGTCTTCCTCCTTGACTTTTTCCCCTGCTTTTGCAACATCTGTGAGCTTAGTTTTGGCACCTTTTGGTCCTTTGCCCTGCACCTGATAAAACTCCGGGCCATTTTTAGAGTCACTAAATTTTCCAAATTTTCTTTTTTCTCCTCCAATTGCAATTCTGTTGATGTTGTCTCCATTCCAGCGTGTTTGTAGGTCCTTCTTTTCTGTTTTGGCCTTCAGTGGGGATCTATTTTGGCAAGCTTTGCTGCATGTGCCTGCCCTTGGTGGCGTATTGCCTGCCTGCATTTTGATGGCTTTGACTTTGGGAAAGATTTTTTTCTTTTTTTGGTTGTTTTCTGAAGTGTTCATGCCATGTCCCTCATATCTTGCCCCCTAAGTTGTGTCTTCCTCCTTGACTTTTTCCCCTGCTTTTGCAACATCTGTGAGCTTAGTTTTGGCATCTTTGGTCCTTTGCACTGCACATGATATACTGCGAGGCCGTTTTCTTAGAGTCACTAAATTTCCCAAATTTTCTTTTTTTCTCCTCCAATTGCAATTCCTTTGATGTTGAGTCCTTTCCAGCGTGTTTGTAGGTCCTTCTTTTCTGTTTTGGCCTTCAGTGGGGATCAATTTTGGCAAGCTTTGCTGCATGTGCCTGCCCTTGCTGGCGTATGGCCTACCTGCATTTTGATGGCTTTGACTTTGGGAAAGATATTTTTCTTTCTTTTTTTTTTTTTTTGTTTAACTATTCATGCCATGTCCCTCATATCTTGCCCCCTAAGTTATGTCTTCCTCCTTGACTTTTTCCCATGCTTTTGCAACATCTGTGAGCTTAGTTTTGGCACCTTTTGGTCCTTTGCACTGCACCTGCTAATACGCCAGGCCACTTTCTAAGAGTCATTAAATTTCCTAAATTTTATTTTATCTCCTCCAATTGCAAATCCTTTGATGTTGTCTCCGTTCCAGCGTGTTTGTAGGTCCTTCTTTTCTGTTTTGGCCTTCAGTGGGGATCAATTTTGGCAAGCTTTGCTGCATGTGCCTGCCCTTGGTGGCGTATGGCCTGCCTGCACTTTGATGGCTTTGACTTTGGGAAGATATTTTCTTTTTTTTTTCTTTTTTGTTTTAAGTATTCATGCCATGTCCCTCATATCTTTCCCCCTAAGTTGTGTCTTCCTCCTTGACTTTTTCCCCTGCTTTTGCAACACCTGTGAGCTTAGTTTTGGCACCTTTTGGTCCTTTGCAATGCAGCTGATTTCCTCACAGCCTATTTTTTGGAGAGACGATAAGTCCCGATTTTCTGCTTTTTTCAATTGCATTTCATTTGAACCTATCTCCTTTCCAGAGTGTTTGTAAGCCTTTCTTTTGGGATCCGCAAGATTCCTTTTCCCTTCCCGAAAGGAATTTTCATTTCCTTTCGGGAAGGGAAAAGGAATCTTGCGATTTCAAAGGGGACCAATATAGGAATATTTGGTGCATGTCCCTGCACTTGATGGCAGGCCATACCTTTTGATGGCTTTGACTATGGGAAAGATTTTTTTCTTTTTTTGGTTGTTTTCAGAAGTGTTCATGCCATGTCCCTCATATCTTGCCCCCTAAGTTGTGTCTTCCTCCTTGACTTTTTCCCCTGCTTTTGCAACATCTGTGAGCTTAGTTTTGGCATCTTTTGGTCCTTTGCACTGCACCTGATATAAACCCAGGCCATTTTCTTATAGTCACTAAATTTCCAAAATTTTATTTTTTCCCCTCCAATTGCAATTCCTTTGATGTTGACTCCTTTCCAGCGTGTTGGTAGGTCCTTCTTTTCTGTTTTGGCCTTCAGTGGGGATCAATTTTGACAAGGTTTGCTGCATGTGCCTGCCCTTGGTGGCGTATGGCCTGCCTGCATTTTGATGGCTTTGACTTTGGGAAAGATTTTTTCTTCTTTTTTTTTTTATTATTGTAAGTATTCATGCCATGTCCCTCATATCTTGCCCGCTAAGTTGTGTCTTCCTCCTTGACTTTTTCCCCTGCTTTTGCAACATCTGTGAGCTAAGTTTTGGCACATTTTTGTCCTTTGCACTGCACCTGATAAAACCCCGGACCATTATCTTAGAGTAACTAAATTTCCCAATTTTTTTTTTTCTCCTCCAATTGCAATTCCTTTGATGTTGCGTCCATTCCAGCGAGTTTGTAGGTCCTTCTTTTCTGTTTTGGCCTTCAGTGGGGATCAATTTTGGCAAGCTTTGCTGCATGTGCCTGCCCTTGGTTGCGTATGACCTGCCTGCATTTTGATGGCTTTGACTTTGGGAAAGATTTTTTCTTTTTTTTTTTTTTTATTATTTTAAGTATTCATGCCATGTCCCTCATATCTTGCCCCCTATGTTGTGTCTTCCTCCTTGACTTTTTCCCCTGCTTTTGCAACATCTGTGAGCTTAGTTTTGGCACCTTTTGGTCCTTTGCAATGCAGCTGATTTCCTCACAGCCTATTTTTTGTAGAGACTAAAATTCCCGATTTTCTGTTTTTTCAATTGCATTTCATTTGATCCTATCTCCTTTCCAGAGTGTTTGTAAGACTTTCTTTTGGGATTCGCAAGATTCCTTTTCCCTTCCCGAAAGGAAATTTCATTTCCTTTCGGGAAGGGAAAAGGAATCTTGCGATTTCAATGGGGACCAAGAGAGGAATCTTTGGTGCATGTCCCTGCACTTGATGGCAGGCCATGCCTTTTGATGGCTTTGACTTTGGGAAAGATTTTTTCTTTTTTTGGTTGTTTTCAGAAGTGTTCATGCCATGTCCCTCATATCTTGCCCCCTAAATTGTGTCTTCCTCCTTGACTTTTTCCCCTGCTTTTGCAACATCTGTGAGCTTAGTTTTGGCATCTTTGGACCTTTGCACTGCACCTGATAAAACACCGGGCCATTTTCTTAGAGTCACTAAATTTCCCAAATTTTCCTTTTTCTCCCCCAATTGCAATTCCTTTGATGTTTTCTCGATTCCAGCGTGTTTGTAGGTCCTTCTTTTCTGTTTTGGCCTTCAGTGGGGATCAATTTTGGCAAGCTTTGCTGCATGTGCCTGCCCTTGGTGGCGTATGGCCTGCCTGCATTTTGATGGCTTTGACTTTGGGAAAGATTTTTGCTTTTTTTTTTTTTTATTATTGTAAGTATTCATGCCATGTCCCTCATATCTTGCCCCCTGTTGTGTCTTCCTCCTTGACTTTTTCCCCTGCTTTTGCAACATCTGTGAGCTTAGTTTTGGCACCTTTTGGTCCTTTGCAATGCAGCTGATTTCCTCACAGCCTATTTTTTGGAGAGACGATAAGTCCCGATTTTCTGCTTTTTTCAATTGCATTTCATTTGAACCTATCTCCTTTCCAGAGTGTTTGTAAGCCTTTCTTTTGGGATTCGCAAGATTCCTTTTCCCTTCCTGAAAGGAATTTTCATTTCCTTTCGGGAAGGGAAAAGGAATCTTGTGATTTCAATGGGGACCAATAGAGGAATCTTTGGTGCATGTCCCTGCACTTGATGGCAGGCCATGCCTTTTGATGGCTTTGACTATGGGAAAGATTTTTTTCTTTTTTTGGTTTTTTTCTGAAGTGTTCATGCCATGTCCCTCATATCTTGCCCCCTAAGTTCTGTCTTCCTCCTTGACTTTTTCCCCTGCTTTTGCAACATTTGTGAGCTTAGTTTTGGCATCTTTTGGCCCTTTGCACGGCACCTGATAAAACCCCAGGCCATTTTCTTAGAGTCACTAAATTTCCCAAATTTTCTTTTTTTCTCCTCCAATTGCAATTCCTTTGATGTTGACTCCTTTCCAGCGTGTTTGTAGGTCCTTCTTTTCTGTTTTGGCCTTCAGTGGGGATCAATTTTGGCAAGCTTTGCTGCATGTGCCTGCCCTTGCTGGCGTATGGCCTGCCTGCATTTTGATGGCTTTAACTTTGGGAAAGATTTTTTCTTTTTTTTTTTTTTAGTATTTTAAGTATTCATGCCATGTCCCTCATATCTTGCCCCCTAAGTTGTGTCTTCCTCCTTGACTTTTTCCCCAGCTTTTGCAACATCTGTGAGCTTAGTTTCGGCATCTTTTGGTCCTTTGCACTGCACCTGATAAAACCCCAGGCCATTTTCTTAGAGTCACTAAATTTCCCAAATTTTCTTTTTTTCTCCTGCAATTGCAATTCCTTTGATGTTGACTCCTTTCCAGCGTGTTTGTGGGTCCTTCTTTTCTGTTTTGGCCTTCAGTGGGTATCAATTTTGGCAAGCTTTGCTGCATGTGCCTGCCCTTGGTGGCGTATGGCCTGCCTGCATTTTGATGGCTTTAACTTTGGGAAAGATTTTTTCATTTTTTTTTTTTTATTATTTTAAGTATTCATGCCATGTCCCTCATATCTTGCCCCCTAAGTTGTGTCTTCCTCCTTGACTTTTTCCCCTGCTTTTGCAACATCTGTGAGCTTAGTTTTGGCATCTTTTGGTCCTTTGCACTGCACATGATATACTGCCAGGCCATTTTCTTAGAGTCACTAAATTTCCCAAATTTTCTTTTTTTCTCCTGCAATTGCAATTCCTTTGATGTTGACTCCTTTCCAGCGTGTTTGTAGGTCCTTCTTTTCTGTTTTGGCCTTCAGTGGGGATCAATTTTGGCAAGCTTTGCTGCATGTGCCTGCCCTTGGTGGCGTATGGCCTGCCTGCATTTTGATGGCTTTGACTTTGGGAAAGATTTTTTGGTTTTTTTTTCATTTTTATTTTAAGTATTCATGCCATGTCCCTCACATCTTGCCCCCTAAGTTGTGTCTTCCTCCTTGACTTTTTCCCCTGCTTTTGCAACATCTGTGAGCTTAGTTTTGTCACCTTTTGGTCCTTTGCAATGCAGCTGATTTCCTCACAGCCTATTTTTTAAGAGACTAAAATTCCCGATTTTCTGCTTTTTTCAATTGCATTTCATTTGAACCTATCTCCTTTCCAGAGTGTTTGTAAGCCTTTCTTTTGGGATTCGCAAGATTCCTTTTCCCTTCTCGAAAGGAAATTTCATTTCCTTTCGGGAAGGGAAAAGGAATCTTGCGATTTCAATGGGGACCAATAGAGGAATCTTTGGTGCATGTCCCTGCACTTGATGGCAGGCCATGCCTTTTGATGGCTTTGACTTTGGGAAAGTTTTTTTTCTTTCTTTGGTTGTTTTCTGAAGTGTTCATGCCATGTCCCTCATATCTTGCCCCCTAAGTTCTGTCTTCCTCCTTGACTGTTTCCCCTGCTTTTGCAACACCTGTGAGCTTAGTTTTGGCATCTTTGGTCCTTTGCACTGCACATGATATACTGCCAGGCCATTTTCTTAGAGTCCCTAAATTTCCCAAATTTTCTATTTTTCTCCTCCAATTGCAATTCCTTTGATGTTGACTCCTTTCCGGCGTGTTTGTAGGTCCTTCTTTTCTGTTTTGGCCTTCAGTGGGGATCAATTTTGACAAGCTTTGCTGCATGTGCCTGCCCTTGGTGGCGTATGGCCTGCCTGCATTTTGATGGCTTTGACTTTGGGAAAGATTTTTTCTTTTCTTTTTTTTTATTATTGTAATTATTCATGCCATGTCCCTCACATCTTGCCCCCTAAGTTGTGTCTTCCTCCTAGACTTTTTCCCCTGCTTTTGCAACATCTGTGAGCTTAGTTTTTGCACCTTTTGGTCCTTCGCACTGCACCTGATAAAACCCCGGGCCATTTTCTTAGAGTCACTAAATTTTCCAAATTGTCTTTTTTTCTCCTCCAATTACAATTCCTTAGATGATGTCTACATTGCAGCGTGTTTGTAGGTCTTTCTTTTATGTTTTGGCCTTCAGTGGGGATCAATTTTGGCAAGCTTTGCTGCAAGTGCCTGCACTTGCAGGCGTATGGCCTGCCTGCATTTTGATGGCTTTGACTTTGGGAAAGATTTTTTCTCTTTTTTTTTTTTATTATTTTAAGTATTCATGCCATGTCCCTCACATCTTGCTCCCTAAGTTGTGTCTTCCTCCTTGACTTTTTCCCCTGCTTTTGCAACATCTGTGAGCTTAGTTTTGGCACCTTTTGGTCCTTTGCACTGCACCTGATAAAACCCCGGGCCATTTTTAGAGTCACTAAATTTTCCAAATTTTCTTTTTTCTCCTCCAATTGCAATTCTGTTGATGTTGTCTCCATTCCAGCGTGTTTGTAGGTCCTTCTTTTCTGTTTTGGCCTTCAGTGGGGATCTATTTTGGCAAGCTTTGCTGCATGTGCCTGCCCTTGGTGGCGTATTGCCTGCCTGCATTTTGATGGCTTTGACTTTGGGAAAGATTTTTTTCTTTTTTTGGTTGTTTTCTGAAGTGTTCATGCCATGTCCCTCATATCTTGCCCCCTAAGTTGTGTCTTCCTCCTTGACTTTTTCCCCTGCTTTTGCAACATCTGTGAGCTTAGTTTTGGCATCTTTGGTCCTTTGCACTGCACATGATATACTGCGAGGCCGTTTTCTTAGAGTCACTAAATTTCCCAAATTTTCTTTTTTTCTCCTCCAATTGCAATTCCTTTGATGTTGAGTCCTTTCCAGCGTGTTTGTAGGTCCTTCTTTTCTGTTTTGGCCTTCAGTGGGGATCAATTTTGGCAAGCTTTGCTGCATGTGCCTGCCCTTGCTGGCGTATGGCCTACCTGCATTTTGATGGCTTTGACTTTGGGAAAGATTTTTTCTTTTTTTTTTTTTTTTATTATTTTAAGTGTTCATGCCATGTCCCTCACATCTTGCCCCCTAAGTTGTGTCTTCCTCCTTGACTTTTTCCCCAGCTTTTGCAACATCTGTGAGCTTAGTTTTGGCACCTTTTGGTCCTTTGCAATGCACCTGATATAAACACAGGCCATTTTCTTAGAGACACTAAATTTCCCAAATTTTCTTTTTTTCTCCTCCAATTGCAATTCCTTTGATGTTGACTCCTTTCCAGCGTGTTTGTAGGTCCTTCTTTTCTGTTTTGGCCTTCAGTGGGGATCAATTTTGGCAAGCTTTGCTGCATGTGCCTGCCCTTGGTGGCGTATGGCCTGCCTGCATTTTGATGGCTTTGACTTTAGGAAAGATTTTTGCTTTTGTATTTTTTTTACTATTTTAAGTATTCATGCCATGTCCCTCATATCTTGCCCCCTAAGTTGTGTCTTCCTCCTTGACTTTTTCCCCTGCTTTTGCAACATCTGTGAGCTTAGTTTTTGCACATTTTGGTCCTTTGCAATGCAGCTGATTTCCTCACAGCCTATTTTTTGAAGAGACTAAAATTCCCAATTTTCTGCTTTTTTCAATTGCATTTCATTTGATCCTATCTCCTTTCCAGAGTGTTTGTAAGCCTTTCTTTTGGGATTCGCAAGATTCCTTTTCCCTTCTCGAAAGGAAATTTCATTTACTTTCGGGAAGGGAAAAGGAATCTTGCGATTTCAATGGGGACCAATAGAGGAATCTTTGGTGCATGTCCCTGCACTAATGGCAGGCCATGCCTTTTGATGGCTTTGACTTGGGGAAAGATTTTTTTCTTTTTTTGGTTTTTTTCTGAAGTGTTCATGCCATGTCCCTCATATCTTGCCCCCTAAGTTGTGTCTTCCTCCTTGACTTTTTCCCCTGCTTTTGCAACATCTGTGAGCTTAGTTTTGGCATCTTTTGGTCCTTTGCACTGCACATGATATACTGCCAGGCCATTTTCTTAGAGTCACTAAATTTCCCAAATTTTCTTTTTTTCTCCTGCAATTGCAATTCCTTTGATGTTGACTCCTTTCCAGCGTGTTTGTAGGTCCTTTTTTCTGTTTTGGCCTTCAGTGGGGATCAATTTTGGCAAGCTTTGCTGCATGTGCCTGCCCTTGGTGGCGTATGGCCTGCCTGCATTTTGATGGCTTTGACTTTGGGAAAGATTTTTTGGTTTTTTTTTCATTTTTATTTTAAGTATTCATGCCATGTCCCTCACATCTTGCCCCCTAAGTTGTGTCTTCCTCCTTGACTTTTTCCCCTGCTTTTGCAACATCTGTGAGCTTTTTTTTGGCACCTTTTGGTCCTTTGCAATGCAGCTGATTTCCTCACAGCCTATTTTTTAAGAGACTAAAATTCCCGATTTTCTGCTTTTTTCAATTGCATTTCATTTGAACCTATCTCCTTTCCAGAGTGTTTGTAAACCTTTCTTTTGGGATCCGCAAGATTCCTTTTCCCTTCCCGAAAGCAAATTTCATTTCCTTTCGGGAAGGGAAAAGGAATCTTGCGATTTCAATGGGGACCAATAGAGGAATCTTTGGTGCATGTCCCTGCACTAATGGCAGGCCATGCCTTTTGATGGCTTTGACTTGGGGAAAGATTTTTTTCTTTTTTTGGTTTTTTTCTGAAGTGTTCATGCCATGTCCCTCATATCTTGCCCCCTAAGTTGTGTCTTCCTCCTTGACTTTTTCCCCTGCTTTTGCAACATCTGTGAGCTTAGTTTTGGCATCTTTTGGTCCTTTGCACTGCACATGATATACTGCCAGGCCATTTTCTTAGAGTCACTAAATTTCCCAAATTTTCTTTTTTTCTCCTGCAATTGCAATTCCTTTGATGTTGACTCCTTTCCAGCGTGTTTGTAGGTCCTTCTTTTCTGTTTTGGCCTTCAGTGGGGATCAATTTTGGCAAGCTTTGCTGCAAGTGCCTGCACTTGCAGGCGTATGGCCTGCCTGCATTTTGATGGCTTTGACTTTGGGAAAGATTTTTTCTCTTTTTTTTTTTTATTATTTTAAGTATTCATGCCATGTCCCTCACATCTTGCTCCCTAAGTTGTGTCTTCCTCCTTGACTTTTTCCCCTGCTTTTGCAACATCTGTGAGCTTAGTTTTGGCACCTTTTGGTCCTTTGCCCTGCACCTGATAAAACTCCGGGCCATTTTTAGAGTCACTAAATTTTCCAAATTTTCTTTTTTCTCCTCCAATTGCAATTCTGTTGATGTTGTCTCCATTCCAGCGTGTTTGTAGGTCCTTCTTTTCTGTTTTGGCCTTCAGTGGGGATCTATTTTGGCAAGCTTTGCTGCATGTGCCTGCCCTTGGTGGCGTATTGCCTGCCTGCATTTTGATGGCTTTGACTTTGGGAAAGATTTTTTTCTTTTTTTGGTTGTTTTCTGAAGTGTTCATGCCATGTCCCTCATATCTTGCCCCCTAAGTTGTGTCTTCCTCCTTGACTTTTTCCCCTGCTTTTGCAACATCTGTGAGCTTAGTTTTGGCATCTTTGGTCCTTTGCACTGCACATGATATACTGCCAGGCCGTTTTCTTAGAGTCACTAAATTTCCCAAATTTTCTTTTTTTCTCCTCCAATTGCAATTCCTTTGATGTTGAGTCCTTTCCAGCGTGTTTGTAGGTCCTTCTTTTCTGTTTTGGCCTTCAGTGGGGATCAATTTTGGCAAGCTTTGCTGCATGTGCCTGCCCTTGCTGGCGTATGGCCTACCTGCATTTTGATGGCTTTGACTTTGGGAAAGATTTTTTCTTTTTTTTTTTTTTTATTATTTTAAGTGTTCATGCCATGTCCCTCACATCTTGCCCCCTAAGTTGTGTCTTCCTCCTTGACTTTTTCCCCAGCTTTTGCAACATCTGTGAGCTTAGTTTTGGCACCTTTTGGTCCTTTGCAATGCACCTGATATAAACACAGGCCATTTTCTTAGAGACACTAAATTTCCCAAATTTTCTTTTTTTCTCCTCCAATTGCAATTCCTTTGATGTTGACTCCTTTCCAGCGTGTTTGTAGGTCCTTCTTTTCTGTTTTGGCCTTCAGTGGGGATCAATTTTGGCAAGCTTTGCTGCATGTGCCTGCCCTTGGTGGCGTATGGCCTGCCTGCATTTTGATGGCTTTGACTTTAGGAAAGATTTTTGCTTTTGTATTTTTTTTACTATTTTAAGTATTCATGCCATGTCCCTCATATCTTGCCCCCTAAGTTGTGTCTTCCTCCTTGACTTTTTCCCCTGCTTTTGCAACATCTGTGAGCTTAGTTTTTGCACATTTTGGTCCTTTGCAATGCAGCTGATTTCCTCACAGCCTATTTTTTGAAGAGACTAAAATTCCCAATTTTCTGCTTTTTTCAATTGCATTTCATTTGATCCTATCTCCTTTCCAGAGTGTTTGTAAGCCTTTCTTTTGGGATTCGCAAGATTCCTTTTCCCTTCTCGAAAGGAAATTTCATTTCCGGAAGGGAAAAGGAATCTTGCGATTTCAATGGGGACCAATAGAGGAATCTTTGGTGCATGTCCCTGCACTAATGGCAGGCCATGCCTTTTGATGGCTTTGACTTGGGGAAAGATTTTTTTCTTTTTTTGGTTTTTTTCTGAAGTGTTCATGCCATGTCCCTCATATCTTGCCCCCTAAGTTGTGTCTTCCTCCTTGACTTTTTCCCCTGCTTTTGCAACATCTGTGAGCTTAGTTTTGGCATCTTTTGGTCCTTTGCACTGCACATGATATACTGCCAGGCCATTTTCTTAGAGTCACTAAATTTCCCAAATTTTCTTTTTTTCTCCTGCAATTGCAATTCCTTTGATGTTGACTCCTTTCCAGCGTGTTTGTAGGTCCTTTTTTCTGTTTTGGCCTTCAGTGGGGATCAATTTTGGCAAGCTTTGCTGCATGTGCCTGCCCTTGGTGGCGTATGGCCTGCCTGCATTTTGATGGCTTTGACTTTGGGAAAGATTTTTTGGTTTTTTTTTCATTTTTATTTTAAGTATTCATGCCATGTCCCTCACATCTTGCCCCCTAAGTTGTGTCTTCCTCCTTGACTTTTTCCCCTGCTTTTGCAACATCTGTGAGCTTTTTTTTGGCACCTTTTGGTCCTTTGCAATGCAGCTGATTTCCTCACAGCCTATTTTTTGAAGAGACTAAAATTCCCGATTTTCTGCTTTTTTCAATTGCATTTCATTTGAACCTATCTCCTTTCCAGAGTGTTTGTAAACCTTTCTTTTGGGATCCGCAAGATTCCTTTTCCCTTCCCGAAAGCAAATTTCATTTCCTTTCGGGAAGGGAAAAGGAATCTTGCGATTTCAATGGGGACCAATAGAGGAATCTTTGGTGCATGTCCCTGCACTAATGGCAGGCCATGCCTTTTGATGGCTTTGACTTGGGGAAAGATTTTTTTCTTTTTTTGGTTTTTTTCTGAAGTGTTCATGCCATGTCCCTCATATCTTGCCCCCTAAGTTGTGTCTTCCTCCTTGACTTTTTCCCCTGCTTTTGCAACATCTGTGAGCTTAGTTTTGGCATCTTTTGGTCCTTTGCACTGCACATGATATACTGCCAGGCCATTTTCTTAGAGTCACTAAATTTCCCAAATTTTCTTTTTTTCTCCTGCAATTGCAATTCCTTTGATGTTGACTCCTTTCCAGCGTGTTTGTAGGTCCTTCTTTTCTGTTTTGGCCTTCAGTGGGGATCAATTTTGGCAAGCTTTGCTGCATGTGCCTGCCCTTGGTGGCGTATGGCCTGCCTGCATTTTGATGGCTTTGACTTTCGGAAAGATTTTTTGGTTTTTTTTTCATTTTTATTTTAAGTGTTCATGCCATGTCCCTCACATCTTGCCCCCTAAGTTGTGTCTTCCTCCTTGACTTTTTCCCCTGCTTTTGCAACATCTGTGAGCTTAGTTTTGGCACCTTTTGGTCCTTTGCAATGCAGCTGATTTCCTCACAGCCTATTTTTTAAGAGACTAAAATTCCCGATTTTCTGCTTTTTTCAATTGCATTTCATTTGAACCTATCTCCTTTCCAGAGTGTTTGTAAACCTTTCTTTTGGGATCCGCAAGATTCCTTTTCCCTTCCCGAAAGCAAATTTCATTTCCTTTCGGGAAGGGAAAAGGAATCTTGCGATTTCAATGGGGACCAATAGAGGAATCTTTGGTGCATGTCCCTGCACTTGATGGCAGGCCATGCCTCTTGATGGCTGTGACTTTGGGAAAGATTTTTTTCTTTTTTTGGTTTTTTTCTGAAGTGTTCATGCCATGTCCCTCATATCTTGCCCCCTAAGTTCTGTCTTCCTCCTTGACATTTTCCCCTGCTTTTGCAACATCTGTGAGCTTAGTTTCTGCATCTTTGGTCCTTTGCACTGCAAATGATATACTGCTAGGCCATTTTCTTAGAGTCACTAAATATCCCAAATTTTCTTTTTTTCTCCTCCAATTGCAATTCCTTTGATGTTGTCTGCATTCCAGCGTGTTTGTAGGTCCTTTTTTTATGTTTGGCCTTCAGTGGGGATCAATTTTGGCAAGCTTTGCTGCATGTGCCTGCCCTTGGTGGCGTATGTCCTGCCTGCATTTTGATGGCTTTGACTTTGGGAAAGATTTTTTCTTTTTTTTTCTTTTTTGTTTTAAGTATTCATGCCATGTCCCTCATATCTTGCCCCCTAAGTTGTGTCTTCCTCCTTGACTTTTTCCCATGCTTTTGCAACATCTGTGAGCTTAGTTTTGGCATCTTTTGGTCCTTTGCACTGCACCTGATATAACCCCAGGCCACTTTCTAAGAGTCACTAAATTTCCCAAATTTTCATTTTTTCTCCTCCAATTGCAATTCCTTTGATGTTGACTCCTTTCTAGCGTGTTTGTAAGTCCTTCTTTTCTGTTTTGCCTTCAGTGGGGATCAATTTTGGCAAGCTTTGCTGCATGTGCCTGCCCTTGGTGGCGAATGGCCTGCCTGCATTTTGATGGCTTTGACTTTGAGAAAGATTTTTTCTTTTTTTTTTTTTTAATATTTTAAGTATTCATGCCATGTCCCTCATATCTTGCCCCCTAAGTTTTGTCTTCCTCCTTGACTTTTTCCCCTGCTTTTGCAACATCTGTGAGTTTGATTTTGCCGCCTTTTGGTCCTTTGCAATGCAGCTGATTTCCTCACAGCCTATTTTTTGAAGAGACAAAAATTCCAGATTTTCTGCTTTTTTCAATGGCATTTCATTTGAACCTATCTCCTTTCCAGAGTGTTTGTAAGCCTTTCTTTTGGGATCCGCAAGATTCCTTTTCCCTTCCCGAAAGGAAATTTCAGTTCCTTTTGGGAAGGGAAAAGGAATCTTGCGATTTCAATGGGGACCAATAGAGGAATTTTTGGTGCATGTCCCTGCACTTGATGGCAGGCCATGCCTTTTGATGGCTTTGACTTTGGCAAAGATTTTTTTCTTTTTTTGGTTGTTTTCTGAAGTGTTCATGCCATGTCCCTCATATCTTGCCCCCTAAGTTGTGTCTTCCTCCTTGACTTTTTCCCCTGCTTTTTCAACATCTGTGACCTTCGTTTTGGCACCTTTTGGTCCTTTGCACTGCACCTGATAAAACCCCAGGCCAGCTCCTAAGAGTCACTAAATTTCCCAAATTTTCTTTTTTTCTGCTCCAATTGAAATTCCTTTGATGTTGGCACCTTTCCAGCGTGTTTGTAAGTCCTTCTTTTCTGTTTGGGCCTTCAGTGGGCATCAATTTTGGCAAGCTTTGCTGCATGTGCCTGCCCTTGGTGGCGTATGGCCTGCCTGCATTTTGATGGCTTTGACTTTGGGATAGATTTTTTCCTTTTTTTTTTTTTTTTTTGTTTCAAGTATTCATGCCATGTCCCTCATATCTTGCCCCCTAAGTTGTGTCTTCCTCCTTGACTTTTTCCCCTGCTTTTGCAACATCTGTGAGCTTAGTTTTGGCACCTTTTTGTCCTTTGCAATGCACCTGATATAAACCCAGGCCATTTTCTTAGACTCACTAAATTTTCCAAATTTTCTTTTTTTCTCCTCCAATTGCAATTCCTTTGCTGTTGTCTCCATTCCAGAGTGTTTGCAAGTCCTTCTTTTCTGTTTTGGCCTTCAGTGGGGATCAATTTTGGCAAGCTTTGCTGCATGTGCCTGCCCTTGGTAGCGAATGGCCTGCCTGCATTTTGATGGCTTTGACTTTGGGAAAGATTTTTACTTTTTTTTTTTTATTTTAAGTATTCATGCCATGTCCCTCACATCTTGCCCCCTACGTTGTGTCCTCCTCCTTGACTTTTTCCCCTGCTTTTGCAACATCTGTGAGCTTAGTTTGGGCATCTTTTGGTCCTTTGCACTGCACCTGATATAACCCCAGGCCACTTTCTAAGAGTCACTAAATTTCCAATATTTTCTTTTTTTCTCCTCCAATTGCAATTCCTTTGTTGTTGACTCCTTTCCAGCGTGTTTGTAGGTCCTTCTTTTCTGTTTTGGCCTTCAGTGGGGATCAATTTTGGCAAGCTTTGCTGCATGTGCCTGCCCTTGGTGGCGTATGGCCTGCCTGCATTTTGATGGCTTTGACTTTGGGAAAGATTTTTTTCTTTTTTTTTTTTTTTTTTGTTTTAAGTATTCATGCCATGTCCCTCATATCTTGCTCCCTAAGTTGTGTCTGCCTCCTTGACTTTTTCCTCTGCTTTTACAACACCTGTGAGCTTAGTTTTGGCATCTTTTGGTCCTTTGCACTGCACCTGATATAAACACAGGCCATTTTCTTAGAGTCACTAAATTGCCAAAATTTTGTTATTTTCTCCTCCAATTGCCATTCCTTTGATGGTGTCTGCATTCCAGCGTGTTTGTAGGTCCTTCTTTTCTGCTTTGGCCTTCAGTGAGGATCAATTTTGGCAAGCTTTGCTGCATGGGCCTGCCCTTGGTGGCGTATGTCCTGCCTGCATTTTGATGGCTTTGACTTTGGGAAAGATTTTTTTTTTTTTTTCTTTTTTGTTTTAAATATTCATGCCATGTCCCTCATATCTTGCTCCCTAAGTTGTGTCTTCCTCCTTGACTTTTTCCCCTGCTTTTGCAACATCTGTGAGCTTAGTTTTGGCATCTTTTGGTCCTTTGCACTGCACCTGATAAAACCCCAGGCCATTTTCTTAGAGTCACTAAATTTCCCAAATTTTCTTTTTTTCTCCTCCAATTGCAATTCCATTGATGTTGTCTCCATTCCAGCGTGTTTGCAAGTCCATCTTTTCTGTTTTGGCCTTCAGTGGGGATCAATTTTGGCAAGCTTTGCTGCATGTGCCTGCCCTTGGTGGCGAATGGCCTGCCTGCATTTTGATGGCTTTGACTTTGAGAAAGATTTTTTCTTTTTTTTTTTTTTTTATTATTTTAAGTATTCATGCCATGTTCCTCATATCTTGCCCCCTAAGATATGTCTTCCTCCTTGACTTATTCCCCTGCTTTTGCAACATCTGTGAGCTTAGTTTTGGCATCTTTTGGTCCTTTGTACTGCACCTGATATAAACCCAGGCCATTTTCTTAGAATCACTAACTTACCCAAATTTTCTTTTTTTCTCATAGAAATTCAATTCCTTTCATGTTGTCTCCTTTCCAGCGTGTTTGTAAGTCATTCTTTTCTGTTTTGGCCTTCAGTGGGGATCAATTTTGGCAAGCTTTGCTGCATGTGCCTGCCCTTGGTGGCATATGGCCTGCCTGCATTTTGATGGCTTTGACTTTGGGAAAGATTTTTTTCTTTTTTTTTTTTTTTTTATTATTTTAAGTATTCATGCCATGTCCCTCATATCTTGCCCCCTAAGTTGTGTCTTCCTCCTTGACTTTTTCCCCTGCTTTTGCAACATCTGTGAGCTTAGTTTTGGCATCTTTTGGTCCTTTGCACTGCACCTGATATAAACCCAGGCCATTTTCTTAGAATCACTAACTTTCCCAAATTTTTTTTTTTTTCTCCTCCAATTGCAATTCCTTTGATGCTGTCTCCATTCCAGCGTGTTTGTAGGTCCTTCTTTTCTGTTTTGGCCTTCAGTGGGGATCAATGTTGGCAAGCTTTGCTGCATGTGCCTGCACTTCCTGGAGTATGGCCTGCCTGCATTTTGATGGCTTTGACTTTGGGAAAGAGTTTTCCTTTTTTTTTTTATTTAATATTTCAAGTATTCATGCCTCATCTCTCATATCTTGCTCCCTAAGTTCTGTCTTCCTCCTTGACTTTTTCCCCTGCTTTTGCAACATCTGTGAGCTTAGTTTTGGCATCTTTTGGTCCTTTGCACTGCACCTGATGAAAACCCAGGCCATTTTCTTAGAGTCACTATATTTCCCAAATTTTCTTTTTTTCTCCTCCAATTGCAATTCCTTTGATGTTGCCTCCATTCCAGCGTGTTTGCAAGTCCTTCTTTCCTGTTTTGGCCTTCAGTGGGGATCAATTTTGGCAAGCTTTGCTGCATGTGCCTGCCCTTGCTGGCCTATGGCGTGCCTGCATTTTGATGGCTTTGACTTTGGGAAAGATTTTTTCTTATTTTTTTCTTTATTGTTTTAATTATTCATGCCATGTCCCGCATATCTTGCCCCCTAAGTTGTGTCTTGCTCCTTGACTTTTTCCCCTGCTTTTGCAACATCTGTGAGCTTAGTTTTGGCACCTTTTAGTCCTTTCCAATTCAGCTGATTTCCTCACAGCCTATTTTTTGATAGAGACTAAAATTTCCAATTTTCTGCTTTTTTCAATTGCATTCCATTTTAACCTATCTCCTTTCCAGAGTGTTTGTAAGCCTTTCCTTTGGGATTCGCAAGATTCCTTTTCCCTTCCCGAAAGGAAATTTCATTTACTTTTGGGAAGGGAAAAGGAATCTTGCGATTTCAATGGGGACCAATAGAGGAATCTTTGTTGCATGTCCCTGCACTTCATGGCAGGCCATGCCTTTTGATGGCTTTGACTTTGGGAAAGATTTTTTTCTTTATGGTTGTTTTCTGAAGTGTTCATGCCATGTCCCTCATATCTTGCCCCCTAAGTTCTGTCTTCCTCCTTGACTTTTTCCCCTGCTTTTGCAACATCTGTGAGCTTAGTTTTGGCACCTTTTGGTCCTTTGCACTGCACCTGATAAAACCCCAGGCCAGCTCCTAAGAGTCACTAAATTTCCCAAATTTTCTTTTTTTCTCCTCCAATTGCAATTCCTTTGATGTTGACTCCTTTCCAGCGTGTTTGTAAGTCCTTCCTTTCTGTTTTGCCTTCAGTGGGGATCAATTTTGGCAAGCTTTGCTGCATGTGCCTGCCCTTGGTGGCGTATGGCCTGCCTGCATTTTGATGGCTTTGACTTTGGGAAAGATTTTTTCTTTTTTTTTTTTTTTTTATTTTAAGTATTCATGCCATGTCCCTCATATCTTGCCCCCTAAGTTCTGTCTTCCTCCTTGATTTTTCCCCTGCTTTTGCAACACCTGTGAGCTTAGTTTTTGCATCTTTTGGTCCTTTGCACTGCGCCTGATATAAACCCAGGCCATTTTCTTAGAGTCACTAAATTTCCAAAATTTTCTTTTTTTCTGCTCCAATTGAAATTCCTTTGATGTTGGCACCTTTCCAGCGTGTTTGTAAGTCCTTCTTTTCTGTTTGGGCCTTCAGTGGGCATCAATTTTGGCAAGCTTTGCTGCATGTGCCTGCACTTGCTGGCGTATGGTCTGCCTGCATTTTGATGGCTTTGACTTTGGGATAGATTTTTTCCTTTTTTTTTTTTTTTTTGTTTCAAGTATTCATGCCATGTCCCTCATATCTTGCCCCCTAAGTTGTGTCTTCCTCCTTGACTTTTTCCCCTGCTTTTGCAACATCTGTGAGCTTAGTTTTGGCACCTTTTTGTCCTTTGCAATGCACCTGATATAAACCCAGGCCATTTTCTTAGACTCACTAAATTTTCCAAATTTTCTTTTTTTCTCCTCCAATTGCAATTCCTTTGCTGTTGTCTCCATTCCAGAGTGTTTGCAAGTCCTTCTTTTCTGTTTTGGCCTTCAGTGGGGATCAATTTTGGCAAGCTTTGCTGCATGTGCCTGCCCTTGGTAGCGAATGGCCTGCCTGCATTTTGATGGCTTTGACTTTGGGAAAGATTTTTACTTTTTTTTTTTTATTTTAAGTATTCATGCCATGTCCCTCACATCTTGCCCCCTACGTTGTGTCCTCCTCCTTGACTTTTTCCCCTGCTTTTGCAACATCTGTGAGCTTAGTTTGGGCATCTTTTGGTCCTTTGCACTGCACCTGATATAACCCCAGGCCACTTTCTAAGAGTCACTAAATTTCCAATATTTTCTTTTTTTCTCCTCCAATTGCAATTCCTTTGTTGTTGACTCCTTTCCAGCGTGTTTGTAGGTCCTTCTTTTCTGTTTTGGCCTTCAGTGGGGATCAATTTTGGCAAGCTTTGCTGCATGTGGCTGCCCTTGGTGGCGTATGGCCTGCCTGCATTTTGATGGCTTTGACTTTGGGAAAGATTTTTTTCTTTTTTTTTTTTTTTTTTATTTTAAGTATTCATGCCATGTCCCTCACATCTTGCCCCCTACGTTGTGTCCTCCTCCTTGACTTTTTCCCCTGCTTTTGCAACATCTGTGAGCTTAGTTTTGGCATCTTTTGGTCCTTTGCACTGCACCTGATATAAACACAGGCCATTTTCTTAGAGTCACTAAATTTCCAAAATTTTGTTATTTTCTCCTCCAATTGCCATTCCTTTGATGGTGTCTGCATTCCAGCGTGTTTGTAGGTCCTTCTTTTCTGCTTTGGCCTTCAGTGAGGATCAATTTTGGCAAGCTTTGCTGCATGGGCCTGCCCTTGGTGGCGTATGTCCTGCCTGCATTTTGATGGCTTTGACTTTGGGAAAGATTTTTTTTTTTTTTTCTTTTTTGTTTTAAATATTCATGCCATGTCCCTCATATCTTGCTCCCTAAGTTGTGTCTTCCTCCTTGACTTTTTCCCCTGCTTTTGCAACATCTGTGAGCTTAGTTTTGGCATCTTTTGGTCCTTTGCACTGCACCTGATAAAACCCCAGGCCATTTTCTTAGAGTCACTAAATTTCCCAAATTTTCTTTTTTTCTCCTCCAATTGCAATTCCATTGATGTTGTCTCCATTCCAGCGTGTTTGCAAGTCCATCTTTTCTGTTTTGGCCTTCAGTGGGGATCAATTTTGGCAAGCTTTGCTGCATGTGCCTGCCCTTGGTGGCGAATGGCCTGCCTGCATTTTGATGGCTTTGACTTTGAGAAAGATTTTTTCTTTTTTTTTTTTTTTTATTATTTTAAGTATTCATGCCATGTTCCTCATATCTTGCCCCCTAAGATATGTCTTCCTCCTTGACTTATTCCCCTGCTTTTGCAACATCTGTGAGCTTAGTTTTGGCATCTTTTGGTCCTTTGTACTGCACCTGATATAAACCCAGGCCATTTTCTTAGAATCACTAACTTACCCAAATTTTCTTTTTTTCTCATAGAAATTCAATTCCTTTCATGTTGTCTCCTTTCCAGCGTGTTTGTAAGTCATTCTTTTCTGTTTTGGCCTTCAGTGGGGATCAATTTTGGCAAGCTTTGCTGCATGTGCCTGCCCTTGGTGGCATATGGCCTGCCTGCATTTTGATGGCTTTGACTTTGGGAAAGATTTTTTTCTTTTTTTTTTTTTTTTATTATTTTAAGTATTCATGCCATGTCCCTCATATCTTGCCCCCTAAGTTGTGTCTTCCTCCTTGACTTTTTCCCCTGCTTTTGCAACATCTGTGAGCTTAGTTTTGGCATCTTTTGGTCCTTTGCACTGCACCTGATATAAACCCAGGCCATTTTCTTAGAATCACTAACTTACCCAAATTTTTTTTTTTTCTCCTCCAATTGCAATTCCTTTGATGCTGTCTCCATTCCAGCGTGTTTGTAGGTCCTTCTTTTCTGTTTTGGCCTTCAGTGGGGATCAATGTTGGCAAGCTTTGCTGCATGTGCCTGCACTTCCTGGAGTATGGCCTGCCTGCATTTTGATGGCTTTGACTTTGGGAAAGAGTTTTCCTTTTTTTTTTTTTTTAATATTTCAAGTATTCATGCCTCATCTCTCATATCTTGCTCCCTAAGTTCTGTCTTCCTTCTTGACTTTTTGCCCTGCTTTTGCAACATCTGTGAGCTTAGTTTTGGCATCTTTTGGTCCTTTGCACTGCACCTGATGAAAACCCAGGCCATTTTCTTAGAGTCACTATATTTCCCAAATTTTCTTTTTTTCTCCTCCAATTGCAATTCCTTTGATGTTGCCTCCATTCCAGCGTGTTTGCAAGTCCTTCTTTCCTGTTTTGGCCTTCAGTGGGGATCAATTTTGGCAAGCTTTGCTGCATGTGCCTGCCCTTGCTGGCCTATGGCGTGCCTGCATTTTGATGGCTTTGACTTTGGGAAAGATTTTTTCTTATTTTTTTCTTTATTGTTTTAATTATTCATGCCATGTCCCGCATATCTTGCCCCCTAAGTTGTGTCTTGCTCCTTGACTTTTTCCCCTGCTTTTGCAACATCTGTGAGCTTAGTTTTGGCACCTTTTAGTCCTTTCCAATTCAGCTGATTTCCTCACAGCCTATTTTTTGATAGAGACTAAAATTTCCAATTTTCTGCTTTTTTCAATTGCATTCCATTTTAACCTATCTCCTTTCCAGAGTGTTTGTAAGCCTTTCCTTTGGGATTCGCAAGATTCCTTTTCCCTTCCCGAAAGGAAATTTCATTTACTTTTGGGAAGGGAAAAGGAATCTTGCGATTTCAATGGGGACCAATAGAGGAATCTTTGTTGCATGTCCCTGCACTTCATGGCAGGCCATGCCTTTTGATGGCTTTGACTTTGGGAAAGATTTTTTTCTTTATGGTTGTTTTCTGAAGTGTTCATGCCATGTCCCTCATATCTTGCCCCCTAAGTTCTGTCTTCCTCCTTGACTTTTTCCCCTGCTTTTGCAACATCTGTGAGCTTAGTTTTGGCACCTTTTGGTCCTTTGCACTGCACCTGATAAAACCCCAGGCAAGCTCCTAAGAGTCACTAAATTTCCCAAATTTTCTTTTTTTCTCCTCCAATTGCAATTCCTTTGATGTTGACTCCTTTCCAGCGTGTTTGTAAGTCCTTCCTTTCTGTTTTGCCTTCAGTGGGGATCAATTTTGGCAAGCTTTGCTGCATGTGCCTGCCCTTGGTGGCGTATGGCCTGCCTGCATTTAGATGGCTTTGACTTTGGGAAAGATTTTTTCTTTTTTTTTTTTTTTTTATTTTAAGTATTCATGCCATGTCCCTCACATCTTGCCCCCTAAGTTCTGTCTTCCTCCTTGATTTTTCCCCTGCTTTTGCAACACCTGTGAGCTTAGTTTTTGCATCTTTTGGTCCTTTGCACTGCGCCTGATATAAACCCAGGCCATTTTCTTAGAGTCACTAAATTTCCAAAATTTTCTTTTTTTCTGCTCCAATTGAAATTCCTTTGATGTTGGCACCTTTCCAGCGTGTTTGTAAGTCCTTCTTTTCTGTTTGGGCCTTCAGTGGGCATCAATTTTGGCAAGCTTTGCTGCATGTGCCTGCACTTGCTGGCGTATGGTCTGCCTGCATTTTGATGGCTTTGACTTTGGGATAGATTTTTTCCTTTTTTTTTTTTTTTTGTTTCAAGTATTCATGCCATGTCCCTCATATCTTGCCCCCTAAGTGGTGTCTTCCTCCTTGACTTTTTCCCCTGCTTTTGCAACATCTGTGAGCTTAGTTTTGGCACCTTTTTGTCCTTTGCAATGCACCTGATATAAACCCAGGCCATTTTCTTAGACTCACTAAATTTTCCAAATTTTCTTTTTTTCTCCTCCAATTGCAATTCCTTTGATGTTGACTCCTTTCCAGCGTGTTTGTAGGTCCTTCTTTTCTGTTTTGGCCTTCAGTGGGGATCAATTTTGGCAAGCTTTGCTGCATGTGCCTGCCCTTGGTGGCGTATGGCCTGCCTGCATTTTGATGGCTTTGACTTTGGGAAAGATTTTTTCTTTTTTTTTCTTTTTTGTTTTAAATATTCATGCCATCTCCCTCATATCTTGTCCCCTAAGTTGTGTCTTCCTCCTTGACTTTTTCCCCTGCTTTTGCAACATCTGTGAGCTTAGTTTTGGCATCTTTTGGTCCTTTGTACTGCACCTGATATAAACCCAGGCCATTTTCTTAGAATCACTAACTTACCCAAATTTTCTTTTTTTCTCATAGAAATTCAATTCCTTTCATGTTGTCTCCATTCCAGCGTGTTTGTAAGTCATTGTTTTCTGTTTTGGCCTTCAGTGGGGATCAATTTTGGCAAGCTTTGCTGCATGTGCCTGCCCTTGGTGGCGTATGGCCTGCCTGCATTTTGATGGCTTTGACTTTGGGAATGATTTTTTTCTTTTTTTTTTTTTTTTTATTATTTTAAGTATTCATGCCATGTCCCTCATATCTTGCCCCCTAAGTTGTGTCTTCCTCCTTGACTTTTTCCCCTGCTTTTGCAACATCTGTGAGCTTAGTTTTGGCACCTTTTGGTCCTTTGCACTGCACCTGATATAAACCCTGGCCATTTTCTTAGAATCACTAACTTACCCAAATTTTCTTTTTTTCTCCTCCAATTGCAATTCCTTTGATGTTGACTCCTTTCCAGCGTGTTTGTAGGTCCTTCTTTTCTGTTTTGGCCTTCAGTGGGGATCAATTTTGGCAAGCTTTGCTGCATGTGCCTGCCCTTGGTGGCGTATGGCCTGCCTGCATTTTGATGGCTTTGACTTTGGGAAATATTTTTCCTTTTTTTTTTTTTTAATTTTTCAAGTATTCATGCCTCGTCCCTCATATCTTTCTCCCTAAGTTGTGTCTTCCTCCTTGACTTTTTCCCCTGCTTTTGCAACATCTGTGAGCTTAGTTTTGGCATCTTTTGGTCCTTTGCACTGCACCTGATATAAACCCAGGCCATTTTCTTAGAGTCACTAAATTTCCCAAATTTTCTTTTTTTCTCCTCCAATTGCAATTCCTTTGATGTTGCCTCCATTCCAGCGTGTTTGCAAGTCCTTCTTTCCTGTTTTGGCCTTCAGTGGGGATCAATTTTGGCAAGCTTTGCTGCATGGGCCTGCCCTTGCTGGCCTATGGCGTGTCTGCATTTTGATGGCTTTGACTTTGGGAAAGATTTTTTCTTTTTCTTTTCTTTATTATTTTAAGTATTCATGCCATGTCCCGCATATCTTGCCCCCTAAGTTGTGTCTTCCTCCTTGACTTTTTCCCCTGCTTTTGCAACATCTATGAGTTTGATTTTGCCGCCTTTTGGTCCTTTGCAATGCAGCTGATTTCCTCACAGCCTATTTTTTGAAGAGACTAAAATTCCAGATTTTCTGCTTTTTTCAATTGCATTTCATTTGAACCTATCTCCTTTCCAGAGTGTTTGTAAGCCTTTCTTTTGGGATTCGCAAGATTCCTTTTCCCTTCCCGAAAGGAAATTTCACTTCCTTTTGGGAAGGGAAAAGGAATCTTGCGATTTCAATGGGGACCAATACAGGAATCTTTGGTGCATGTCCCTGTACTTGATGGCAGGCCATGCCTTTTGATGGCTTTGACTTTGGGAAACATTTTTTTCTTTTTTTGGGTTGTTTTCTGAAGTGTTCATGCCATGTCCCTCATATCTTGCCCCCTAAGTTGTGTCTTCCTCCTTGACTTTTTCCCCTGCTTTTGCAACATCTGTGAGCTTAGTTTTGGCATCTTTTGGTCCTTTGCACTGCACCTGATAAAACCCCAGGCAAGCTCCTAAGAGTCACTAAATTTCCCAGATTTTCTTTTTTTCTCCTCCAATTGCAATTCCTTTGATGTTGACTCCTTTCCAGCGTGTTTGTAGGTCCTTCTTTTCTGTTTTGGCCTTCAGTGGGGATCAATTTTGGCAAGCTTTGCTGCATGTGCCTGCCCTTGGTGGCGTATGGCCTGCCTGCATTTAGATGGCTTTGACTTTGGGAAAGATTTTTTCTTTTTTTTTTTTTTTTTATTTTAAGTATTCATGCCATGTCCCTCACATCTTGCCCCCTAAGTTCTGTCTTCCTCCTTGATTTTTCCCCTGCTTTTGCAACACCTGTGAGCTTAGTTTTTGCATCTTTTGGTCCTTTGCACTGCGCCTGATATAAACCCAGGCCATTTTCTTAGAGTCACTAAATTTCCAAAATTTTCTTTTTTTCTGCTCCAATTGAAATTCCTTTGATGTTGGCACCTTTCCAGCGTGTTTGTAAGTCCTTCTTTTCTGTTTGGGCCTTCAGTGGGCATCAATTTTGGCAAGCTTTGCTGCATGTGCCTGCACTTGCTGGCGTATGGTCTGCCTGCATTTTGATGGCTTTGACTTTGGGATAGATTTTTTCCTTTTTTTTTTTTTTTTGTTTCAAGTATTCATGCCATGTCCCTCATATCTTGCCCCCTCAGTTGTGTCTTCCTCCTTGACTTTTTCCCCTGCTTTTGCAACATCTGTGAGCTTAGTTTTGGCACCTTTTTGTCCTTTGCAATGCACCTGATATAAACCCAGGCCATTTTCTTAGACTCACTAAATTTTCCAAATTTTCTTTTTTTCTCCTCCAATTGCAATTCCTTTGATGTTGACTCCTTTCCAGCGTGTTTGTAGGTCCTTCTTTTCTGTTTTGGCCTTCAGTGGGGATCAATTTTGGCAAGCTTTGCTGCATGTGCCTGCCCTTGGTGGCGTATGGCCTGCCTGCATTTTGATGGCTTTGACTTTGGGAAAGATTTTTTCTTTTTTTTTCTTTTTTGTTTTAAATATTCATGCCATCTCCCTCATATCTTGTCCCCTAAGTTGTGTCTTCCTCCTTGACTTTTTCCCCTGCTTTTGCAACATCTGTGAGCTTAGTTTTGGCATCTTTTGGTCCTTTGTACTGCACCTGATATAAACCCAGGCCATTTTCTTAGAATCACTAACTTACCCAAATTTTCTTTTTTTCTCATAGAAATTCAATTCCTTTCATGTTGTCTCCATTCCAGCGTGTTTGTAAGTCATTGTTTTCTGTTTTGGCCTTCAGTGGGGATCAATTTTGGCAAGCTTTGCTGCATGTGCCTGCCCTTGGTGGCGTATGGCCTGCCTGCATTTTGATGGCTTTGACTTTGGGAATGATTTTTTTCTTTTTTTTTTTTTTTTTTATTATTTTAGGTATTCATGCCATGTCCCTCATATCTTGCCCCCTAAGTTGTGTCTTCCTCCTTGACTTTTTCCCCTGCTTTTGCAACATCTGTGAGCTTAGTTTTGGCACCTTTTGGTCCTTTGCACTGCACCTGATATAAACCCTGGCCATTTTCTTAGAATCACTAACTTACCCAAATTTTCTTTTTTTCTCCTCCAATTGCAATTCCTTTGATGCTGTCTCCATTCTAGCGTGTTTGTAGGTCCTTCTTTTCTGTTTTGGCCTTCAGTGGGGATCAATTTTGGCAAGCTTTGCTGCATGTGCCTGCCCTTGGTGGCGTATGGCCTGCCTGCATTTTGATGGCTTTGACTTTGGGAAATATTTTTCCTTTTTTTTTTTTTTAATTTTTCAAGTATTCATGCCTCGTCCCTCATATCTTTCTCCCTAAGTTGTGTCTTCCTCCTTGACTTTTTCCCCTGCTTTTGCAACATCTGTGAGCTTAGTTTTGGCATCTTTTGGTCCTTTGCACTGCACCTGATATAAACCCAGGCCATTTTCTTAGAGTCACTAAATTTCCCAAATTTTCTTTTTTTCTCCTCCAATTGCAATTCCTTTGATGTTGCCTCCATTCCAGCGTGTTTGCAAGTCCTTCTTTCCTGTTTTGGCCTTCAGTGGGGATCAATTTTGGCAAGCTTTGCTGCATGGGCCTGCCCTTGCTGGCCTATGGCGTGTCTGCATTTTGATGGCTTTGACTTTGGGAAAGATTTTTTCTTTTTCTTTTCTTTATTATTTTAAGTATTCATGCCATGTCCCGCATATCTTGCCCCCTAAGTTGTGTCTTCCTCCTTGACTTTTTCCCCTGCTTTTGCAACATCTATGAGTTTGATTTTGCCGCCTTTTGGTCCTTTGCAATGCAGCTGATTTCCTCACAGCCTATTTTTTGAAGAGACTAAAATTCCAGATTTTCTGCTTTTTTCAATTGCATTTCATTTGAACCTATCTCCTTTCCAGAGTGTTTGTAAGCCTTTCTTTTGGGATTCGCAAGATTCCTTTTCCCTTCCCGAAAGGAAATTTCACTTCCTTTCGGGAAGGGAAAAGGAATCTTGCGATTTCAATGGGGACCAATACAGGAATCTTTGGTGCATGTCCCTGTACTTGATGGCAGGCCATGCCTTTTGATGGCTTTGACTTTGGGAAAGATTTTTTTCTTTTTTTGGGTTGTTTTCTGAAGTGTTCATGCCATGTCCCTCATATCTTGCCCCCTAAGTTGTGTCTTCCTCCTTGACTTTTTCCCCTGCTTTTGCAACATCTGTGAGCTTAGTTTTGGCATCTTTTGGTCCTTTGCACTGCACCTGATAAAACCCCAGGCCAGCTCCTAAGAGTCACTAAATTTCCCAGATTTTCTTTTTTTCTCCTCCAATTGCAATTCCTTTGATGTTGACTCCTTTCCAGCGTGTTTGTAGGTCCTTCTTTTCTGTTTTGGCCTTCAGTGGGGATCAATTTTGGCAAGCTTTGCTGCATGTGCCTGCCCTTGGTGGCGTATGGCCTGCCTGCATTTTGATGGCTTTGACTTTGGGAAAGATTTTTTCTTTTTTTTTTTTTTTAATATTTTAAGTGTTCATGCCATGTCCCTCATATCTTGCCCCCTAAGTTGTGTCTTCCTCCTTGACTTTTTCCCCTGATTTTGCAACATCTGTGAGCTTAGTTTTGGCACCTTTTGGTCCTTTGCACTGCACCTGATAAAACACCGGGCCATTTTCTTAGACTCACTATATTTCCAAATTTTCTTTTTTTCTCCTCCAATTGCAATTCCTTTGATGTTGTCTCCATTCCAGCGTGTTTGCAAGTCCTTCTTTTCTGTTTTGGCCTTCAGTGGGGATCAATTTTGGCAAGCTTTGCTGCATGTGCCTGCCCTTGGTGGCGTATGGCCTGTCTGCATTTTGATGGCTTTGACTTTGGGAAAGATTTTTTCTTTTTTTTTTTTTTTTAATATTTTAAGTGTTCATGCCATGTCCCTCATACCTTGCTCCCTAAGTTGTGTCTTCCTCCTTGACTTTTTCCCCTGATTTTGCAACATCTGTGAGCTTAGTTTTGGCACCTTTTTGTCCTTTGCACTGCACCTGATAAAACACCGGGCCATTTTCTTAGAGTCACTAAATTTTCCAAATTTTCTTTTTTTCTCCTCCAATTGCAATTCCTTTGATGTTGCCTCCATTCCAGCGTGTTTGTAAGTCCTTCTTTTCTGTTTTGGCCTTCAGTGGGGATCAATTTTGGCAAGCTTTGCTGCATGTGCCTGCCCTTGCTGGCGTATGGCCTGCCTGCATTTTGATGGCTTTGACTTTGGGAAAGATTTTTGCTTTTTTTTTTTTTTTTTTTTATTTTAAGTATTCATGCCATGTCCCTCACATTTTGCCCCCTAAGTTGTGTCTTCCTCCTTGACTTTTTCCCCTGCTTTTGCAACATCTGTGAGCTTAGTTTTGGCATCTTTTGGTCCTTTGCACTGCACCTGATATAAACCCAGGCCATTTTCTTAGAATCACTAACTTACCCAAATTTTCTTTTTTTCTCATAGAAATTGAATTCCTTTCATGTTGCCTCCATTCCAGCGTGTTTGTAAGTCCTTCTTTTCTGTTTGGGCCTTCAGTGGGGATGAATTTTGGCAAGCTTTGCTGCATGTGCCTGCACTTGCTGGCGTATGGCCTGCCTGCATTTTGATGGCTTTGACTTTGGGAAAGATTTTTTCTTTTTTTTTTTTTTTAATATTTTAAGTATTCATGCCATGTCCCTCATATCTTGCTCCCTAAGTTGTGTCTTCCTCCTTGACTTTTTCCTCTGCTTTTGCAACATCTGTGAGCTTAGTTTTTGCATCTTTTGGTCCTTTGCACTGCGCCTGATATAAACCCAGGCCATTTTCTTAGAGTCACTAAATTTCCAAAATTTTCTTTTTTTCTGCTCCAATTGAAATTCCTTTGATGTTGGCACCTTTCCAGCGTGTTTGTAAGTCCTTCTTTTCTGTTTGGGCCTTCAGTGGGCATCAATTTTGGCAAGCTTTGCTGCATGGGCCTGCACTTGCTGGCGTATGGTCTGCCTGCATTTTGATGGCTTTGACTTTGGGAAAGATTTTTTCTTTTTTTTTTTTTTTTTTGTTTTAAGTATTCATGCCATGTCCCTCATATCTTGCCCCCTAAGTTGTGTCTTCCTCCTTGACTTTTTCCCCTGCTTTTTCAACATCTGTGAGCTTAGTTTTTGCATCTTTTGGTCCTTTGCACTGCACCTGATATAAACCCAGGCCATTTTCTTAGACTCACTATATTTCCAAAATTTTCTTATTTTCTCCTCCAATTGCAATTCCTTTGATGTTGTCTCCATTCCAGCGTGTTTGCAAGTCCTTCTTTTCTGTTTTGGCCTTCAGTGGGGATCAATTTTGGCAAGCTTTGCTGCATGTGCCTGCCCTTGGTGGCGTATGGCCTGCCTGCATTTTGATGGCTTTGACTTTGGGAAAGATTTTTTCTTTTTTTTTTTTTTTTTTATTTTTTTAAGTATTCATGCCATGTCCCTCATATCTTTCCCCCTAAGTTGTGTCTTCCTCCTTGACTTTTTCCCCTGCTTTTGCAACATCTGTGAGCTTAGTTTTGGCACCTTTTGGTCCTTTGCACTGCACCTGATATAAACCCAGGCCATTTTCTTAGAATCACTAACTTACCCAAATTTTCTTTTTTTCTCATAGAAATTGCAATTCCTTTCATGTTGTCTCCATTCCAGCATGTTTGTAAGTCCTTCTTTTCTGTTTTGGCCTTCAGTGGGGATCAATGTTGGCAAGCTTTGCTGCATGTGCCTGCACTTGCTGGCGTATGGCCTGCCTGCATTTTGATGACTTTGACTTTGGGAAAGATTTTTTCTTTTTTTTTTTTATTTTAAGTATTCATGCCATGTCCCTCACATCTTGCCCCCTACGTTGTGTCCTCCTCCTTGACTTTTTCCCCTGCTTTTGCAACATCTGTGAGCTTAGTTTTGGCATCTTTTGGTCCTTTGCACTGCACCTGATATAACCCCAGGCCACTTTCTAAGAGTCACTAAATTTCCCAAATTTTCTTTTTTTCTCCTCCAATTGCAATTCCTTTGTTGTTGACTCCTTTCCAGCGTGTTTGTAGGTCCTTCTTTTCTGTTTTGGCCTTCAGTGGGGATCAATTTTGGCAAGCTTTGCTGCATGTGCCTGCCCTTGGTGGCGTATGGCCTGCCTGCATTTTGATGGCTTTGACTTTGGGAAAGATTTTTTTCTTTTTTTTTTTTTTTTTGTTTTAAGTATTCATGCCATGTCCCTCATATCTTGCTCCCTAAGTTGTGTCTTCCTCCTTGACTTTTTCCCCTGCTTTTGCAACATCTGTGAGTTTGATTTTGCCGCCTTTTGGTCCTTTGCAATGCAGCTGATTTCCTCACAGCCTATTTTTTGAAGAGACAAAAATTCCAGATTTTCTGCTTTTTTCAATTGCATTTCATTTGAACCTATCTCCTTTCCAGAGTGTTTGTAAGCCTTTCTTTTGGGATTCGCAAGATTCCTTTTCCCTTCCCGAAAGGAAATTTCATTTCCTTTTGGGAAGGGAAAAGGAATCTTGCGATTTCAATGGGGACCAATAGAGGAATCTTTGGTGCATGTCCCTGCACTAATGGCAGGCCATGCCTTTTGATGGCTTTGACTTGGGGAAAGATTTTTTTTTTTTTTTGGTTTTTTTCTGAAGTGTTCATGCCATGTCCCTCATATCTTGCCCCCTAAGTTGTGTCTTCCTCCTTGACTTTTTCCCCTGCTTTTGCAACATCTGTGAGCTTAGTTTTGGCATCTTTTGGTCCTTTGCACTGCACCTGATATAAACCCAGGCCATTTTCTTAGACTCACTAAATTTCCCAAATTTTCTTTTCTTCTCCTCCAATTGCAATTCCTTTGATGTTGACTCCTTTCCAGCGTGTTTGTAGGTCCTTCTTTTCTGTTTTGGCCTTCAGTGGGGATCAATTTTGGCAAGCTTTGCTGCATGTGCCTGCCCTTGGTGGCGTATGGCCTGCCTGCATTTTGATGGCTTTGACTTTGGGAAAGATTTTTTCTTTTTTTTTTTTTTTAATATTTTAAGTGTTCATGCCATGTCCCTCATATCTTGCCCCCTAAGTTGTGTCTTCCTCCTTGACTTTTTCCCCTGATTTTGCAACATCTGTGAGCTTAGTTTTGGCACCTTTTGGTCCTTTGCACTGCACCTGATAAAACACCGGGCCATTTTCTTAGACTCACTATATTTCCAAATTTTCTTTTTTTCTCCTCCAATTGCAATTCCTTTGATGTTGTCTCCATTCCAGCGTGTTTGCAAGTCCTTCTTTTCTGTTTTGGCCTTCAGTGGGGATCAATTTTGGCAAGCTTTGCTGCATGTGCCTGCCCTTGGTGGCGTATGGCCTGTCTGCATTTTGATGGCTTTGACTTTGGGAAAGATTTTTTCTTTTTTTTTTTTTTTAATATTTTAAGTGTTCATGCCATGTCCCTCATATCTTGCTCCCTAAGTTGTGTCTTCCTCCTTGACTTTTTCCCCTGATTTTGCAACATCTGTGAGCTTAGTTTTGGCACCTTTTTGTCCTTTGCACTGCACCTGATAAAACACCGGGCCATTTTCTTAGAGTCACTAAATTTTCCAAATTTTCTTTTTTTCTCCTCCAATTGCAATTCCTTTGATGTTGTCTCCATTCCAGCGTGTTTGTAAGTCCTTCTTTTCTGTTTTGGCCTTCAGTGGGGATCAATTTTGGCAAGCTTTGCTGCATGTGCCTGCCCTTGCTGGCGTATGGCCTGCCTGCATTTTGATGGCTTTGACTTTGGGAAAGATTTTTGCTTTTTTTTTTTTTTTTTTTATTTTAAGTATTCATGCCATGTCCCTCACATTTTGCCCCCTAAGTTGTGTCTTCCTCCTTGACTTTTTCCCCTGCTTTTGCAACATCTGTGAGCTTAGTTTTGGCATCTTTTGGTCCTTTGCACTGCACCTGATATAAACCCAGGCCATTTACTTAGAATCACTAACTTACCCAAATTTTCTTTTTTTCTCATAGAAATTGAATTCCTTTCATGTTGCCTCCATTCCAGCGTGTTTGTAAGTCCTTCTTTTCTGTTTGGGCCTTCAGTGGGGATGAATTTTGGCAAGCTTTGCTGCATGTGCCTGCACTTGCTGGCGTATGGCCTGCCTGCATTTTGATGGCTTTGACTTTGGGAAAGATTTTTTCTTTTTTTTTTTTTTTAATATTTTAAGTATTCATGCCATGTCCCTCATATCTTGCTCCCTAAGTTGTGTCTTCCTCCTTGACTTTTTCCTCTGCTTTTGCAACATCTGTGAGCTTAGTTTTTGCATCTTTTGGTCCTTTGCACTGCGCCTGATATAAACCCAGGCCATTTTCTTAGAGTCACTAAATTTCCCAAATTTTCTTTTTTTCTGCTCCAATTGAAATTCCTTTGATGTTGGCACCTTTCCAGCGTGTTTGTAAGTCCTTCTTTTCTGTTTGGGCCTTCAGTGGGCATCAATTTTGGCAAGCTTTGCTGCATGGGCCTGCACTTGCTGGCGTATGGTCTGCCTGCATTTTGATGGCTTTGACTTTGGGAAAGATTTTTTCTTTTTTTTTTTTTTTTTGTTTTAAGTATTCATGCCATGTCCCTCATATCTTGCCCCCTAAGTTGTGTCTTCCTCCTTGACTTTTTCCCCTGCTTTTTCAACATCTGTGAGCTTAGTTTTTGCATCTTTTGGTCCTTTGCACTGCACCTGATATAAACCCAGGCCATTTTCTTAGACTCACTATATTTCCAAAATTTTCTTATTTTCTCCTCCAATTGCAATTCCTTTGATGTTGTCTCCATTCCAGCGTGTTTGCAAGTCCTTCTTTTCTGTTTTGGCCTTCAGTGGGGATCAATTTTGGCAAGCTTTGCTGCATGTGCCTGCCCTTGGTGGCGTATGGCCTGCCTGCATTTTGATGGCTTTGACTTTGGGAAAGATTTTTTCTTTTTTTTTTTTTTTTTTATTTTTTTAAGTATTCATGCCATGTCCCTCATATCTTTCCCCCTAAGTTGTGTCTTCCTCCTTGACTTTTTCCCCTGCTTTTGCAACATCTGTGAGCTTAGTTTTGGCACCTTTTGGTCCTTTGCACTGCACCTGATATAAACCCAGGCCATTTTCTTAGAATCACTAACTTACCCAAATTTTCTTTTTTTCTCATAGAAATTGCAATTCCTTTCATGTTGTCTCCATTCCAGCATGTTTGTAAGTCCTTCTTTTCTGTTTTGGCCTTCAGTGGGGATCAATGTTGGCAAGCTTTGCTGCATGTGCCTGCACTTGCTGGCGTATGGCCTGCCTGCATTTTGATGACTTTGACTTTGGGAAAGATTTTTTCTTTTTTTTTTTTATTTTAAGTATTCATGCCATGTCCCTCACATCTTGCCCCCTACGTTGTGTCCTCCTCCTTGACTTTTTCCCCTGCTTTTGCAACATCTGTGAGCTTAGTTTTGGCATCTTTTGGTCCTTTGCACTGCACCTGATATAACCCCAGGCCACTTTCTAAGAGTCACTAAATTTCCCAAATTTTCTTTTTTTCTCCTCCAATTGCAATTCCTTTGTTGTTGACTCCTTTCCAGCGTGTTTGTAGGTCCTTCTTTTCTGTTTTGGCCTTCAGTGGGGATCAATTTTGGCAAGCTTTGCTGCATGTGCCTGCCCTTGGTGGCGTATGGCCTGCCTGCATTTTGATGGCTTTGACTTTGGGAAAGATTTTTTTCTTTTTTTTTTTTTTTTTGTTTTAAGTATTCATGCCATGTCCCTCATATCTTGCTCCCTAAGTTGTGTCTTCCTCCTTGACTTTTTCCCCTGCTTTTGCAACATCTGTGAGTTTGATTTTGCCGCCTTTTGGTCCTTTGCAATGCAGCTGATTTCCTCACAGCCTATTTTTTGAAGAGACAAAAATTCCAGATTTTCTGCTTTTTTCAATTGCATTTCATTTGAACCTATCTCCTTTCCAGAGTGTTTGTAAGCCTTTCTTTTGGGATTCGCAAGATTCCTTTTCCCTTCCCGAAAGGAAATTTCATTTCCTTTTGGGAAGGGAAAAGGAATCTTGCGATTTCAATGGGGACCAATAGAGGAATCTTTGGTGCATGTCCCTGCACTAATGGCAGGCCATGCCTTTTGATGGCTTTGACTTGGGGAAAGATTTTTTTCTTTTTTTGGTTTTTTTCTGAAGTGTTCATGCCATGTCCCTCATATCTTGCCCCCTAAGTTGTGTCTTCCTCCTTGACTTTTTCCCCTGCTTTTGCAACATCTGTGAGCTTAGTTTTGGCATCTTTTGGTCCTTTGCACTGCACCTGATATAAACCCAGGCCATTTTCTTAGACTCACTAAATTTCCCAAATTTTCTTTTCTTCTCCTCCAATTGCAATTCCTTTGATGTTGACTCCTTTCCAGCGTGTTTGTAGGTCCTTCTTTTCTGTTTTGGCCTTCAGTGGGGATCAATTTTGGCAAGCTTTGCTGCATGTGCCTGCCCTTGGTGGCGTATGGCCTGCCTGCATTTTGATGGCTTTGACTTTGGGAAAGATTTTTTCTTTTTTTTTTTTTTTAATATTTTAAGTGTTCATGCCATGTCCCTCATATCTTGCCCCCTAAGTTGTGTCTTCCTCCTTGACTTTTTCCCCTGATTTTGCAACATCTGTGAGCTTAGTTTTGGCACCTTTTGGTCCTTTGCACTGCACCTGATAAAACACCGGGCCATTTTCTTAGACTCACTATATTTCCAAATTTTCTTTTTTTCTCCTCCAATTGCAATTCCTTTGATGTTGTCTCCATTCCAGCGTGTTTGCAAGTCCTTCTTTTCTGTTTTGGCCTTCAGTGGGGATCAATTTTGGCAAGCTTTGCTGCATGTGCCTGCCCTTGGTGGCGTATGGCCTGTCTGCATTTTGATGGCTTTGACTTTGGGAAAGATTTTTTCTTTTTTTTTTTTTTTTAATATTTTAAGTGTTCATGCCATGTCCCTCATATCTTGCTCCCTAAGTTGTGTCTTCCTCCTTGACTTTTTCCCCTGATTTTGCAACATCTGTGAGCTTAGTTTTGGCACCTTTTTGTCCTTTGCACTGCACCTGATAAAACACCGGGCCATTTTCTTAGAGTCACTAAATTTTCCAAATTTTCTTTTTTTCTCCTCCAATTGCAATTCCTTTGATGTTGTCTCCATTCCAGCGTGTTTGTAAGTCCTTCTTTTCTGTTTTGGCCTTCAGTGGGGATCAATTTTGGCAAGCTTTGCTGCATGTGCCTGCCCTTGCTGGCGTATGGCCTGCCTGCATTTTGATGGCTTTGACTTTGGGAAAGATTTTTGCTTTTTTTTTTTTTTTTTTTTATTTTAAGTATTCATGCCATGTCCCTCACATTTTGCCCCCTAAGTTGTGTCTTCCTCCTTGACTTTTTCCCCTGCTTTTGCAACATCTGTGAGCTTAGTTTTGGCATCTTTTGGTCCTTTGCACTGCACCTGATATAAACCCAGGCCATTTTCTTAGAATCACTAACTTACCCAAATTTTCTTTTTTTCTCATAGAAATTGAATTCCTTTCATGTTGCCTCCATTCCAGCGTGTTTGTAAGTCCTTCTTTTCTGTTTGGGCCTTCAGTGGGGATGAATTTTGGCAAGCTTTGCTGCATGTGCCTGCACTTGCTGGCGTATGGCCTGCCTGCATTTTGATGGCTTTGACTTTGGGAAAGATTTTTTCTTTTTTTTTTTTTTTTAATATTTTAAGTATTCATGCCATGTCCCTCATATCTTGCTCCCTAAGTTGTGTCTTCCTCCTTGACTTTTTCCTCTGCTTTTGCAACATCTGTGAGCTTAGTTTTTGCATCTTTTGGTCCTTTGCACTGCGCCTGATATAAACCCAGGCCATTTTCTTAGAGTCACTAAATTTCCCAAATTTTCTTTTTTTCTGCTCCAATTGAAATTCCTTTGATGTTGGCACCTTTCCAGCGTGTTTGTAAGTCCTTCTTTTCTGTTTGGGCCTTCAGTGGGCATCAATTTTGGCAAGCTTTGCTGCATGGGCCTGCACTTGCTGGCGTATGGTCTGCCTGCATTTTGATGGCTTTGACTTTGGGAAAGATTTTTTCTTTTTTTTTTTTTTTTTGTTTTAAGTATTCATGCCATGTCCCTCATATCTTGCCCCCTAAGTTGTGTCTTCCTCCTTGACTTTTTCCCCTGCTTTTTCAACATCTGTGAGCTTAGTTTTGGCACCTTTTGGTCCTTTGCACTGCACCTGATATAAACCCAGGCCATTTTCTTAGAATCACTAACTTACCCAAATTTTCTTTTTTTCTCATAGAAATTGCAATTCCTTTCATGTTGTCTCCATTCCAGCATGTTTGTAAGTCCTTCTTTTCTGTTTTGGCCTTCAGTGGGGATCAATGTTGGCAAGCTTTGCTGCATGTGCCTGCACTTGCTGGCGTATGGCCTGCCTGCATTTTGATGACTTTGATTTTGGGAAAGATTTTTTCTTTTTTTTTTTTATTTTAAGTATTCATGCCATGTCCCTCACATCTTGCCCCCTACGTTGTGTCCTCCTCCTTGACTTTTTCCCCTGCTTTTGCAACATCTGTGAGCTTAGTTTTGGCATCTTTTGGTCCTTTGCACTGCACCTGATATAACCCCAGGCCACTTTCTAAGAGTCACTAAATTTCCCAAATTTTCTTTTTTTCTCCTCCAATTGCAATTCCTTTGTTGTTGACTCCTTTCCAGCGTGTTTGTAGGTCCTTCTTTTCTGTTTTGGCCTTCAGTGGGGATCAATTTTGGCAAGCTTTGCTGCATGTGCCTGCCCTTGGTGGCGTATGGCCTGCCTGCATTTTGATGGCTTTGACTTTGGGAAAGATTTTTTTCTTTTTTTTTTTTTTTTTGTTTTAAGTATTCATGCCATGTCCCTCATATCTTGCTCCCTAAGTTGTGTCTTCCTCCTTGACTTTTTCCCCTGCTTTTGCAACATCTGTGAGTTTGATTTTGCCGCCTTTTGGTCCTTTGCAATGCAGCTGATTTCCTCACAGCCTATTTTTTGAAGAGACAAAAATTCCAGATTTTCTGCTTTTTTCAATTGCATTTCATTTGAACCTATCTCCTTTCCAGAGTGTTTGTAAGCCTTTCTTTTGGGATTCGCAAGATTCCTTTTCCCTTCCCGAAAGGAAATTTCATTTCCTTTTGGGAAGGGAAAAGGAATCTTGCGATTTCAATGGGGACCAATAGAGGAATCTGTGGTGCATGTCCCTGTACTTGATGGCAGGCCATGCCTTTTGATGGCTTTGACTTTGGGAAACATTTTTTTCTTTTTTTGGTTGTTTTCTGAAGTGTTCATGCCATGTCCCTCATATCTTGCCCCCTAAGTTGTGTCTTCCTCCTTGACTTTTTCCCCTGCTTTTGCAACATCTGTGAGCTTAGTTTTGGCATCTTTTGGTCCTTTGCACTGCACCTGATAAAACCCCAGGCCAGCTGCTAAGAGTCACTAAATTTCCCAAATTTTCTTTTTTTCTCCTCCAATTGCAATTCCTTTGATGTTGACTCCTTTCCAGCGTGTTTGTAGGTCCTTCTTTTCTGTTTGGGCCTTCAGTGGGGATCAATTTTGGCAAGCTTTGCTGCATGTGCCTGCCCTTGGTGGCGTATGGCCTGCCTGCATTTTGATGGCTTTGACTTTGGGAAAGATTTTTTCTTTTTTTTTTTTTTTTTATTTTTTTAAGTATTCATGCCATGTCCCTCATATCTTGCCCCCTAAGTTGTGTCTTCCTCCTTGACTTTTTCCCCTGCTTTTGCAACATCTGTGAGCTTAGTTTTGGCACCTTTTGGTCCTTTGCAATGCAGCTGATTTCCTCACAGCCTATTGTTTGAAGAGACTAAAATTCCAGATTTTCTGTTTTTTTCAATTGCATTTCATTTGAACCTATCTCCTTTCCAGAGTGTTTGTAAGCCTTTCTTTTGGGATCCGCAAGATTCCTTTTCCCTTCCCGAAAGGAAATGAAATTTCCTTTCGGGAAGGGAAAAGGAATCTTGCGATTTCAATGGGGACCAATGGAGGAATCTTTGGTGCATGTCCCTGCACTTGATGGCAGGCCATGCCTTTTGATGGCTTTGACTTTGGGAAAGATTTTTTTCTTTTTTTGGTAGTTTTCCGAAGTGTTCATGCCATGTCCCTCATATCTTGCCCCCTAAGTTGTGTCTTCCTCCTTGACTTTTTCCCCTGCTTTTGCAACATCTCTGAGCTTAGTTTTGGCACCTTTTGGTCCTTTGCACTGCACCTGATATAAACCCCGGCCATTTTCTTAGAATCACTAACTTACACAAATTTTCTTTTTTTCTCATAGCAATTGAATTCCATTCATGTTGTCTCCATTCCAGCGTGTTTGTAAGTACTTCTTTTCTGTTTTGGCCTTCAGTGGGGATCAATTTTGGCAAGATTTGCTGCATGTGCCTGCCCTTGCTGGCGTATGGCCTGCCTGCATTTTGATGGCTTTAACTTTGGGAAAGATTTTTTCTTTTTTTTTTTTTTATTATTTTAAGTATTCATGCCATGTCCCTCATATCTTGCCCCCTAAGTTGTGTCTTCCTCCTTGACTTTTTCCCCAGCTTTTGCAACATCTGTGAGCTTAGTTTCGGCATCTTTTGGTCCTTTGCACGGCACCTGATAAAACCCCAGGCCATTTTCTTAGAGTAACTAAATTTCCCAAATTTTCTTTTTTCTCCTGCAATTGCAATTCCTTTGATGGGTCTCCATTCCAGCGTGTTTGTAGGTCCTTCTTTTCTGTTTTGGCCTTCAGTGGGGATCAATTTGGGCAAGCTTTGCTGCATGTGCCTGCCCTTGCTGGCGTATGGCCTGCCTGCATTTTGATGGCTTTGACTTTGGGAAAGATTTTCTCTTCTTTTTTTTTTTATTATTGTAAGTATTCATGCCATGTCCCTCACATCGTGCCCCCTAAGTTGTGTCTTCCTCCTTGACTTTTTCCCCTGCTTTTGCAACATCTGTGAGCTTAGTTTTGGCACCTTTTTGTCCTTTGCACGGCACCTGATAAAACCCCGGGCCATTTTCTTAGAGTCACTAAATTTCCCAAATTTTCTTTTTTCTCCTGCAATTGCAATTCCTTTGATGGGTCTCCATTCCAGCGTGTTTGTAGGTCCTTCTTTTCTGTTTTGGACTTCAGTGGGGATCAATTTTGGCAAGCTTTGCTGCATGTGCCTGCCCTTGGTGGCGTATGGCCTGCCTGCATTTTGATGGCTTTGACTTTGGGAAAGATTTTTTCTTTTTTTTTTTTTTTATTATTTTAAGTGTTCATGCCATGTCCCTCACATCTTGCCCCCTAAGTTGTGTCTTGCTCCTTGACTTTTTCCCCTGCTTTTGCAACATCTGTGAGCTTAGTTTTGGCACCTTTTGGTCCTTTGCAATGCAGCTGATTTCCTCACAGCCTATTTTTTGAAGAGACTAAAATTCCCGATTTTCTGCTTTTTTCAATTGCATTTCATTTGATCCTATCTCCTTTCCAGAGTGTTTCTGAGCCTTTCTTTTGGGATTCGTAAGATTCCTTTTCCCTTCCCGAAAGGAAATTTCATTTCCTTTCGGGAAGGGAAAAGGAATCTTGCGATTTCAATGGGGACCAATAGAGGAATCTTTGGTGCATGTCCCTGCACTTGGTGGCAGGCCATGCCTTTTGATGGCTTGGACTTTGGGAAAGATTTTTTTCTTTTTTTGGTTGTTTTCTGAAGTGTTCATGCCATGTCCCTCATATCTTGCCCCCTAAGTTGTGTCTTCCTCCTTGACTTTTTCCCCTGCTTTTGCAACATCTGTGAGCTTAGTTTTGGCACCTTTTGGTCCTTTGCAATGCACCTGATAAAACCCCAGGCCATTTTCTTAGAGTCACTAAATTTCCCAAATTTTCTTTTTTTCTCCTCCAATTGCAATTCCTTTGATTTTGACTCCTTTCGAGCGTGTTTGTAGGTCCTTCTTTTCTGTTTTGGCCTTCAGTGGGGATCAATTTTGGCAAGCTTTGCTGCATGTGGCTGCCCTTGGTGGCGTATGGCCTGCCTGCATTTTGATGGCTTTGACTTTGGGAAAGATATTTTTCTTTCTTTTTTTTTTTTTTGTTTAAGTATTCATGCCATGTCCCTCATATCTTGCCCCCTAAGTTGTGTCTTCCTCCTTGACTTTTTCCCATGCTTTTGCAACATCTGTGAGCTTAGTTTTGGCACCTTTTGGTCCTTTGCACTGCACCTGCTAATACGCCAGGCCACTTTCTAAGAGTCATTAAATTTCCTAAATTTTATTTTATCTCCTCCAATTGCAAATCCTTTGATGTTGTCTCCGTTCCAGCGTGTTTGTAGGTCCTTCTTTTCTGTTTTGGCCTTCAGTGGGGATCAATTTTGGCAAGCTTTGCTGCATGTGCCTGCCCTTGGTGGCGTATGGCCTGCCTGCACTTTGATGGCTTTGACTTTGGGAAGATATTTTCTTTTTTTTTTCTTTTTTGTTTTAAGTATTCATGCCATGTCCCTCATATCTTTCCCCCTAAGTTGTGTCTTCCTCCTTGACTTTTTCCCCTGCTTTTGCAACATCTATGAGTTTGATTTTGCCGCCTTTTGGTCCTTTGCAATGCTGCTGATTTCCTCACAGCCTATTTTTTGTAGAGACTAAAATTCCCAATTTTCTGCTTTTTCAATTGCATTTCATTTGAACCTATCTCCTTTCCAGAGTGTTTGTAAGCCTTTCTTTTGGGATTCGCAAGATTCCTTTTCCCTTCCTGAAAGGAATTTTCATTTCCTTTCGGGAAGGGAAAAGGAATCTTGCGATTTCAATGGGGACCAATATAGGAATATTTGGTGCATGTCCCTGCACTTGATGGCAGGCCATACCTTTTGATGGCTTTGACTATGGGAATGATTTTTTTCTTTTTTTGGTTGTTTTCAGAAGTGTTCATGCCATGTCCCTCATATCTTGCCCCCTAAGTTGTGTCTTCCTCCTTGACTTTTTCCCCTGCTTTTGCAACATCTGTGAGCTAAGTTTTGGCACATTTTTGTCCTTTGCACTGCACCTGATAAAACCCCGGACCATTATCTTAGAGTAACTAAATTTCCCAATTTTTTTTTTTCTCCTCCAATTGCAATTCCTTTGATGTTGCGTCCATTCCAGCGAGTTTGTAGGTCCTTCTTTTCTGTTTTGGCCTTCAGTGGGGATCAATTTTGGCAAGCTTTGCTGCATGTGCCTGCCCTTGGTTGCGTATGACCTGCCTGCATTTTGATGGCTTTGACTTTGGGAAAGATTTTTTCTTTTTTTTTTTTTTTATTATTTTAAGTATTCATGCCATGTCCCTCATATCTTGCCCCCTAAGTTGTGTCTTCCTCCTTGACTTTTTCCCCAGCTTTTGCAACATCTGTGAGCTTAGTTTCGGCATCTTTTGGTCCTTTGCACTGCACCTGATAAAACCCCAGGCCATTTTCTTAGAGTCACTAAATTTCCCAAATTTTCTTTTTTTCTCCTGCAATTGCAATTCCATTGATGTTGACTCCTTTCCAGCGAGTTTGTAGGTCCTTCTTTTCTGTTTTGGCCTTCAGTGGGGATCAATTTTGGCAAGCTTTGCTGCATGTGCCTGCCCTTGGTGGCGTATGGCCTGCCTGCACTTTGATGGCCTTGACTTTGGGAAGATATTTTCTTTTTTTTTTTTTTTTTGTTTTAAGTATTCATGCCATGTCCCTCATATCTTTCCCCCTAAGTTGTGTCTTCCTCCTTGACTTTTTCCCCTGCTTTTGCAACACCTGTGAGCTTAGTTTTGGCACCTTTTGGTCCTTTGCAATGCAGCTGATTTCCTCACAGCCTATTTTTTGGAGAGACGATAAGTCCCGATTTTCTGTTTTTTCACTTGCATTTCATTTGAACCTATCTCCTTTCCAGAGTGTTTGTAAGCCTTTCTTTTGGGATCCGCAAGATTCCTTTTCCCTTCCCGAAAGGAATTTTCATTTCCTTTCGGGAAGGGAAAAGGAATCTTGCGATTTCAATGGGGACCAATATAGGAATATTTGGTGCATGTCCCTGCACTTGATGGCAGGCCATACCTTTTGATGGCTTTGACTATGGGAATGATTTTTTTCTTTTTTTGGTTGTTTTCAGAAGTGTTCATGCCATGTCCCTCATATCTTGCCCCCTAAGTTGTGTCTTCCTCCTTGACTTTTTCCCCTGCTTTTGCAACATCTGTGAGCTAAGTTTTGGCACATTTTTGTCCTTTGCACTGCACCTGATAAAACCCCGGACCATTATCTTAGAGTAACTAAATTTCCCAATTTTTTTTTTTCTCCTCCAATTGCAATTCCTTTGATGTTGCGTCCATTCCAGCGAGTTTGTAGGTCCTTCTTTTCTGTTTTGGCCTTCAGTGGGGATCAATTTTGGCAAGCTTTGCTGCATGTGCCTGCCCTTGGTTGCGTATGACCTGCCTGCATTTTGATGGCTTTGACTTTGGGAAAGATTTTTTCTTTTTTTTTTTTTTTATTATTTTAAGTATTCATGCCATGTCCCTCATATCTTGCCCCCTATGTTGTGTCTTCCTCCTTGACTTTTTCCCCTGCTTTTGCAACATCTGTGAGCTTAGTTTTGGCACCTTTTGGTCCTTTGCAATGCAGCTGATTTCCTCACAGCCTATTTTTTGTAGAGACTAAAATTCCCGATTTTCTGTTTTTTCAATTGCATTTCATTTGATCCTATCTCCTTTCCAGAGTGTTTGTAAGCCTTTCTTTTGGGATTCGCAAGATTCCTTTTCCCTTCCCGAAAGGAAATTTCATTTCCTTTCGGGAAGGGAAAAGGAATCTTGCGATTTCAATGGGGACCAAGAGAGGAATCTTTGGTGCATGTCCCTGCACTTGATGGCAGGCCATGCCTTTTGATGGCTTTGACTTTGGGAAAGATTTTTTCTTTTTTTGGTTGTTTTCAGAAGTGTTCATGCCATGTCCCTCATATCTTGCCCCCTAAATTGTGTCTTCCTCCTTGACTTTTTCCCCTGCTTTTGCAACATCTGTGAGCTTAGTTTTGGCATCTTTGGACCTTTGCACTGCACCTGATAAAACACCGGGCCATTTTCTTAGAGTCACTAAATTTCCCAAATTTTCCTTTTTCTCCCCCAATTGCAATTCCTTTGATGTTGTCTCGATTCCAGCGTGTTTGTAGGTCCTTCTTTTCTGTTTTGGCCTTCAGTGGGGATCAATTTTGGTAAGCTTTGCTGCATGTGCCTGCCCTTGGTGGCGTATGGCCTGCCTGCATTTTGATGGCTTTGACTTTGGGAAAGATTTTTGCTTTTTTTTTTTTTTATTATTGTAAGTATTCATGCCATGTCCCTCATATCTTGCCCCCTGTTGTGTCTTCCTCCTTGACTTTTTCCCCTGCTTTTGCAACATCTGTGAGCTTAGTTTTGGCACCTTTTGGTCCTTTGCAATGCAGCTGATTTCCTCACAGCCTATTTTTTGGAGAGACGATAAGTCCCGATTTTCTGCTTTTTTCAATTGCATTTCATTTGAACCTATCTCCTTTCCAGAGTGTTTGTAAGCCTTTCTTTTGGGATTCGCAAGATTCCTTTTCCCTTCCTGAAAGGAATTTTCATTTCCTTTCGGGAAGGGAAAAGGAATCTTGTGATTTCAATGGGGACCAATAGAGGAATCTTTGGTGCATGTCCCTGCACTTGATGGCAGGCCATGCCTTTTGATGGCTTTGACTATGGGAAAGATTTTTTTCTTTTTTTGGTTTTTTTCTGAAGTGTTCATGCCATGTCCCTCATATCTTGCCCCCTAAGTTGTGTCTTCCTCCTTGACTTTTTCCCCTGCTTTTGCAACATTTGTGAGCTTAGTTTTGGCATCTTTTGGCCCTTTGCACGGCACCTGATAAAACCCCAGGCCATTTTCTTAGAGTCACTAAATTTCCCAAATTTTCTTTTTTTCTCCTGCAATTGCAATTCCTTTGATGTTGACTCCTTTCCAGCGTGTTTGTAGGTCCTTCTTTTCTGTTTTGGCCTTCAGTGGGGATCAATTTTGGCAAGCTTTGCTGCATGTGCCTGCCCTTGCTGGCGTATGGCCTGCCTGCATTTTGATGGCTTTAACTTTGGGAAAGATTTTTTCTTTTTTTTTTTTTTATTATTTTAAGTATTCATGCCATGTCCCTCATATCTTGCCCCCTAAGTTGTGTCTTCCTCCTTGACTTTTTCCCCAGCTTTTGCAACATCTGTGAGCTTAGTTTCGGCATCTTTTGGTCCTTTGCACGGCACCTGATAAAACCCCAGGCCATTTTCTTAGAGTCACTAAATTTCCCAAATTTTCTTTTTTCTCCTGCAATTGCAATTCCTTTGATGGGTCTCCATTCCAGCGTGTTTGTAGGTCCTTCTTTTCTGTTTTGGACTTCAGTGGGGATCAATTTTGGCAAGCTTTGCTGCATGTGCCTGCCCTTGGTGGCGTATGGCCTGCCTGCATTTTGATGGCTTTGACTTTGGGAAAGATTTTTTCTTTTTTTTTTTTTTATTATTTTAAGTGTTCATGCCATGTCCCTCACATCTTGCCCCCTAAGTTGTGTCTTGCTCCTTGACTTTTTCCCCTGCTTTTGCAACATCTGTGAGCTTAGTTTTGGCACCTTTTGGTCCTTTGCAATGCAGCTGATTTCCTCACAGCCTATTTTTTGAAGAGACTAAAATTCCCGATTTCTGCTTTTTTCAATTGCATTTCATTTGATCCTATCTCCTTTCCAGAGTGTTTCTGAGCCTTTCTTTTGGGATTCGTAAGATTCCTTTTCCCTTCCCGAAAGGAAATTTCATTTCCTTTCGGGAAGGGAAAAGGAATCTTGCGATTTCAATGGGGACCAATAGAGGAATCTTTGGTGCATGTCCCTGCACTTGATGGCAGGCCATGCCTCTTGATGGCTTTGACTTTGGGAAAGATTTTTTTCTTTTTTTGGTTTTTTTCTGAAGTGTTCATGCCATGTCCCTCATATCTTGCCCCCTAAGTTCTGTCTTCCTCCTTGACTTTTCCCCCTGCTTTTGCAACATCTGTGAGCTTAGTTTTGGCATCTTTGGTCCTTTGCACTGCAAATGATATACTGCTAGGCCATTTTCTTAGAGTCACTAAATATCCCAAATTTTCTTTTTTTCTCCTCCAATTGCAATTCCTTTGATGGTTCTCCATTCCAGCGTGTTTGTAGGGACTTCTTTTCTGTTTTGGACTTCAGCGGGGATCAATTTTGGTAAGATTTGCTGCATGTGCCTGCCCTTGGTGGCGTATGGCCTGCCTGCATTTTGATGGCTTTGACTTTGGGAAAGATTTTTTCTTTTTTTTTTTTATTATTTTAAGTATTCATGGAATGTCCCTCACATCTTGCCCCCTAAGTTTTGTCTTCCTCCCTGACTTTTTCCCCTGCTTTTGCAACATCTGTGAGCTTAGTTTTGGCATCTTTTGGTCCTTTGCACTGCACCTGATATAAACCCAGGCCATTTCCTTAGAGTCACTAAATTTTCAAAATTTTCTTTTTTCTCTTTCAATTGCAATTCCTTTGATGTTGACTCCTTTCCAGCGTGTTTGTAGGTCCTTCTTTTCTGTTTTGGCCTTCAGTGGGGATCAATTTTGACAAGCTTTGCTGCATGTGGCTGCCCTTGGTGGCGTATGGCCTGCCTGCATTTTGATGGCTTTGACTTTGGGAAAGATATTTTTCTTTCTTTTTTTTTTTTTTGTTTAAGTATTCATGCCATGTCCCTCATATCTTGCCCCCTAAGTTGTGTCTTCCTCCTTGACTTTTTCCCCTGCTTTTGCAACATCTGTGAGCTTAGTTTTGGCACCTTTTTGTCCTTTGCACGGCACCTGATAAAACCCCGGGCCATTTTCTTAGAGTCACTAAATTTCCCAAATTTTCTTTTTTCTCCTGCAATTGCAATTCCTTTGATGGGTCTCCATTCCAGCGTGTTTGTAGGTCCTTCTTTTCTGTTTTGGACTTCAGTGGGGATCAATTTTGGCAAGCTTTGCTGCATGTGCCTGCCCTTGGTGGCGTATGGCCTGCCTGCATTTTGATGGCTTTGACTTTGGGAAAGATTTTTTCTTTTTTTTTTTTTTATTATTTTAAGTGTTCATGCCATGTCCCTCACATCTTGCCCCCTAAGTTGTGTCTTGCTCCTTGACTTTTTCCCCTGCTTTTGCAACATCTGTGAGCTTAGTTTTGGCACCTTTTGGTCCTTTGCAATGCAGCTGATTTCCTCACAGCCTATTTTTTGAAGAGACTAAAATTCCCGATTTCTGCTTTTTTCAATTGCATTTCATTTGATCCTATCTCCTTTCCAGAGTGTTTCTGAGCCTTTCTTTTGGGATTCATAAGATTCCTTTTCCCTTCCCGAAAGGAAATTTCATTTCCTTTCGGGAAGGGAAAAGGAATCTTGCGATTTCAATGGGGACCAATAGAGGAATCTTTGGTGCATGTCCCTGCACTTGGTGGCAGGCCATGCCTTTTGATGGCTTTGACTTTGGGAAAGATTTTTTTCTTTTTTTGGTTGTTTTCTGAAGTGTTCATGCCATGTCCCTCATATCTTGCCCCCTAAGTTGTGTCTTCCTCCTTGACTTTTTCCCCTGCTTTTGCAACATCTGTGAGCTAAGTTTTGGCACATTTTTGTCCTTTGCACTGCACCTGATAAAACCCCGGACCATTATCTTAGAGTAACTAAATTTCCCAATTTTTTTTTTTCTCCTCCAATTGCAATTCCTTTGATGTTGCGTCCATTCCAGCGAGTTTGTAGGTCCTTCTTTTCTGTTTTGGCCTTCAGTGGGGATCAATTTTGGCAAGCTTTGCTGCATGTGCCTGCCCTTGGTTGCGTATGACCTGCCTGCATTTTGATGGCTTTGACTTTGGGAAAGATTTTTTCTTTTTTTTTTTTTTTATTATTTTAAGTATTCATGCCATGTCCCTCATATCTTGCCCCCTATGTTGTGTCTTCCTCCTTGACTTTTTCCCCTGCTTTTGCAACATCTGTGAGCTTAGTTTTGGCACCTTTTGGTCCTTTGCACTGCACCTGCTAATACGCCAGGCCACTTTCTAAGAGTCATTAAATTTCCTAAATTTTATTTTATCTCCTCCGATTGCAAATCCTTTGATGTTGTCTCCGTTCCAGCGTGTTTGTAGGTCCTTCTTTTCTGTTTTGGCCTTCAGTGGGGATCAATTTTGGCAAGCTTTGCTGCATGTGCCTGCCCTTGGTGGCGTATGGCCTGCCTGCACTTTGATGGCTTTGACTTTGGGAAGATATTTTCTTTTTTTTTTCTTTTTTGTTTTAAGTATTCATGCCATGTCCCTCATATCTTTCCCCCTAAGTTGTGTCTTCCTCCTTGACTTTTTCCCCTGCTTTTGCAACACCTGTGAGCTTAGTTTTGGCACCTTTTGGTCCTTTGCAATGCAGCTGATTTCCTCACAGCCTATTTTTTGGAGAGACGATAAGTCCCGATTTTCTGCTTTTTTCAATTGCATTTCATTTGAACCTATCTCCTTTCCAGAGTGTTTGTAAGCCTTTCTTTTGGGATCCGCAAGATTCCTTTTCCCTTCCCGAAAGGAATTTTCATTTCCTTTCGGGAAGGGAAAAGGAATCTTGCGATTTCAATGGGGACCAATATAGGGATATTTGGTGCATGTCCCTGCACTTGATGGCAGGCCATACCTTTTGATGGCTTTGACTATGGGAATGATTTTTTTCTTTTTTTGGTTGTTTTCAGAAGTGTTCATGCCATGTCCCTCATATCTTGCCCCCTAAGTTGTGTCTTCCTCCTTGACTTTTTCCCCTGCTTTTGCAACATCTGTGAGCTAAGTTTTGGCACATTTTTGTCCTTTGCACTGCACCTGATAAAACCCCGGACCATTATCTTAGAGTAACTAAATTTCCCAATTTTTTTTTTTCTCCTCCAATTGCAATTCCTTTGATGTTGCGTCCATTCCAGCGAGTTTGTAGGTCCTTCTTTTCTGTTTTGGCCTTCAGTGGGGATCAATTTTGGCAAGCTTTGCTGCATGTGCCTGCCCTTGGTTGCGTATGACCTGCCTGCATTTTGATGGCTTTGACTTTGGGAAAGATTTTTTCTTTTTTTTTTTTTTTATTATTTTAAGTATTCATGCCATGTCCCTCATATCTTGCCCCCTAAGTTGTGTCTTGCTCCTTGACTTTTTCCCCTGCTTTTGCAACATCTGTGAGCTTAGTTTTGGCACCTTTTGGTCCTTTGCAATGCAGCTGATTTCCTCACAGCCTATTTTTTGTAGAGACTAAAATTCCCGATTTTCTGTTTTTTCAATTGCATTTCATTTGATCCTATCTCCTTTCCAGAGTGTTTGTAAGCCTTTCTTTTGGGATTCGCAAGATTCCTTTTCCCTTCCCGAAAGGAAATTTCATTTCCTTTCGGGAAGGGAAAAGGAATCTTGCGATTTCAATGGGGACCAAGAGAGGAATCTTTGGTGCATGTCCCTGCACTTGATGGCAGGCCATGCCTTTTGATGGCTTTGACTTTGGGAAAGATTTTTTTCTTTTTTTGGTTGTTTTCAGAAGTGTTCATGCCATGTCCCTCATATCTTGCCCCCTAAATTGTGTCTTCCTCCTTGACTTTTTCCCCTGCTTTTGCAACATCTGTGAGCTTAGTTTTGGCATCTTTGGACCTTTGCACTGCACCTGATAAAACACCGGGCCATTTTCTTAGAGTCACTAAATTTCCCAAATTTTCCTTTTTCTCCCCCAATTGCAATTCCTTTGATGTTGTCTCGATTCCAGCGTGTTTGTAGGTCCTTCTTTTCTGTTTTGGCCTTCAGTGGGGATCAATTTTGGTAAGCTTTGCTGCATGTGCCTGCCCTTGGTGGCGTATGGCCTGCCTGCATTTTGATGGCTTTGACTTTGGGAAAGATTTTTGCTTTTTTTTTTTTTTATTATTGTAAGTATTCATGCCATGTCCCTCATATCTTGCCCCCTGTTGTGTCTTCCTCCTTGACTTTTTCCCCTGCTTTTGCAACATCTGTGAGCTTAGTTTTGGCACCTTTTGGTCCTTTGCAATGCAGCTGATTTCCTCACAGCCTATTTTTTGGAGAGACGATAAGTCCCGATTTTCTGCTTTTTTCAATTGCATTTCATTTGAACCTATCTCCTTTCCAGAGTGTTTGTAAGCCTTTCTTTTGGGATTCGCAAGATTCCTTTTCCCTTCCTGAAAGGAATTTTCATTTCCTTTCGGGAAGGGAAAAGGAATCTTGTGATTTCAATGGGGACCAATAGAGGAATCTTTGGTGCATGTCCCTGCACTTGATGGCAGGCCATGCCTTTTGATGGCTTTGACTATGGGAAAGATTTTTTTCTTTTTTTGGTTTTTTTCTGAAGTGTTCATGCCATGTCCCTCATATCTTGCCCCCTAAGTTGTGTCTTCCTCCTTGACTTTTTCCCCTGCTTTTGCAACATTTGTGAGCTTAGTTTTGGCATCTTTTGGCCCTTTGCACGGCACCTGATAAAACCCCAGGCCATTTTCTTAGAGTCACTAAATTTCCCAAATTTTCTTTTTTTCTCCTGCAATTGCAATTCCTTTGATGTTGACTCCTTTCCAGCGTGTTTGTAGGTCCTTCTTTTCTGTTTTGGCCTTCAGTGGGGATCAATTTTGGCAAGCTTTGCTGCATGTGCCTGCCCTTGCTGGCGTATGGCCTGCCTGCATTTTGATGGCTTTAACTTTGGGAAAGATTTTTTCTTTTTTTTTTTTTTATTATTTTAAGTATTCATGCCATGTCCCTCATATCTTGCCCCCTAAGTTGTGTCTTCCTCCTTGACTTTTTCCCCAGCTTTTGCAACATCTGTGAGCTTAGTTTCGGCATCTTTTGGTCCTTTGCACTGCACCTGATAAAACCCCAGGCCATTTTCTTAGAGTCACTAAATTTCCCAAATTTTCTTTTTTTCTCCTGCAATTGCAATTCCATTGATGTTGACTCCTTTCCAGCGTGTTTGTAGGTCCTTCTTTTCTGTTTTGGCCTTCAGTGGGGATCAATTTTGGCAAGCTTTGCTGCATGTGCCTGCCCTTGCTGGCGTATGGCCTGCCTGCATTTTGATGGCTTTAACTTTGGGAAAGATTTTTTCTTTTTTTTTTTTTTATTATTTTAAGTATTCATGCCATGTCCCTCATATCTTGCCCCCTAAGTTGTGTCTTCCTCCTTGACTTTTTCCCCAGCTTTTGCAACATCTGTGAGCTTAGTTTCGGCATCTTTTGGTCCTTTGCACTGCACCTGATAAAACCCCAGGCCATTTTCTTAGAGTCACTAAATTTCCCAAATTTTCTTTTTTCTCCTGCAATTGCAATTCCTTTGATGGGTCTCCATTCCAGCGTGTTTGTAGGTCCTTCTTTTCTGTTTTGGACTTCAGTGGGGATCAATTTTGGCAAGCTTTGCTGCATGTGCCTGCCCTTGGTGGCGTATGGCCTGCCTGCATTTTGATGGCTTTGACTTTGGGAAAGATTTTTTCTTTTTTTTTTTTTTATTATTTTAAGTGTTCATGCCATGTCCCTCACATCTTGCCCCCTAAGTTGTGTCTTGCTCCTTGACTTTTTCCCCTGCTTTTGCAACATCTGTGAGCTTAGTTTTGGCACCTTTTGGTCCTTTGCAATGCAGCTGATTTCCTCACAGCCTATTTTTTGAAGAGACTAAAATTCCCGATTTCTGCTTTTTTCAATTGCATTTCATTTGATCCTATCTCCTTTCCAGAGTGTTTCTGAGCCTTTCTTTTGGGATTCGTAAGATTCCTTTTCCCTTCCCGAAAGGAAATTTCATTTCCTTTCGGGAAGGGAAAAGGAATCTTGCGATTTCAATGGGGACCAAGAGAGGAATCTTTGGTGCATGTCCCTGCACTTGATGGCAGGCCATGCCTTTTGATGGCTTTGACTTTGGGAAAGATTTTTTTCTTTTTTTGGTTGTTTTCTGAAGTGTTCATGCCATGTCCCTCATATCTTGCCCCCTAAGTTGTGTCTTCCTCCTTGACTTTTTCCCCTGCTTTTGCAACATCTGTGAGCTTAGTTTTGGCACCTTTTGGTCCTTTGCAATGCACCTGATAAAACCCCAGGCCATTTTCTTAGAGTCACTAAATTTCCCAAATTTTCTTTTTTTCTCCTCCAATTGCAATTCCTTTGATTTTGACTCCTTTCGAGCGTGTTTGTAGGTCCTTCTTTTCTGTTTTGGCCTTCAGTGGGGATCAATTTTGGCAAGCTTTGCTGCATGTGGCTGCCCTTGGTGGCGTATGGCCTGCCTGCATTTTGATGGCTTTGACTTTGGGAAAGATATTTTTCTTTCTTTTTTTTTTTTTTGTTTAAGTATTCATGCCATGTCCCTCATATCTTGCCCCCTAAGTTGTGTCTTCCTCCTTGACTTTTTCCCATGCTTTTGCAACATCTGTGAGCTTAGTTTTGGCACCTTTTGGTCCTTTGCACTGCACCTGCTAATACGCCAGGCCACTTTCTAAGAGTCATTAAATTTCCTAAATTTTATTTTATCTCCTCCAATTGCAAATCCTTTGATGTTGTCTCCGTTCCAGCGTGTTTGTAGGTCCTTCTTTTCTGTTTTGGCCTTCAGTGGGGATCAATTTTGGCAAGCTTTGCTGCATGTGCCTGCCCTTGGTGGCGTATGGCCTGCCTGCACTTTGATGGCTTTGACTTTGGGAAGATATTTTCTTTTTTTTTTCTTTTTTGTTTTAAGTATTCATGCCATGTCCCTCATATCTTTCCCCCTAAGTTGTGTCTTCCTCCTTGACTTTTTCCCCTGCTTTTGCAACACCTGTGAGCTTAGTTTTGGCACCTTTTGGTCCTTTGCAATGCAGCTGATTTCCTCACAGCCTATTTTTTGGAGAGACGATAAGTCCCGATTTTCTGCTTTTTTCAATTGCATTTCATTTGAACCTATCTCCTTTCCAGAGTGTTTGTAAGCCTTTCTTTTGGGATCCGCAAGATTCCTTTTCCCTTCCCGAAAGGAATTTTCATTTCCTTTCGGGAAGGGAAAAGGAATCTTGCGATTTCAATGGGGACCAATATAGGAATATTTGGTGCATGTCCCTGCACTTGATGGCAGGCCATACCTTTTGATGGCTTTGACTATGGGAAAGATTTTTTTCTTTTTTTGGTTGTTTTCAGAAGTGTTCATGCCATGTCCCTCATATCTTGCCCCCTAAGTTGTGTCTTCCTCCTTGACTTTTTCCCCTGCTTTTGCAACATCTGTGAGCTTAGTTTTGGCATCTTTTGGTCCTTTGCACTGCACCTGATATAAACCCAGGCCATTTTCTTATAGTCACTAAATTTCCAAAATTTTATTTTTTCCCCTCCAATTGCAATTCCTTTGATGTTGACTCCTTTCCAGCGTGTTGGTAGGTCCTTCTTTTCTGTTTTGGCCTTCAGTGGGGATCAATTTTGACAAGGTTTGCTGCATGTGCCTGCCCTTGGTGGCGTATGGCCTGCCTGCATTTTGATGGCTTTGACTTTGGGAAAGATTTTTTCTTCTTTTTTTCTTTATTATTGTAAGTATTCATGCCATGTCTCTCATATCTTGCCCGCTAAGTTGTGTCTTCCTCCTTGACTTTTTCCCCTGCTTTTGCAACATCTGTGAGCTAAGTTTTGGCACATTTTTGTCCTTTGCACTGCACCTGATAAAACCCCGGACCATTATCTTAGAGTAACTAAATTTCCCAATTTTTTTTTTTCTCCTCCAATTGCAATTCCTTTGATGTTGCGTCCATTCCAGCGAGTTTGTAGGTCCTTCTTTTCTGTTTTGGCCTTCAGTGGGGATCAATTTTGGCAAGCTTTGCTGCATGTGCCTGCCCTTGGTGGCGTATGACCTGCCTGCATTTTGATGGCTTTGACTTTGGGAAAGATTTTTTCTTTTTTTTTTTTTTTATTATTTTAAGTATTCATGCCATGTCCCTCATATCTTGCCCCCTATGTTGTGTCTTCCTCCTTGACTTTTTCCCCTGCTTTTGCAACATCTGTGAGCTTAGTTTTGGCACCTTTTGGTCCTTTGCAATGCAGCTGATTTCCTCACAGCCTATTTTTTGTAGAGACTAAAATTCCCGATTTTCTGTTTTTCAATTGCATTTCATTTGATCCTATCTCCTTTCCAGAGTGTTTGTAAGACTTTCTTTTGGGATTCGCAAGATTCCTTTTCCCTTCCCGAAAGGAAATTTCATTTCCTTTCGGGAAGGGAAAAGGAATCTTGCGATTTCAATGGGGACCAAGAGAGGAATCTTTGGTGCATGTCCCTGCACTTGATGGCAGGCCATGCCTTTTGATGGCTTTGACTTTGGGAAAGATTTTTTCTTTTTTTGGTTGTTTTCAGAAGTGTTCATGCCATGTCCCTCATATCTTGCCCCCTAAATTGTGTCTTCCTCCTTGACTTTTTCCCCTGCTTTTGCAACATCTGTGAGCTTAGTTTTGGCATCTTTGGACCTTTGCACTGCACCTGATAAAACACCGGGCCATTTTCTTAGAGTCACTAAATTTCCCAAATTTTCCTTTTTCTCCCCCAATTGCAATTCCTTTGATGTTTTCTCGATTCCAGCGTGTTTGTAGGTCCTTCTTTTCTGTTTTGGCCTTCAGTGGGGATCAATTTTGGCAAGCTTTGCTGCATGTGCCTGCCCTTGGTGGCGTATGGCCTGCCTGCATTTTGATGGCTTTGACTTTGGGAAAGATTTTTGCTTTTTTTTTTTTTTATTATTGTAAGTATTCATGCCATGTCCCTCATATCTTGCCCCCTGTTGTGTCTTCCTCCTTGACTTTTTCCCCTGCTTTTGCAACATCTGTGAGCTTAGTTTTGGCACCTTTTGGTCCTTTGCAATGCAGCTGATTTCCTCACAGCCTATTTTTTGGAGAGACGATAAGTCCCGATTTTCTGCTTTTTTCAATTGCATTTCATTTGAACCTATCTCCTTTCCAGAGTGTTTGTAAGCCTTTCTTTTGGGATTCGCAAGATTCCTTTTCCCTTCCTGAAAGGAATTTTCATTTCCTTTCGGGAAGGGAAAAGGAATCTTGTGATTTCAATGGGGACCAATAGAGGAATCTTTGGTGCATGTCCCTGCACTTGATGGCAGGCCATGCCTTTTGATGGCTTTGACTATGGGAAAGATTTTTTTCTTTTTTTGGTTTTTTTCTGAAGTGTTCATGCCATGTCCCTCATATCTTGCCCCCTAAGTTGTGTCTTCCTCCTTGACTTTTTCCCCTGCTTTTGCAACATTTGTGAGCTTAGTTTTGGCATCTTTTGGCCCTTTGCACGGCACCTGATAAAACCCCAGGCCATTTTCTTAGAGTCACTAAATTTCCCAAATTTTCTTTTTTTCTCCTCCAATTGCAATTCCTTTGATGTTGACTCCTTTCCAGCGTGTTTGTAGGTCCTTTTTTTCTGTTTTGGCCTTCAGTGGGGATCAATTTTGGCAAGCTTTGCTGCATGTGCCTGCACTTGCTGGCGTATGGCCTGCCTGCAATTTGATGGCTTTAACTTTGGGAAAGATTTTTTCTTTTTTTTTTTTTTAGTATTTTAAGTATTCATGCCATGTCCCTCATATCTTGCCCCCTAAGTTGTGTCTTCCTCCTTGACTTTTTCCCCAGCTTTTGCAACATCTGTGAGCTTAGTTTCGGCATCTTTTGGTCCTTTGCACTGCACCTGATAAAACCCCAGGCCATTTTCTTAGAGTCACTAAATTTCCCAAATTTTCTTTTTTTCTCCTGCAATTGCAATTCCTTTGATGTTGACTCCTTTCCAGCGTGTTTGTGGGTCCTTCTTTTCTGTTTTGGCCTTCAGTGGGGATCAATTTTGGCAAGCTTTGCTGCATGTGCCTGCCCTTGCTGGCGTATGGCCTGCCTGCATTTTGATGGCTTTAACTTTGGGAAAGATTTTTTCATTTTTTTTTTTTTATTATTTTAATTATTCATGCCATGTCCCTCATATCTTGCCCCCTAAGTTGTGTCTTCCTCCTTGACTTTTTCCCCTGCTTTTGCAACATCTGTGAGCTTAGTTTTGGCATCTTTTGGTCCTTTGCACTGCACATGATATACTGCCAGGCCATTTTCTTAGAGTCACTAAATTTCCCAAATTTTCTTTTTTTCTCCTGCAATTGCAATTCCTTTGATGTTGACTCCTTTCCAGCGTGTTTGTAGGTCCTTCTTTTCTGTTTTGGCCTTCAGTGGGGATCAATTTTGGCAAGCTTTGCTGCATGTGCCTGCCCTTGGTGGCGTATGGCCTGCCTGCATTTTGATGGCTTTGACTTTGGGAAAGATTTTTTGGTTTTTTTTTCATTTTTATTTTAAGTATTCATGCCATGTCCCTCATATCTTGCCCCCTAAGTTGTGTCTTCCTCCTTGACTTTTTCCCCTGCTTTTGCAACATCTGTGAGCTTAGTTTTGGCACCTTTTGGTCCTTTGCAATGCAGCTGATTTCCTCACAGCCTATTTTTTAAGAGACTAAAATTCCCGATTTTCTGCTTTTTTCAATTGCATTTCATTTGAACCTATCTCCTTTCCAGAGTGTTTGTAAGCCTTTCTTTTGGGATTTGCAAGATTCCTTTTCCCTTCTCGAAAGGAAATTTCATTTCCTTTCGGGAAGGGAAAAGGAATCTTGCGATTTCAATGGGGACCAATAGAGGAATCTTTGGTGCATGTCCCTGCACTTGATGGCAGGCCATGCCTTTTGATGGCTTTGACTTTGGGAAAGTTTTTTTTCTTTCTTTGGTTGTTTTCTGAAGTGTTCATGCCATGTCCCTCATATCTTGCCCCCTAAGTTCTGTCTTCCTCCTTGACTGTTTCCCCTGCTTTTGCAACACCTGTGAGCTTAGTTTTGGCATCTTTGGTCCTTTGCACTGCACATGATATACTGCCAGGCCATTTTCTTAGAGTCCCTAAATTTCCCAAATTTTCTATTTTTCTCCTCCAATTGCAATTCCTTTGATGTTGACTCCTTTCCGGCGTGTTTGTAGGTCCTTCTTTTCTGTTTTGGCCTTCAGTGGGGATCAATTTTGACAAGCTTTGCTGCATGTGCCTGCCCTTGGTGGCGTATGGCCTGCCTGCATTTTGATGGCTTTGACTTTGGGAAAGATTTTTTCTTTTCTTTTTTTTTATTATTGTAATTATTCATGCCATGTCCCTCACATCTTGCCCCCTAAGTTGTGTCTTCCTCCTAGACTTTTTCCCCTGCTTTTGCAACATCTGTGAGCTTAGTTTTTGCACCTTTTGGTCCTTCGCACTGCACCTGATAAAACCCCGGGCCATTTTCTTAGAGTCACTAAATTTTCCAAATTGTCTTTTTTTCTCCTCCAATTACAATTCCTTAGATGATGTCTACATTGCAGCGTGTTTGTAGGTCTTTCTTTTATGTTTTGGCCTTCAGTGGGGATCAATTTTGGCAAGCTTTGCTGCAAGTGCCTGCACTTGCAGGCGTATGGCCTGCCTGCATTTTGATGGCTTTGACTTTGGGAAAGATTTTTTCTCTTTTTTTTTTTTATTATTTTAAGTATTCATGCCATGTCCCTCACATCTTGCTCCCTAAGTTGTGTCTTCCTCCTTGACTTTTTCCCCTGCTTTTGCAACATCTGTGAGCTTAGTTTTGGCACCTTTTGGTCCTTTGCACTGCACCTGATAAAACCCCGGGCCATTTTTAGAGTCACTAAATTTTCCAAATTTTCTTTTTTCTCCTCCAATTGCAATTCTGTTGATGTTGTCTCCATTCCAGCGTGTTTGTAGGTCCTTCTTTTCTGTTTTGGCCTTCAGTGGGGATCAATTTTGGCAAGCTTTGCTGCATGTGCCTGCCCTTGGTGGCGTATTGCCTACCTGCATTTTGATGGCTTTGACTTTGGGAAAGATTTTTTTCTTTTTTTGGTTGTTTTCTGAAGTGTTCATGCCATGTCCCTCATATCTTGCCCCCTAAGTTGTGTCTTCCTCCTTGACTTTTTCCCCTGCTTTTGCAACATCTGTGAGCTTAGTTTTGGCATCTTTGGTCCTTTGCACTGCACATGATATACTGCCAGGCCGTTTTCTTAGAGTCACTAAATTTCCCAAATTTTCTTTTTTTCTCCTCCAATTGCAATTCCTTTGATGTTGAGTCCTTTCCAGCGTGTTTGTAGGTCCTTCTTTTCTGTTTTGGCCTTCAGTGGGGATCAATTTTGGCAAGCTTTGCTGCATGTGCCTGCCCTTGCTGGCGTATGGCCTACCTGCATTTTGATGGCTTTGACTTTGGGAAAGATTTTTTCTTTTTTTTTTTTTTTATTATTTTAAGTGTTCATGCCATGTCCCTCACATCTTGCCCCCTAAGTTGTGTCTTCCTCCTTGACTTTTTCCCCAGCTTTTGCAACATCTGTGAGCTTAGTTTTGGCACCTTTTGGTCCTTTGCAATGCACCTGATATAAACACAGGCCATTTTCTTAGAGACACTAAATTTCCCAAATTTTCTTTTTTTCTCCTCCAATTGCAATTCCTTTGATGTTGACTCCTTTCCAGCGTGTTTGTAGGTCCTTCTTTTCTGTTTTGGCCTTCAGTGGGGATCAATTTTGGCAAGCTTTGCTGCATGTGCCTGCCCTTGGTGGCGTATGGCCTGCCTGCATTTTGATGGCTTTGACTTTGGGAAAGATTTTTGCTTTTGTATTTTTTTTACTATTTTAAGTATTCATGCCATGTCCCTCATATCTTGCCCCCTAAGTTGTGTCTTCCTCCTTGACTTTTTCCCCTGCTTTTGCAACATCTGTGAGCTTAGTTTTTGCACATTTTGGTCCTTTGCAATGCAGCTGATTTCCTCACAGCCTATATTTTGAAGAGACTAAAATTCCCAATTTTCTGCTTTTTTCAATTGCATTTCATTTGATCCTATCTCCTTTCCAGAGTGTTTGTAAGCCTTTCTTTTGGGATTCGCAAGATTCCTTTTCCCTTCTCGAAAGGAAATTTCATTTCCGGAAGGGAAAAGGAATCTTGCGATTTCAATGGGGACCAATAGAGGAATCTTTGGTGCATGTCCCTGCACTAATGGCAGGCCATGCCTTTTGATGGCTTTGACTTGGGGAAAGATTTTTTTCTTTTTTTGGTTTTTTTCTGAAGTGTTCATGCCATGTCCCTCATATCTTGCCCCCTAAGTTGTGTCTTCCTCCTTGACTTTTTCCCCTGCTTTTGCAACATCTGTGAGCTTAGTTTTGGCATCTTTTGGTCCTTTGCACTGCACATGATATACTGCCAGGCCATTTTCTTAGAGTCACTAAATTTCCCAAATTTTCTTTTTTTCTCCTGCAATTGCAATTCCTTTGATGTTGACTCCTTTCCAGCGTGTTTGTAGGTCCTTTTTTCTGTTTTGGCCTTCAGTGGGGATCAATTTTGGCAAGCTTTGCTGCATGTGCCTGCCCTTGGTGGCGTATGGCCTGCCTGCATTTTGATGGCTTTGACTTTGGGAAAGATTTTTTGGTTTTTTTTTCATTTTTATTTTAAGTATTCATGCCATGTCCCTCACATCTTGCCCCCTAAGTTGTGTCTTCCTCCTTGACTTTTTCCCCTGCTTTTGCAACATCTGTGAGCTTTTTTTTGGCACCTTTTGGTCCTTTGCAATGCAGCTGATTTCCTCACAGCCTATTTTTTAAGAGACTAAAATTCCCGATTTTCTGCTTTTTTCAATTGCATTTCATTTGAACCTATCTCCTTTCCAGAGTGTTTGTAAACCTTTCTTTTGGGATCCGCAAGATTCCTTTTCCCTTCCCGAAAGCAAATTTCATTTCCTTTCGGGAAGGGAAAAGGAATCTTGCGATTTCAATGGGGACCCATAGAGGAATCTTTGGTGCATGTCCCTGCACTAATGGCAGGCCATGCCTTTTGATGGCTTTGACTTGGGGAAAGATTTTTTTCTTTTATTGGTTTTTTTTCTGAAGTGTTCATGCCATGTCCCTCATATCTTGCCCCCTAAGTTGTGTCTTCCTCCTTGACTTTTTCCCCTGCTTTTGCAACATCTGTGAGCTTAGTTTTGGCATCTTTTGGTCCTTTGCACTGCACATGATATACTGCCAGGCCATTTTCTTAGAGTCACTAAATTTCCCAAATTTTCTTTTTTTCTCCTGCAATTGCAATTCCTTTGATGTTGACTCCTTTCCAGCGTGTTTGTAGGTCCTTCTTTTCTGTTTTGGCCTTCAGTGGGGATCAATTTTGGCAAGCTTTGCTGCATGTGCCTGCCCTTGGTGGCGTATGGCCTGCCTGCATTTTGATGGCTTTGACTTTCGGAAAGATTTTTTGGTTTTTTTTTCATTTTTATTTTAAGTGTTCATGCCATGTCCCTCACATCTTGCCCCCTAAGTTGTGTCTTCCTCCTTGACTTTTTCCCCTGCTTTTGCAACATCTGTGAGCTTAGTTTTGGCACCTTTTGGTCCTTTGCAATGCAGCTGATTTCCTCACAGCCTATTTTTTAAGAGACTAAAATTCCCGATTTTCTGCTTTTTTCAATTGCATTTCATTTGAACCTATCTCCTTTCCAGAGTGTTTGTAAGCCTTTCTTTTGGGATCCGCAAGATTCCTTTTCCCTTCCCGAAAGCAAATTTCATTTCCTTTCGGGAAGGGAAAAGGAATCTTGCGATTTCAATGGGGACCAATAGAGGAATCTTTGGTGCATGTCCCTGCACTTGATGGCAGGCCATGCCTCTTGATGGCTTTGACTTTGGGAAAGATTTTTTTCTTTTTTTGGTTTTTTTCTGAAGTGTTCATGCCATGTCCCTCATATCTTGCCCCCTAAGTTCTGTCTTCCTCCTTGACATTTTCCCCTGCTTTTGCAACATCTGTGAGCTTAGTTTTGGCATCTTTGGTCCTTTGCACTGCAAATGATATACTGCTAGGCCATTTTCTTAGAGTCACTAAATATCCCAAATTTTCTTTTTTTCTCCTCCAATTGCAATTCCTTTGATGGTGTCTGCATTCCAGCGTGTTTGTAGGTCCTTTTTTTATGTTTTGGCCTTCAGTGGGGATCAATTTTGGCAAGCTTTGCTGCATGTGCCTGCCCTTGGTGGCGTATGTCCTGCCTGCATTTTGATGGCTTTGACTTTGGGAAAGATTTTTTCTTTTTTTTTCTTTTTTGTTTTAAGTATTCATGCCATGTCCCTCATATCTTGCCCCCTAAGTTGTGTCTTCCTCCTTGACTTTTTCCCATGCTTTTGCAACATCTGTGAGCTTACTTTTGGCATCTTTTGGTCCTTTGCACTGCACCTGATATAACCCCAGGCCACTTTCTAAGAGTCACTAAATTTCCCAAATTTTCTTTTTTTCTCCTCCAATTGCAATTCCTTTGATGTTGACTCCTTTCTAGCGTGTTTGTAAGTCCTTCTTTTCTGTTTTGCCTTCAGTGGGGATCAATTTTGGCAAGCTTTGCTGCATGTGCCTGCCCTTGGTGGCGAATGGCCTGCCTGCATTTTGATGGCTTTGACTTTGAGAAAGATTTTTTCTTTTTTTTTTTTTTAATATTTTAAGTATTCATGCCATGTCCCTCATATCTTGCCCCCTAAGTTTTGTCTTCCTCCTTGACTTTTTCCCCTGCTTTTGCAACATCTGTGAGTTTGATTTTGCCGCCTTTTGGTCCTTTGCAATGCAGCTGATTTCCTCACAGCCTATTTTTTGAAGAGACAAAAATTCCAGATTTTCTGCTTTTTTCAATGGCATTTCATTTGAACCTATCTCCTTTCCAGAGTGTTTGTAAGCCTTTTTTTGGGATCCGCAAGATTCCTTTTCCCTTCCCGAAAGGAAATTTCAGTTCCTTTTGGGAAGGGAAAAGGAATCTTGCGATTTCAATGGGGACCAATAGAGGAATTTTTGGTGCATGTCCCTGCACTTGATGGCAGGCCATGCCTTTTGATGGCTTTGACTTTGGCAAAGATTTTTTTCTTTTTTTGGTTGTTTTCTGAAGTGTTCATGCCATGTCCCTCATATCTTGCCCCCTAAGTTGTGTCTTCCTCCTTGACTTTTTCCCCTGCTTTTTCAACATCTGTGAGCTTCGTTTTCGCACCTTTTGGTCCTTTGCACTGCACCTGATAAAACCCCAGGCCAGCTCCTAAGAGTCACTAAATTTCCCAAATTTTCTTTTTTTCTCCTCCAATTGCAATTCCTTTGATGTTGACTCCTTTCCAGCGTGTTTGTAAGTCCTTCCTTTCTGTTTTGCCTTCAGTGGGGATCAATTTTGGCAAGCTTTGCTGCATGTGCCTGCCCTTGCTGGCGTAGGGCCTACCTGCATTTTGATGGCTTTGACTTTGGGAAAGATTTTTTCTTTTTTTTTTTTTTTATTTTAAGTATTCATGTCATGTCCCTCATATCTTGCCCCCTAAGTTCTGTCTTCCTCCTTGATTTTTCCCCTGCTTTTGCAACACCTGTGAGCTTAGTTTTTGCATCTTTTGGTCCTTTGCACTGCGCCTGATATAAACCCAGGCCATTTTCTTAGAGTCACTAAATTTCCAAAATTTTCTTTTTTTCTGCTCCAATTGAAATTCCTTTGATGTTGGCACCTTTCCAGCGTGTTTGTAAGTCCTTCTTTTCTGTTTGGGCCTTCAGTGGGCATCAATTTTGGCAAGCTTTGCTGCATGTGCCTGCACTTGCTGGCGTATGGTCTGCCTGCATTTTGATGGCTTTGACTTTGGGATAGATTTTTTCCTTTTTTTTTTTTTTTTTTGTTTCAAGTATCATACTATGTCCCTCATATCTTGCCCCCTAAGTTGTGTCTTCCTCCTTGACTTTTTCCCCTGCTTTTGCAACATCTGTGAAGTTAGTTTTGGCACCTTTTTGTCCTTTGCAATGCACCTGATATAAACCCAGGCCATTTTCTTAGACTCACTAAATTTTCCAAATTTTCTTTTTTTCTCCTCCAATTGCAATTCCTTTGCTGTTGTCTCCATTCCAGAGTGTTTGCAAGTCCTTCTTTTCTGTTTTGGCCTTCAGTGGGGATCAATTTTGGCAAGCTTTGCTGCATGTGCCTGCCCTTGGTGGCGAATGGCCTGCCTGCATTTTGATGGCTTTGACTTTGGGAAAGATTTTTACTTTTTTTATTTTATTTTAAGTATTCATGCCATGTCCCTCACATCTTGCCCCCTACGTTGTGTCCTCCTCCTTGACTTTTTCCCCTGCTTTTGCAACATCTGTGAGCTTAGTTTGGGCATCTTTTGGTCCTTTGCACTGCACCTGATATAACCCCAGGCCACTTTCTAAGAGTCACTAAATTTCCAATATTTTCTTTTTTTCTCCTCCAATTGCAATTCCTTTGTTGTTGACTCCTTTCCAGCGTGTTTGTAGGTCCTTCTTTTCTGTTTTGGCCTTCAGTGGGGATCAATTTTGGCAAGCTTTGCTGCATGTGCCTGCCCTTGGTGGCGTATGGCCTGCCTGCATTTTGATGGCTTTGACTTTGGGAAAGATTTTTTTCTTTTTTTTTTTTTTTTTTGTTTTAAGTATTCATGCCATGTCCCTCATATCTTGCTCCCTAAGTTGTGTCTGCCTCCTTGACTTTTTCCTCTGCTTTTACAACACCTGTGAGCTTAGTTTTGGCATCTTTTGGTCCTTTGCACTGCACCTGATATAAACACAGGCCATTTTCTTAGAGTCACTAAATTTCCAAAATTTTGTTATTTTCTCCTCCAATTGCCATTCCTTTGATGGTGTCTGCATTCCAGCGTGTTTGTAGGTCCTTCTTTTCTGCTTTGGCCTTCAGTGAGGATCAATTTTGGCAAGCTTTGCTGCATGGGCCTGCCCTTGGTGGCGTATGTCCTGCCTGCATTTTGATGGCTTTGACTTTGGGAAAGATTTTTTTTTTTTTTTCTTTTTTGTTTTAAATATTCATGCCATGTCCCTCATATCTTGCTCCCTAAGTTGTGTCTTCCTCCTTGACTTTTTCCCCTGCTTTTGCAACATCTGTGAGCTTAGTTTTGGCATCTTTTGGTCCTTTGCACTGCACCTGATAAAACCCCAGGCCATTTTCTTAGAGTCACTAAATTTCCAAAATTTTCTTTTTTTCTCCTCCAATTGCAATTCCATTGATGTTGTCTCCATTCCAGCGTGTTTGCAAGTCCATCTTTTCTGTTTTGGCCTTCAGTGGGGATCAATTTTGGCAAGCTTTGCTGCATGTGCCTGCCCTTGGTGGCGAATGGCCTGCCTGCATTTTGATGGCTTTGACTTTGAGAAAGATTTTTTCTTTTTTTTTTTTTTTTATTATTTTAAGTATTCATGCCATGTTCCTCATATCTTGCCCCCTAAGATATGTCTTCCTCCTTGACTTATTCCCCTGCTTTTGCAACATCTGTGAGCTTAGTTTTGGCACATTTTGGTCCTTTGCACTGCACCTGATATAAACCCAGGCCATTTTCTTAGAATCACTAACTTACCCAAATTTTCTTTTTTTCTCATAGAAATTCAATTCCTTTCATGTTGTCTCCTTTCCAGCGTGTTTGTAAGTCATTCTTTTCTGTTTTGGCCTTCAGTGGGGATCAATTTTGGCAAGCTTTGCTGCATGTGCCTGCCCTTGGTGGCATATGGCCTGCCTGCATTTTGATGGCTTTGACTTTGGGAAAGATTTTTTCCTTTTTTTTTTTTTTTTTATTATTTTAAGTATTCATGCCATGTCCCTCATATCTTGCCCCCTAAGTTGTGTCTTCCTCCTTGACTTTTTCCCCTGCTTTTGCAACATCTGTGAGCTTAGTTTTGGCATCTTTTGGTCCTTTGCACTGCACCTGATATAAACCCAGGCCATTTTCTTAGAATCACTAACTTACCCAAATTTTCTTTTTTTCTCCTCCAATTGCAATTCCTTTGATGCTGTCTCCATTCCAGCGTGTTTGTAGGTCCTTCTTTTCTGTTTTGGCCTTCAGTGGGGATCAATGTTGGCAAGCTTTGCTGCATGTGCCTGCACTTCCTGGAGTATGGCCTGCCTGCATTTTGATGGCTTTGACTTTGGGAAAGAGTTTTCCTTTTTTTTTTTTTTTAATATTTCAAGTATTCATGCCTCGTCTCTCATATCTTGCTCCCTAAGTTCTGTCTTCCTCCTTGACTTTTTCCCCTGCTTTTGCAACATCTGTGAGCTTAGTTTTTGGCATCTTTTGGTCCTTTGCACTGCACCTGATGAAAACCCAGGCCATTTTCTTAGAGTCACTATATTTCCCAAATTTTCTTTTTTTCTCCTCCAATTGCAATTCCTTTGATGTTGCCTCCATTCCAGCGTGTTTGCAAGTCCTTCTTTCCTGTTTTGGCCTTCAGTGGGGATCAATTTTGGCAAGCTTTGCTGCATGTGCCTGCCCTTGCTGGCCTATGGCGTGCCTGCATTTTGATGGCTTTGACTTTGGGAAAGATTTTTTCTTATTTTTTTCTTTATTGTTTTAATTATTCATGCCATGTCCCGCATATCTTGCCCCCTAAGTTGTGTCTTGCTCCTTGACTTTTTCCCCTGCTTTTGCAACATCTGTGAGCTTAGTTTTGGCACCTTTTAGTCCTTTCCAATTCAGCTGATTTCCTCACAGCCTATTTTTTGATAGAGACTAAAATTTCCAATTTTCTGCTTTTTTCAATTGCATTCCATTTTAACCTATCTCCTTTCCAGAGTGTTTGTAAGCCTTTCCTTTGGGATTCGCAAGATTCCTTTTCCCTTCCCGAAAGGAAATTTCATTTACTTTTGGGAAGGGAAAAGGAATCTTGCGATTTCAATGGGGACCAATAGAGGAATCTTTGTTGCATGTCCCTGCACTTCATGGCAGGCCATGCCTTTTGATGGCTTTGACTTTGGGAAAGATTTTTTTCTTTATGGTTGTTTTCTGAAGTGTTCATGCCATGTCCCTCATATCTTGCCCCCTAAGTTCTGTCTTCCTCCTTGACTTTTTCCCCTGCTTTTGCAACATCTGTGAGCTTAGTTTTGGCACCTTTTGGTCCTTTGCACTGCACCTGATAAAACCCCAGGCCATTTTCTTAGAGTCACTAAATTTTCCAAATTTTCTTTTTTTTCTCCTCCAATTGCAATTCCTTTGATGTTGACTCCTTTCCAGCGTGCTTGTAAGTCCTTCCTTTCTGTTTTGCCTTCAGTGGGGATCAATTTTGGCAAGCTTTGCTGCATGTGCCTGCCCTTGCTGGCGTATGGCCTGCCTGCATTTTGATGGCTTTGACTTTGGGAAAGATTTTTTCTTTTTTTTTTTTTTTTTATTTTAAGTATTCATGCCATGTCCCTCATATCTTGCCCCCTAAGTTCTGTCTTCCTCCTTGATTTTTCCCCTGCTTTTGCAACACCTGTGAGCTTAGTTTTTGCATCTTTTGGTCCTTTGCACTGCGCCTGATATAAACCCAGGCCATTTTCTTAGAGTCCACTAAATTTCCAAAATTTTCTTTTTTTCTGCTCCAATTGAAATTCCTTTGATGTTGGCACCTTTCCAGCGTGTTTGTAAGTCCTTCTTTTCTGTTTGGGCCTTCAGTGGGCATCAATTTTGGCAAGCTTTGCTGCATGTGCCTGCACTTGCTGGCGTATGGTCTGCCTGCATTTTGATGGCTTTGACTTTGGGATAGATTTTTTTCCTTTTTTTTTTTTTTTTTGTTTCAAGTATTCATGCCATGTCCCTCATATCTTGCCCCCTAAGTTGTGTCTTCCTCCTTGACTTTTTCCCCTGCTTTTGCAACATCTGTGAGCTTAGTTTTGGCACCTTTTTGTCCTTTGCAATGCACCTGATATAAACCCAGGCCATTTTCTTAGACTCACTAAATTTTCCAAATTTTCTTTTTTTCTCCTCCAATTGCAATTCCTTTGATGTTGACTCCTTTCCAGCGTGTTTGTAGGTCCTTCTTTTCTGTTTTGGCCTTCAGTGGGGATCAATTTTGGCAAGCTTTGCTGCATGTGCCTGCCCTTGGTGGCGTATGGCCTGCCTGCATTTTGATGGCTTTGACTTTGGGAAAGATTTTTTCTTTTTTTTTTCTTTTTTGTTTTAAATATTCATGCCATCTCCCTCATATCTTGTCCCCTAAGTTGTGTCTTCCTCCTTGACTTTTTCCCCTGCTTTTGCAACATCTGTGAGCTTAGTTTTGGCATCTTTTGGTCCTTTGTACTGCACCTGATATAAACCCAGGCCATTTTCTTAGAATCACTAACTTACCCAAATTTTCTTTTTTTCTCATAGAAATTCAATTCCTTTCATGTTGTCTCCATTCCAGCGTGTTTGTAAGTCATTGTTTTCTGTTTTGGCCTTCAGTGGGGATCAATTTTGGCAAGCTTTGCTGCATGTGCCTGCCCTTGGTGGCATATGGCCTGCCTGCATTTTGATGGCTTTGACTTTGGGAAAGATTTCTTTCTTTTTTTTTTTTTTTTTTATTATTTTAAGTATTCATGCCATGTCCCTCATATCTTGCCCCCTAAGTTGTGTCTTCCTCCTTGACTTTTTCCCCTGCTTTTGCAACATCTGTGAGCTTAGTTTTGGCACCTTTTGGTCCTTTGCACTGCACCTGATATAAACCCTGGCCATTTTCTTAGAATCACTAACTTACCCAAATTTTCTTTTTTTCTCCTCCAATTGCAATTCCTTTGATGCTGTCTCCATTCTAGCGTGTTTGTAGGTCCTTCTTTTCTGTTTTGGCCTTCAGTGGGGATCAATTTTGGCAAGCTTTGCTGCATGTGCCTGCCCTTGGTGGCGTATGGCCTGCCTGCATTTTGATGGCTTTGACTTTGGGAAATATTTTTCCTTTTTTTTTTTTTTAATTTTTCAAGTATTCATGCCTCGTCCCTCATATCTTTCTCCCTAAGTTGTGTCTTCCTCCTTGACTTTTTCCCCTGCTTTTGCAACATCTGTGAGCTTAGTTTTGGCATCTTTTGGTCCTTTGCACTGCACCTGATATAAACCCAGGCCATTTTCTTAGAGTCACTAAATTTCCCAAATTTTCTTTTTTTTCTCCTCCAATTGCAATTCCTTTGATGTTGCCTCCATTCCAGCGTGTTTGCAAGTCCTTCTTTCCTGTTTTGGCCTTCAGTGGGGATCAATTTTGGCAAGCTTTGCTGCATGGGCCTGCCCTTGCTGGCCTATGGCGTGTCTGCATTTTGATGGCTTTGACTTTGGGAAAGATTTTTTCTTTTTCTTTTCTTTATTATTTTAAGTATTCATGCCATGTCCCGCATATCTTGCCCCCTAAGTTGTGTCTTCCTCCTTGACTTTTTCCCCTGCTTTTGCAACATCTATGAGTTTGATTTTGCCGCCTTTTGGTCCTTTGCAATGCAGCTGATTTCCTCACAGCCTATTTTTTGAAGAGACTAAAATTCCAGATTTTCTGCTTTTTTCAATTGCATTTCATTTGAACCTATCTCCTTTCCAGAGTGTTTGTAAGCCTTTCTTTTGGGATTCGCAAGATTCCTTTTCCCTTCCCGAAAGGAAATTTCACTTCCTTTTGGGAAGGGAAAAGGAATCTTGCGATTTCAATGGGGACCAATACAGGAATCTTTGGTGCATGTCCCTGTACTTGATGGCAGGCCATGCCTTTTGATGGCTTTGACTTTGGGAAACATTTTTTTCTTTTTTTGGGTTGTTTTCTGAAGTGTTCATGCCATGTCCCTCATATCTTGCCCCCTAAGTTGTGTCTTCCTCCTTGACTTTTTCCCCTGCTTATGCAACATCTGTGAGCTTAGTTTTGGCATCTTTTGGCCCTTTGCACTGCACCTGATAAAACCCCAGGCCAGCTCCTAAGAGTCACTAAATTTCCCAGATTTTCTTTTTTTCTCCTCCAATTGCAATTCCTTTGATGTTGACTCCTTTCCAGCGTGTTTGTAGGTCCTTCTTTTCTGTTTTGGCCTTCAGTGGGGATCAATTTTGGCAAGCTTTGCTGCATGTGCCTGCCCTTGGTGGCGTATGGCCTGCCTGCATTTTGATGGCTTTGACTTTGGGAAAGATTTTTTCTTTTTTTTTTTTTTTAATATTTTAAGTGTTCATGCCATGTCCCTCATATCTTGCCCCCTAAGTTGTGTCTTCCTCCTTGACTTTTTCCCCTGATTTTGCAACATCTGTGAGCTTAGTTTTGGCACCTTTTGGTCCTTTGCACTGCACCTGATAAAACACCGGGCCATTTTCTTAGACTCACTATATTTCCAAATTTTCTTTTTTTTCTCCTCCAATTGCAATTCCTTTGATGTTGTCTCCATTCCAGCGTGTTTGCAAGTCCTTCTTTTCTGTTTTGGCCTTCAGTGGGGATCAATTTTGGCAAGCTTTGCTGCATGTGCCTGCCCTTGGTGGCGTATGGCCTGCCTGCATTTTGATGGCTTTGACTTTGGGAAAGATTTTTTCTTTTTTTTTTTTTTTAATATTTTAAGTGTTCATGCCATGTCCCTCATATCTTGCTCCCTAAGTTGTGTCTTCCTCCTTGACTTTTTCCCCTGATTTTGCAACATCTGTGAGCTTAGTTTTGGCACCTTTTTGTCCTTTGCACTGCACCTGATAAAACACCGGGCCATTTTCTTAGAGTCACTAAATTTTCCAAATTTTCTTTTTTTCTCCTCCAATTGCAATTCCTTTGATGTTGTCTCCATTCCAGCGTGTTTGTAAGTCCTTCTTTTCTGTTTTGGCCTTCAGTGGGGATCAATTTTGGCAAGCTTTGCTGCATGTGCCTGCCCTTGCTGGCGTATGGCCTGCCTGCATTTTGATGGCTTTGACTTTGGGAAAGATTTTTGCTTTTTTTTTTTTTTTTTTTTATTTTAAGTATTCATGCCATGTCCCTCACATTTTGCCCCCTAAGTTGTGTCTTCCTCCTTGACTTTTTCCCCCTGCTTTTTGCAACATCTGTGAGCTTAGTTTTGGCATCTTTTGGTCCTTTGCACTGCACCTGATATAAACCCAGGCCATTTTCTTAGAATAACTAACTTACCCCAAATTTTCTTTTTTTTCTCATAGAAATTGAATTCCTTTCATGTTGCCTCCATTCCAGCATGTTTGTAAGTCCTTCTTTTCTGTTTGGGCCTTCAGTGGGGATGAATTTTGGCAAGCTTTGCTGCATGTGCCTGCACTTGCTGGCGTATGGCCTGCCTGCATTTTGATGGCTTTGACTTTGGGAAAGATTTTTTCTTTTTTTTTTTTTTTTAATATTTTAAGTATTCATGCCATGTCCCTCATATCTTGCTCCCTAAGTTGTGTCTTCCTCCTTGACTTTTTCCTCTGCTTTTTCAACATCTGTGAGCTTAGTTTTTGCATCTTTTGGTCCTTTCCACTGCACCTGATATAAATCCAGGCCATTTTTCTTAGACTCACTATATTTCCAAAATTTTCTTATTTTCTCCTCCAATTGCAATTCCTTTGATGTTGTCTTCCATTCCAGCGTGTTTGCAAGTCCTTCTTTTCTGTTTTGGCCTTCAGTGGGGATCAATTTTGGCAAGCTTTGCTGCATGTGCCTGCCCTTGGTGGCGTATGGCCTGCCTGCATTTTGATGGCTTTGACTTTGGGAAAGATTTTTTCTTTTTTTTTTTTTTTTTTTATTTTTTTAAGTATTCATGCCATGTCCCTCATATCTTTCCCCCCTAAGTTGTGTCTTCCTCCTTGACTTTTTCCCCTGCTTTTGCAACATCTGTGAGCTTAGTTTTGGCACCTTTTGGTCCTTTGCACTGCACCTGATATAAACCCAGGCCATTTTCTTAGAATCACTAACTTACCGCAAATTTTCTTTTTTTCTCATAGAAATTGCAATTCCTTTCATGTTGTCTCCATTCCAGCATGTTTGTAAGTCCTTCTTTTCTGTTTTGGCCTTCAGTGGGGATCAATGTTGGCAAGCTTTGCTGCATGTGCCTGCACTTGCTGGCGTATGGCCTGCCTGCATTTTGATGACTTTGACTTTGGGAAAGATTTTTTTCTTTTTTTTTTTATTTTAAGTATTCATGCCATGTCCCTCACATCTTGCCCCCTACGTTGTGTCCTCCTCCTTGACTTTTTTCCCCTGCCTTTTGCAACATCTGTGAGCTTAGTTTTGGCATCTTTTGGTCCTTTGCACTGCACCTGATATAACCCCAGGCCACTTTCTAAGAGTCACTAAATTTCCCAAATTTTCTTTTTTTTCTCCTCCAATTGCAATTCCTTTGTTGTTGACTCCTTTCCAGCGTGTTTGTAGGTCCTTCTTTTCTGTTTTGGCCTTCAGTGGGGATCAATTTTGGCAAGCTATTGCTGCATGTGCCTGCCCTTGGTGGCGTATGGCCTGCCTGCATTTTGATGGCTTTGACTTTGGGAAAGATTTTTTTCTTTTTTTTTTTTTTTTTTGTTTTAAGTATTCATGCCATGTCCCTCATATCTTGCTCCCTAAGTTGTGTCTTCCTCCTTGACTTTTTTCCCCTGCTTTTGCAACATCTGTGAGTTTGATTTTGCCGCCTTTTGGTCCTTTGCAATGCAGCTGATTTCCTCACAGCCTGTTTTTTGATAGAGACTAAAATTTCCAATTTTCTGCTTTTTTCAATTGCATTTCATTTGAACCTATCTCCTTTCCAGAGTGTTTGTAAGCCTTTCTTTTGGGATTTGCAAGATTCCTTTTCCCTTCCCGAAAGGAAATTTCATTTCCTTTTGGGAAGGGAAAAGGAATCTTGCGATTTCAATGGGGACCAATAGAGGAATCTTTGGTGCATGTCCCTGTACTTGATGGCAGGCCATGCCTTTTGATGGCTTTGACTTTGGGAAACATTTTTTTCTTTTTTTGGTTGTTTTCTGAAGTGTTCATGCCATGTCCCTCATATCTTGCCCCCTAAGTTGTGTCTTCCTCCTTGACTTTTTCCCCTGCTTTTGCAACATCTGTGAGCTTAGTTTTGGCATCTTTTGGTCCTTTGCACTGCACCTGATAAAACCCCAGGCCAGCTCCTAAGAGTCACTAAATTTCCCAAATTTTCTTTTTTTCTCCTCCAATTGCAATTCCTTTGATGTTGACTCCTTTCCAGCGTGTTTGTAGGTCCTTCTTTTCTGTTTGGGCCTTCAGTGGGGATCAATTTTGGCAAGCTTTGCTGCATGTGCCTGCCCTTGGTGGCGTATGGCCTGCCTGCATTTTGATGGCTTTGACTTTGGGAAAGATTTTTTCTTTTTTTTTTTTTTTTTATTTTTTTAAGTATTCATGCCATGTCCCTCATATCTTGCCCCCTAAGTTGTGTCTTCCTCCTTGACTTTTTCCCCTGCTTTTGCAACATCTGTGAGCTTAGTTTTGGCACCTTTTAGTCCTTTGCAATGCAGCTGATTTCCTCACAGCCTATTGTTTGAAGAGACTAAAATTCCAGATTTTCTGTTTTTTTCAATTGCATTTCATTTGAACCTATCTCCTTTCCAGAGTGTTTGTAAGCCTTTCTTTTGGGATCCGCAAGATTCCTTTTCCCTTCCCGAAAGGAAATGAAATTTCCTTTCGAGAAGGGAAAAGGAATCTTGCGATTTCAATGGGGACCAATGGAGGAATCTTTGGTGCATGTCCCTGCACTTGATGGCAGGCCATGCCTTTTGATGGCTTTGACTTTGGGAAAGATTTTTTTCTTTTTTTGGTAGTTTTCCGAAGTGTTCATGCCATGTCCCTCATATCTTGCCCCCTAAGTTGTGTCTTCCTCCTTGACTTTTTCCCCTGCTTTTGCAACATCTGTGAGCTTAGTTTTGGCATCTTTTGGTCCTTTGCACTGCACCTGATATAAACCCAGGCCATTTTCTTAGAATCACTAACTTACACAAATTTTCTTTTTTTCTCATAGAAATTGAATTCCATTCATGTTGTCTCCATTCCAGCGTGTTTGTAAGTACTTCTTTTCTCTTTTGGCCTTCAGTGGGGATCAATTTTGGCAAGCTTTGCTGCATGTGCCTGCCCTTGCTGGCGTATGGCCTGCCTGCATTTTGATGGCTTTGACTTTGGGAAAGATTTTTTCTTTTTTTTTTTTTTTTATTATTGTAAGTATTCATGCCATGTCCCTCATATCTTGCCCCCTAAGTTGTGTCTTCCTCCTTGACTTTTTCCCCTGCTTTTGCAACATCTGTGAGCTTAGTTTTGGCACCTTTTGGTCCTTTGCACTGCGCCTGATATAAACCCAGGCCATTTTCTTAGCGTCACTAAATTTTCCAAATTTTCTTTTTTTCTCCTCCAATTGCAATTCCTTTGATGTTGACTCCTTTCCAGCGTGTTTGTAGGTCCTTCTTTTCTGTTTTGGTCTTCAGTGGGGATCAATTTTGGCAAGCTTTGCTGCATGTGCCTGCCCTTGGTGGCGTATGGCCTGCCTGCATTTTGATGGCTTTGACTTTGGGAAAGATTTTTTTCTTTTTTTGGTTGTTTTCTCAAGTGTTCATGCCATGTCCCCTCATATCTTGCCCCCTAAGTTGTGTCTTCCTCCTTGACTTTTTCCCCTGCTTTTGCAACATCTGTGAGCTTAGTTTTGGCATCTTTTGGTCCTTTGCACTGCACATGATATAAACCCAGGCCATTTTCTTAGAATCACTAAATTTCCAAAATTTTCTTTTTTTCTCCTCCAATTGGAATTCCTTTGATGTTGACTCCTTTCCAGCGTGTTTGTAGGTCCTTCTTTTCTGTTTTGGCCTTCAGTGGGGATCAATTTTGGCAAGCTTTGCTGCATGTGCCTGCCCTTGGTGGCAAATGGCCTGCCTGCATTTTGAAGGCTTTGACTTTGGGAAAGATTTTTTCTTTTTTTTTTTTTGTTATTATTTTAAGTATTCATGCCATGTCCCTCATATCTTGCCCCCTAAGTTGTGTCTTCCTCCTTGACTTTTTCCCCTGCTTTTGCAACATCTGTGAGCTTAGTTTTGGCACCTTTTGGTCCTTTGCAATGCAGCTGATTTCCTCACAGCCTATTGTTTGAAGAGTCGATAAGTCCGATTTTCTGCTTTTTTCAATTGCATTTCATTTGAACCTATCTCCTTTCCAGAGTGTTTGTAAGCCTTTCTTTTGGGATCCGCAAGATTCCTTTTCCCTTCCCGAAAGGAAATTTCATTTCCTTTCGGGAAGGGAAAAGGAATCTTGTGATTTCAATGGGGACCAATAGAGGAATCTTTGGTGCATGTCCCTGCACTTGATGGCAGGCCATGCCTTTTGATGGCTTTGACTTTGGGAAAGATTTTTTTCTTTTTTTGGTTGTTTTCTGAAGTGTTCATGCCATGTCCCTCACATCTTGCCCCCTAAGTTCTGTCTTCCTCCTTGACTTTTTCCCCTGCTTTTGCAACATCTGTGAGCTTAGTTTTGGCACCTTTTGGTCCTTTGCACTGCACCTGATATAAACCCAGGCCATTTTCTTAGAGTCACTAAATTTCCCAATTTTTTTTTTTTCTCCTCCAATTGCAATTCCTTTGATGCTGTCTCCATTCCAGCGTGTTTGTAAGTCCTTCTTTTCTGTTTTGGCCTTCAGTGGGGATCAAGCTCACGCTGCAGTGCTCCGGTACAGGCGGCAGGCGGCGCTGTATAAAGTAAGTATAAAATATCACCTATCTGTAAGAAGGAATAAAAGCTCTATGTCACGTGCAGCAGTAGAAAATTTCAGGCTCCCAGGGAATAAATAGTTTTCTTTAAATCATTTTCATTTTGGAGTTTTTTTTTTTTTACTCCCGGGTAGCCTGAAAGTTTCTGCTGCTGCTTTTTTATTCTAAAACTAGAAAGGTAAACCAAGATCAGAAATGCAAGAAAGGGAAAGGGAAGGAAGGGAAATGGAAAGGGAAAGGAAAGGGAAAGGAAAGGAAGCAGGAGAGCAAGAGGGAAGGGAAGTGGTGAAAAACAGATTGAAAAAAGTAAAAAGTGTTGGAGGGAAAAAGAGAGGGCATTCGGGAGGAGCGGTGCTGCCTCAGGTCCTTCCGCGCCCTGGGGCGAAGGACCCGTTTTATGCCCGGGAGGGACTGCAGCTCCTGGTGGCGGGGGACGGAGCCGTGGCTGTCAGCCCGAGACTACAACTCCCGGCAGGCCCTGCTGCCGGCGCAGCGTGTGACGCAACGGCTGACGCGGCACGTGAGTGGCTGGCGTGCCAGGCGGCCACGCGGGGCTGTGCGCGGGCAGCTGCCGGCGCCTCTCCCGCGCGGGACGGCGACGCTGGAGGGGCGAAGCCTCCGTCTGGCCGCCCGCACGGAGCTGAGCAGCACGGAAGGAGCGTCCGCCCGGTTCCTCGGCCTCACTCGGCGGTGCCGGGGGCGCTGCCGCCCGCCGATGGCGGGGGGCGAGGTGGTGCTTTGCTGCCGCGGGCCGGGAGCTGCAGGAGCCGCCCCGGGCGAGCGGCGCCGGTCGGTCCCACGGTCCCGGTGGGGCGGCTGCCCTCGGGCTGGCGGAGGCGCAGGAGGAGCCCCCGAGCTGTAGCCGTCTGCCTCGGGCTGCTGCCGGTGCTGCGGGCGGAGGCGGCTCCACCGCGTGTTGGGCGTTGCGAGCCGAGAGCGCTGCGATATCGCCGCAATGATGGGGCCGCTGCCTGCGTTAGTGCTCGTGGCTCTTTCTGCCGTGGAAACGGGTGGAGCGGCGCTGAGCGGTAAACCCAGAGATGGCCGGGAGAATGCCCAGTGCAGGGAGCAGGCGGGCTGTATCCTTCGGATGGCACAGGTGCGATCTGCAAAGTGACCCCCCCTTCCGCCCCTGCCCTCCCGAGCCCCAGGGAAAATGCTTTCCAGCATTGTCGAGCTTGTGAAAGACCAAACTTCTGATTTGACACTAGCATGCAGGAAAGGTTTCTGTCCAGATTAGCAAATGCCTAAATTGTTCTTGGTTCCATCCCATGACCGGTTTTAGGCAGCGACTTTATACTGCTTTTAGGATTTTCTTGTACCATGGTGAGAAAATAGTCAGGTCTGATAATGGTTTCACTTTTTTTCTACTTCACGTTCCATAAGATTCTTTGATCCAAGCACTTGTTTTAAAATTCTACTGTAGGCGTTTATGGTTCACTTTATTTTTTTTTGCAGCACCCGTGACTTTTTTTTTTCTCTAAATGGGGAGAAAATATAGCTGAGTAAAATTACCTTGATTTTCTTCCTTCTTTTTTAACTGATTTGTTTTTATTAAAAAATGCTATTTGAATATGTAGAAAAAGTGGGGATGTCCTGTAATATATTCTAGCTTTTCTTGTTTACAGGGTACTCAGAAAATATGTCTCCCTTAGAGTCCCACAGAAACGTTCTCAGTGCGATCTCTATCGAGGTATGTATTTACAAGTAAGTGATCCCTTTCAATATTTGCCTGTCAATTACCTTTTCCTGTAATTCAGAGCTTGCGTTCTGTGGGTTTTATGGTAAACCTGTAAAACATGTAAAAATGGTTTTGCAAGTCTTAATCGTTGAAGGCAGCAATAAGTGGATTTGGAGCCTGTTCTTGACCAGACAAAGGGAAAAAGTGTGACTTTGGTGCTGAACTTGTCCTTTTTCATTTGACTTGTCTTGAATTATTTAAGGATAGAGAGAACTAGAAAAAGAGAGAAATAGAATTGGTTATTGAGCACTCCTCAAATGCTCACCATGATTCAGTGCAGAGCCGAAGGGAAGGGCGATGGAACAGAACTCTGTGCTTTAGAAGGAAATAAATTTAAACCTGACCTCCACACAGAGTCTCACTAACTCCTGTGGTTTAAAATACAAAATACGTTTAGGAAGTGTTGGAAGTTAGTATTTTGGGAAAGAAATGGCAGTTCCACAGAACATTCCATTGAACAGAGGCTCTCGCAACGATTCACGTTGTAACTGCTGTCACTGCAATCAGTTGGTGGTTCAGCCTTGAAATGTGCACTTACCCTTCTATAAAGCACTGTTTTGTTTGCCTTTCAGTGCTATGAGTCCTGATAAATTGGAGAAGAGCCCAAGAGAAATGTTTCATCCCTTGAAATAAAAGGTAGGAAGTGACTTTTTTTGGTTTGGTTCTTTTTCTTTATTACTTTCTGGAAATAAAAGTAAGTAAGTATAGGCACTACTGGTTTGTTTCTTCCAGTAGCAGGTGATAATAACAGTAGTAGTACTAGTAAAAATAAGAATAGAAATAATAATAATAGTAATGTAATACTACTTAAACTGTCTTTATCCATTGAACTGGCCATTTCAAATCAAAACTTCTAAACACAAATCAAACCATCATCCTTGTAGAAACTTTCACAGCAGTGGGCTAAAGATCCTGGTTTTGTTGACAGGATTTATTGGTTCTGGAAGAACAAGAGGGAAGTAGAAGCCTAACTACTTCTAGCTCACAGACACGTGCAGTGAACACAGCTTTGTGTTTTCATAGGCTTGTGATGACTTTGAAATCAATTGGTCATTACAGTAAAAAAAATTAATGTTTTCTTGAACGTGACAGCAGAAATAACTTTAAGCACCAACTTAATAATAACAGATCACCAATTTAAGTTAAAAATTCATGCTAGGCTATCAAAATTCAAAGGTAAATTATTATGTATTAGGTGATGGTATGAAGTGTATGTTCTAATGTGTAATGCAAAGATGCATACATCCCTGAAAGTCCTTAGAGGAAACAAATTTTTATGTCTGCTGTTTGACTGTTTATCGTACAATATTTGGTTTTATTTCCCAGGGATCAGTGAATTTTAACTTTGGAGTCCTCTATGCTAAGGATGCTCAGCCTACAGATGATGAAATGTTCAGTAATGGTGAGTTTTTCACCTTCTCTTTAATTGCTATGCTGATCTGAAGAAGAAAAAAACAAAAGCAAGAGAAAAAAAAAGGATGGTTGATTATTTTTTACGCTGTTATGTTTGTTTTTGCTCAGTATTTGCTGCAGCTCTGCTTACCCAAGCTTTGGGTTCCTTCTGTCCCACTGGGAGTTGCCCAATTTGGTTGCATCTGGTGAAATGCACCCTGAGACCTTACAGAACTAGCTCAAACTACGTGAGAGCCATTTGCAGTTCTCTCCACACACCTGGAGAATGGGTGACGTTTCTGAGGATGTGGCAGGAGTACTTCTATCAAAACTCAGTCTGTGAAATTTCTGGGGAAAACCCTTTTCTGTCCTGAAGGGTTCAAACTCTGGTGAGAGTCCAGTTATCAGGTGCTCACCTGGATGGTTCCAGCTCTTAAAGTGAACACTTGTACTCTTGCCCCGTACTTTACATCTATTGTATTTTTGTTCTTTTGCAAGATTTTTTGTCTTGGCAAAATATTGTGCATTTCACTCTTTGGAACCTCTCAGATGGTTCTTTGGTGCAGCACCACCCCATGGGACACTTGGCTGCTGTCCTGAAGGGGTTGGTCGCTAGAATTGTAAATCCTGGAGAGTTTTTGAGTCTTCTGTCCCCAGGGAGGTATCGTGCTTTGTTTACTTTTGTTCTGTTGGTTAGGCGCTGCTTCTCGTTGCAAGTATGAATTTCAAACTACCCTGTTCTTTTTTTAACTGTTTTCCTGGTTCTCTCCGTGCGGCAGGGAGAGACTCTCGTATCCTTGTCGTCGGGCTCGGTGCTGTCCAAGAAGATACGGAGACTAAAAAAATCATAAGCAGCAAAATATGACTGCAGGGAAAACAAGCTGGAGAGAACAGAAGGTGATATTGTTATCCTTACCCTGTATTAGAAACATCCACTGTGCTTTGATGCTGGCAGCTGCCAGGGGCTTGTTAGCTCTTTGTAGGCAGGTGTAGGTGTTCACTTGTAGGTTTTTTCTCTGGACAAGTCAATTCAAACTTTGCTAAGCTTATATTTGCAGATTACTCTCTAGCACAGTCCAGCATGACATTTTGGAATGTTGTAAAAATACCATGTTACTTGGAAATTGCTAATGAAGAGAAGCTTTAGGGGAAAATAAGATTTCAGGGTTGAAGATGTGAGAAGAATTTTGTGGGGATGTTAGACTGAAATAAAGCACACTTTAGGCTGTACTGGCACGCTGGCAGGTCCCCAATTAAACAGTAGTGCTGAGATTAGCCTGGAGGTTGCCCGTGGTTTCTGTAGAAATCAATGTTTCCTGGTCTTCAGAGGTAAGCTGCTTTGAAAAGCTGGAAGGTGCAGCATAGTGACAATCCCCGTGCTTCGGATTAAAAGTAGATTTCAGAAGGGTCCTAGGCTTTTGTCTTTTCCTAGAAGTCGATGTAATCCTGTTGAGGAGTTTTTAATTCTGTGCTGCCATGTCATCCATCAGAGCCCTGTTGTACTAATCATCATCCAGGTACAAAACAAAAAATCAGACCCTGTCCCAACCACTTGGAGCCCAGAACACGATTTCCTCAGGCTGCCATTTGTGTGCCATCGGTACTCACCACGGAAGCGAGCTGGGGATTGTTGCAGCTGTTGGGAACAAACCGCTTCTGGTCACACAGAAATGGAATTGGGACGACGCCTCAGCCAGCCCCTCTCTGCCATCGTCTCCTGAATCTGCAGCAGAGCAGTTCCAGTCCATCCGGGCACGTGTAATCCAGTTCCTGATGATCTGAGCACACGGAGCAGCGCTCAGCTGCTGTGGGGGGCTCAGGGAAGGCAGAGTGTGCATTGTCATCTTCCTGAACCTACAGACCAATCAAAGTGAGAAGCCACAGGGTGGAAATCAGTCGCATATATGCTAAATAAAACTTGAAGGTTTTTTTAAGAATTGTTTCTGCTTGTTCTTTGTAGTGCTTCAGTGCTTAGAAAACCTCTCTTTAAAATCAGTTCAGTTCATCAGTTGAACCTTTGTTTGCAGACCCTCACTGAGTAGAATTTGTTGCAGACTCAGTGCACACTGTGCTGGCCTCCCGGGAGTGTGAGGAGCTCATGTGTGCAACTTTTTGCTTTAGGACGTTCTGAGGTATTTATTCCTTTTGGGATACATGATGAGAATTCCCAAGAGAGGTAGTTGTAAGGTATGATATCGGGAAAAAGCCTGTGTGGTTGGAATGTTGTTGCTGTCAAAAGTTAATTTTTTCTTAGCCAGTAGTTAGTTTCTTGCTTTATTTTTGTGGTATCAGTATGTTATTGTTTAAAAAATTGCTTCAAAATAACTTCAGTGGTCGGCCACCAGTACCTTGTTCAGATTTGCCTATTTGCTTGTAGCTGAAATGTTCACATCTTGTTTATCCTTCTATTTAAGAAACTGCTGCCCAGCCAACTAATAACTGAATATCCATCTGTCTGGGACACGGGGAGAGGATTTAGGTGATGTCTTTGTTTCCAGAAAAAAGTTCCAGTGTAGTTTCTAAACAGAGGAAAAGGGGGTGAAGACTCGGGGCTCTGATGCCGTTGGGGCACCCCAAGGTCCCCAGGAGAGGGAGCCCCACTGGGTGCAGGAGCAGGTGTGTTCTCATGTAATATGGAACAAATTATAACTATAAATATGAAAATTATAAATATGAGAATATTTTTAAAATACTTAAATAAAGTGTTTTTTTTTATTTGTCAATAGGGTTTAGATTGTAAAAATTATAAGTACGAATAATATAAAGGTAGAAATCTAAGTATAGGAATATATCATAAATAAATACAGATATATATATGAAGTTTAAAAACAAGAAAAAATTAGTTGTAGCAGTAGATATGATACATAAATAATAATTTAAATCCATTTCTAGAATTTTATGTATATTATATGTAATTAATAATACACTGCATCAAAAGAAACCATAAATATAAATGTGCATATAATTATACTAAGTATAAAAATATTTCAATATCGTTTGAAAGAAGGTGGTTTTTTGTATTTATTTGGCTAGAGATGGGGGTTTTATTTTGAATAAAAGAAGTATTATAGAAATATAAATCTAAATATAGAAATATACAGTCAATATAGAAAGATGTTTGTAAAAACACGAGCGAACGACGCCTCCTTTGGCCGAATGGAACGAGCTCAGCCGCACCAAGGCGAGACCGGCGGAACCTGACGGCCTCGAGCGAACCGAGGCCAGGCTTGCGAGGCTGCCTGAACGGAGCCGAGCTCAGCCGAACCGAGCCCGCTGCTCTCGTGCGCGCTAATTAGCGCGAGTGCGGTCACCGCCTAATAAGCTCCTGTGCCACCCCGCGCTCCCGATCGTGTCCGTGCGATGGCCGGGACGCGGCAGCAGGGGAGCCCCGAGCCGGGCGAGTTTAACGTGAGGCGGCGCCGCTTGCCCGCCCTCAGGGAGCCGAGGCGCGTCGAACGCACGGAGAGCGGCTCCGAGTTCGGCCGGATGAAGCCGAGCCGCGCCGAAGAAGCGAATGCGGCCGACAATAGCCGAGTTTAGCCGATAATAGCCGAATTTAGCCGAAGAGCCGACTCGAGCCGAGTGTCGTCGAAGCCAACCGAACTCCGCCGAGCGCAGCATGCCGGGCATGGCGAGGCGCCGGGCCGGGCTCGGGGTGCAGCCGGGGCTCTGTGAGGCTTCCCCGCCTGTCCCTCTCTCTAGCCCTCCTTCCTTCTCCCCATATTCGCCTTCTCTCGCTCCCTTTCCCCCACTCTCTCTCCCCCCACAAGCCCGGCTTCTTCCTGTCCAGTCCCTAGCCCGCTACTCCCTTCTGTTCCCCCTGTCTCCCTCCTCTGTCCACCCTCCCTCTACCCCCCTCCCGGGCTTTCCTTCCCGTCCCGCTTTCCTGCACAGCCCGACCTCCCTCGCCGCCCTTTCTCATGCCCTGCTCTCGCTCCTCTCTTCCCGTGCCCCCTTTCCCTCTTTGCCCCGCAGCCGCGGGGCTCGGGGTGCCGGAGAATGAAGGCCCGAGGGCCGGAGCCCGGCGCCGCTCGGCCCTTGCAGGAGTCCCCGCACGGGGCCGGGGGCTCTCGGCGGATCCCCCCGTGCCGGTCAGGCGCCCCGCCCGACAGCGCCGGAGCTGCGGCTTTCCCGGCACGGCGCCGAGAGCGGCCCCCGCTCGGTGCCGCGCCGTGCCCGCCGTCGGTGCCGCTCCCTCTCGCTGCCCCTGGCCCGGGACAGCGAGGCTGGGGAGGAACCTCAACCCTTCTGGGGGCCGCCCCCCTTTCTTGTCGCAGCAGAATCCCTTTCTGCGGGGATGGACGCGTGGAAAGGGCTTGGAGGAAGCGCTGCGCTGCTGCTGTCCGGGGCAGTCGGACTCGCTCTGTGCCTTCCTTGGGGCTCAGGGAAAGGGGGTGAAGGCTCGGGGCTCTGATGCCGTGGGGGCACCCCGCGGTCCCCGGAGCGGGAGCCCCACTGCGGTGCAGGAGCAGGCGGGGGCGGGCGAGGATCGTCACGCTGGGGGCCGTCCCCCAGAGGGACCCAAAGCTGCCGCCAAATTCACAGGGAGGGGTGGGGGTAGGATGCTGAAACCTGTCCAGGTATTCGTTTTTATAGGTCTTGGTAAAGAACAGGAATTTGTCTCTAAATTCCTTTGCGGAGAAACCCTCTCTATCCACTCATTTGTTTACAGGAACGTAGGAAACTCCGACTAGAGATGGGTAGCAGTTTTGAAGATATTGCCCTAGCGTTTTTATCTAGGAACGGACCGAGCTGTGCCCCGAAACCATCAGAACAGCTGCGGGGGCTGGAGGCAATAGAAAGGGCTCTCTGGCACCTTTTGCCTCCGTTCTCTGCCAGTCCCCAAATCGTGTCGCAGTCCCGGAAGAGGCACTTGTCATCCAGAGTGCCAAACAAAGACCTGTAAATTCCCAGCTCTGCCTTGTGTTTCATGTGTTTTTTTGTTTTTTTTTTTTTTATTTCATATTTATGTCATTACAGGAAGCAAGGAAAGAAGAAATGTGACTAGTTCCCACTATTGCTGTGTGAATGCTTTTTTTAAGGGCTGCTGTCTTTTTCCACTCCAAGCTTGACTTTCCCCCTCCTTTTTCGAGGTCTGCTGCATTGGGTGTCCCAAGGAGGGCTGGGTTCCTCAGCAGGGGTCTTAGGAGTTGGCGCTGATTCTGCTTTTTCTGAGGGTGTATCAAAGTGTGCTAGCAGAATGACCGTTTTCTGCACTGGAAAGCTTTCCCTCAATGCCATCAGTGCTTGAGTTGTGGAACCAGACGGACTAAGGAACGCCAACACCCGTAGCGGATTTCTGTTTGCTCTGTGTCTGTGAGAAGCGGGCTGTGTGCTGGACAGGGAGAGGCGCTGATGGAGAGTGGCAGCGGCGCCAGGTGTGAGTGTGAGGATGATGAGGGCTCGGAGCAGCCCAGGTGTGAGTGTGAGGATGATGAGGGCTCGGAGCAGCCCAGGTGTGAGTGTGAGGATGATGGGGGCTCGGAGCAGCCCAGATGTGAGCTGTGAGGATGATGGGGGCTCGGAGCAGCCCAGGTGTGAGTGTGAGGATGATGGGGGCTCGGGGCAGCCCAGGTGTGAGCGTGAGGATGATGGGGGCTCGGAGCAGCCCAGGTGTGAGTGTGAGGATGATGGGGGCTCGGAGCAGCCCAGGTGTGAGTGTGAGGATGATGGGGGCTCGCAGCCGCCCAGGTGTGAGTGTGAGGATGATGGGGGCTCGCAGCCGCCCAGGTGTGAGTGTGAGGATGATGAGGGGCCGGCTCCTGCCGGGGCGAGGCTGTTTTAGGGGGAGGCTTTGCCTCAGCTCCCTTTTGCATGGAGCTGCTGAGTGGAGGGGTTTATGGGGCGCTCCCGGCGCTGTCTCGTGGAAGGACTGCGGGAGCTTCTCACAGGCTCGGGGGGAACACCTGGATCCGCGCTTGGATACGTGGAGCATCGCTTAAAGGAGGCGCCGAGGGACGAATCTTTGTGCCGGGGAGCAGCAGCCCAACAGGTGAGCCCGTGTGGGTTCGGAGCGGGGAATTTTGTCCTTCCCCTTTCCGATTTCATTTTGCCAGTCCCTCCCCGGATCCCCAGGAACAAAAGTGGAGCTGATGAGGACAAAAGGGATTAAGGAGAAGGAAGCAGCTACTTTTCTCTTATTGTCTGTATTTGAACTGAGGGGATCCCTCTTCGCATGTCGTTTTCAGGGTGTTGATTGCAGGAAAAGCTGCCTTTTCCAGGCTGTGAGGGGTATCCCGGAGGTGACAGGGAATCCCTGCGTTCTCTTTTAAGGGGAATGGGAAAAGTATTCTTATGGTATTATGGGTTTGATTTGAAGGCAGCCAGCCCATTTTCATCACCCTCGGGTTTAAGTGGAGGGGGCGGCCCTGGTGTCCCTCCTTTTCAAGGGTTTGAATGGAGGTCGAAATCGCCCTTTGCCATCAGTCGAAGGCTTTCATTTGAGGAGCGCCCCTTCTTTTCTGCTCTCCTAGGGGACGAAACTGAAGGGGAGAAGGCATTTCTTTGCCCTTGTTGAAGTGAGGTGCGCCCCGCCTGCGGCGTCAGTTTCGGGGTTGGGTTGCGGGAAGCCGCAGCTCCGGCAGCGTTTGCAGGGCTGCAATGGGGCTGTGCCGCTGCATCGGAGGGCGCTCCTCGTGCCCGCGGCCCGGCCCGGAACGTTCCCGCTCGGGAGCGCTGCTGGCACGGCCCGGGCAGCTGCCGGGGCGCACGGGGGATTTGGCGCGGCCGGGCCGGCTGAGGGCGGCAGTGGCGGAGCCGCGCCGGTGCGAGCCGAGGGGAGCCGTGCCGGGCCGGCCGAGGGCGGCAGAGGCGGCGCGGGCGCTGCTGCGCCGGCCCGGGCGGTGCCGGCCGCTCCGTCCGCTCCGGGCCCGGGGCTCGGGCGCCGCCGGTAGCCCCGGGCCCGGTGCCGGCCCCGCCGGGCAGGGGCAGCGGGCGGGGCTCCCCGGGACGGCGCCGGCCCCGCGTGCCGGAGCAGCCGCCGCAGGAGCCGCTTTCCTGCCGGGAGCCGCGCTCCGTCCGGGGCCGGCAGCGAGCGCGGGGCTCGGCCGCTCAAAGTTCGGCGGTGCCGTGGTTCGGAGGCGCTTTGCAGGCCTTGATTGCATCGCTGTGCTCGGTTTGCAGCGGGTGTCCGCTAAGGGATACGGTGTTCTTCCCGAGTGGCACGGTTCTCGGTGCCGGTGGGGATGGTAAATGTTCGTTTCGGATTGGGTTTTGTAGTCGGATTTTTTTTTTTTTTTCCCGTGGTATTATGTTTTGAAAGGCGCGCAATGGTTTTTACGGGTCGTAGCGTGAAGCAGCGGTTCGGATTTTAATTCTGTTGCGGCGGCTTTTATTAGCGTGAGTGTGTGGTGTTTGTTTTGGGGGGCTTGAGGTAGCGTCGTGCCGTTCATAGCAGTGGGTTTTAAATCTCGGTAATTGCATGTGTGTTTATCGTCTTCCAGAGCTTTTACTTGTTTGGTTTTTTTGATTGTAGTGTATGTTTTATGGTTACGGGTAATTTGGGAGACATTGTTTATGGTTACGTTTGTCTTTAGTCTTTGGGTTTGTTTCTAGGTGGTATTTCTATTTTGATAGATTGAGGCACTATGGGTTTATTCCGTTAGGAACATTTTTTTTTTGCTGTTGTAAATTTAAGTTTATTTGGTTTTGGGTTCGTTTTTTTTTTTTATTTTTTTTTTTTGTCCTTTGATGTATTTGGTTGCTGTTTATTAGTTTTATTTTTGGGAACGTGCGTATTTATATGTTGGGTGTCTTTAAGTATTTTTTTTATTTGGGTAGGAATTTTCTTAGTTTTTAGTGGTTGAGATTTTTTTCCATTTCGTTAATTAGTTTGGTTCCTAAAGTTAGATGTACAGAGTATTGGTTATTCTTTGAGTTAGTGTAGAATTTTGTTTATTTTTTTTTTAATAACGTTCAAGGTCAGTGGCACTGTTTGGAGTTTAGTCAATTGGTTTGATTTTTTTTAGTAGTTTTTGTGGTTTGCTGTGTGTGTTTCTACAGGGTTTTATTTTATTTTGGTTCCATTTTTCTGATGTGATGAGAACTGTTAGTGAAAAGAGTGTTAAGTGTCTTTTCGCTGGCAGTTGATTGGCTGGTGGAGTTATCTTGATGGTTTTGGAAGATATTGGTGGGAATTCAGTGCTGTTTGTTTTGTCATTTTATTTAGGAATTGGATTTTAAATGTAAAATTATAACTATAACGATAATTAAACTAAACAAATATATGTATAGAAATGGGAATAAAAAACTTAAAATTTAAATATCGACCGAATATATAAAAAAATTCCATGTAACGTAAATCATTATATATTATATTAAGATATATTATTTTTTAATACAGGGTATTATATATGTTTCTAGATATACAAAAATATAGATTATGGATAAAAACGAAACACCAATCAAAATATATAGAAATGTATGACAAATATATGTAGACATATATAGAAACAGAAAATATCCATGAATATAGAAAAAAAAACTTGATACAATAATTAATTCAAGTCATAGTGTATATATAGTATTATAATACATTATGGGAAATATGTATTGAATACTTATAAATAACGTGCATCAACATGTTAACATATAATATGAAAAAATTACAGAAAAATATGTGAAAATTATAAATGTAAATATATTTTTTAAAATACATAAATACAGTAGATCTTTTATTTAAAAAAAGACAGGGGATTGACGATAAAAATAATAAACAAAAGAATATAAAGGTAGAAATTAAAGTATAGAAATATGTAATAAATAAATACAGATATTAAAAAAAATAAAAGAAAACCAAAGTTATACGGGAGATATGAAAAATAATTTTAAAAAAGGTAAATATATGTTAAACTTATATGTATATTAATAGAATTATTATCATACAGCATTAAAAGAAACAATACAAATAAATCTAAAAATAATTATACAATGCAGAAATTTAAAAATTTCAAGGTCATTTAAAAGAAGGAGGGTTTTTCTATTTGTTTATTTAGAGACAAACAAAAAATGTATTTCCTTTCGAGAAGGGAAAAGGAATCTTGTGTGTTCAGTTAGGACCAATAGAGGAATCTTTGGTGCATGTCCCTGCACTTGATGGCAGGCCATGCCTTTTGATGGCTTTGACTTTGGTAAAGATTTTTTTCTTTTTTTGGTTGTTTTCTGAAGTGTTCATGCCATGTCCCTCATATCTTGCCCCCTAAGTTGTGTCTTCCTCCTTGACTTTTTCCCCTGCTTTTGCAACATCTGTGAGCTTAGTTTTGGCATCTTTTGGTCCTTTGCACTGCACATGATATACTGCCAGGCCATTTTCTTAGAGTCACTAAATTTCCCAAATTTTCTTTTTTTCTCCTGCAATTACAATTCCTTTGATGTTGACTCCTTTCCAGCGTGTTTGTAGATCCTTCTTTTCTGTTTTGGCCTTCAGTGGGGATCAATTTTGGCAAGCTTTGCTGCATGTGCCTGCCCTTGGTGGCGTATGGCCTGCCTGCATTTTGATGGCTTTGACTTTGGGAAAGATTTTTTCTTTTCTTTTTTTTTTTATTATTGTAAGTATTCATACCATGTCCCTCATATCTTGCCCCCTAAGTTGTGTCTTCCTCCTTGACTTTTTCCCCTGCTTTTGCAACATCTGTGAGCTTAGTTTTGGCACCTTTTGGTCCTTTGCAATGCAGCTGATTTCCTCACAGCCTATTTTTTGAAGAGACTAAAATTCCCGATTTTCTGCTTTTTTCAATTGCATTTCATTTGGACCTATCTCCTTTCCAGAGTGTTTGTAAGCCTTTCTTTTGGGATCCGCAAGATTCCTTTTCCCTTCCCGAAAGGAAATTTCATTTCCTTTTGGGACGGGAAAAGGAATCTTTCGATTTCAATGGGGACCAATAGAGGAATCTTTGGTGCATGTCCCTGCAGTTGATGGCAGGCCATGCCTTTTGATGGCTTTGACTTTGGGAAAGATTTTTTTCTTTTTTTGGTTGTTTTCTGAAGTGTTCATGCCATGTCCCTCATATCTTGCCCCCTAAGTTGTGTCTTCCTCCTTGACTTTTTCCCCTGCTTTTGAAACATCTGTGAGCTTAGTTTTGGCACCTTTTGGTCCTTTGCACTGCACCTGATATAAACCCAGGCCATTTTCTTAGAGTCACTAAATTTCCCAAATTTACCTTTGTTCTCCTCCAATTGCAATTCCTTTGATGTTGTCTCCATTCCAGCGTGTTTGTAGGTCCTTCTTTTCTGTTTTGGCCTTCAGTGGGGATCAATTTTAGCAAGCTTTGCTGCATGTGCCTGCCCTTGGTGGCGTATGGCCTGCCTGCATTTTGATGGCTTTGACTTTGGGAAAGATTTTTTCTTTTTTTTTTCTTTTTTGTTTTAAGTATTCATGCCATGTCCCTCATATCTTGCCCCCTAAGTTGTGTCTTCCTCCTTGACTTTTTCCCCTGCTTATGCAACATCTGTGAGCTTAGTTTTGGCATCTTTTGGTCCTTTGCACTGCACCTGATAAAACCCCAGGCCAGCTCCTAAGAGTCACTAAATTTCCCAGATTTTCTTTTTTTCTCCTCCAATTGCAATTCCTTTGATGTTGACTCCTTTCCAGCGTGTTTGTAGGTCCTTCTTTTCTGTTTTGGCCTTCAGTGGGGATCAATTTTGGCAAGCTTTGCTGCATGTGCCTGCCCTTGGTGGCGTATGGCCTGCCTGCATTTTGATGGCTTTGACTTTGGGAAAGATTTTTTCTTGTTTTTTTTTTTTTGTTTAACTGTTGATGCCATGTCCCTCATATCTTGCCCCGTAAGTTGTGTCTTCCTCCTTGACTATTTCCCCTGATTTTGCAACATCTCTTAGCTTAATTTTTGCATCTTTTGGTCCTTCGCACTGCACCTCTCATAATCCCGGGCCATTTTCTTAGAGTAACTAGATTTCCCAAATTTCCTTTTTTTCTCCTCCAATTGCAATTCCTTTGATGGAGTCTCCGTTCCAGTGTGTTTGTAGGTCCTTCTTTTCTGTTTGGGCCTTCAGTGGGGATGAATTTTGGCAAGCTTTGCTGCATGTGCCTGGACTTGCTGGTGTATGGCCTGCCTGCATTTTGATGGCTTTGACTTTGGAAAAAATTTTCTTTTTTCGTTGTTTTGTGAAGTGTCCATGCCATGTCCCTCATATCTTGCCCCCTAAGTTGTGTCTTCCTCCTTGACTTTTTCCCCTGCTTTTGCAACATCTGTGAGCCTATTTTTTGCATGTTTTGGTCCTTTGCAATGCAGCTGATTTCCTCACAGCCTATTTTTTGAAGACATTAAAATTACTGATTTTCTGCTTTTTTCAATTGCATTTCATTTGAACTTATCTCCTTTCCAGAGTGTTTGCAAGCCTTTCTTTTGGGATTCACAAGATTCCTTTTCCCTTCCCGAAAGGAAATTTCATTTCCTTTTGGGAAGGGAAAAGAAATCTTGTGATTTCAATGGGGACGAATCGAAGAATCATTGGTGCATTTCCCTGCCCTTGATGGCATGCCATGCCTTTTGGTGGCTTTGACTTGGGGAAAGATTTTTTTCATTTTTTGGTTGATTTCTGAAGTGTCCATGCCATGTCCTCATATCTTGCCACCTAAGTTGTGTCTTCCTCCTTGACTTTTTCCCCTGCTTTTGCAACATCTGTGAGCTTAGTTTTTGCATCTTTTGGTCCTTCGCACTGCACCTGATATTATCCCGGGCCATTTTCTTAGAGTCACTAAATTTCCCAAAGTTTCTTTTTTTCTCCTCCAATTACAATTCCTTTGATGGTGTCTCCGCTCCAGCCTGTTTGTCGGCCCTTATTTTCTGTTTTGGCCTTCAGTGGGGATCAGATTTGGCAAGCTTTGCTGCATGTGCCTGCACTTGCTGGCGTATGGCCTGCCTGCATTTTGAAGGCTTTGACTTTGGGAACGATTTTTTCTTGTTTTTCTTTTTTCTTGTTTTAAATATTCATGCCATGTCCCTCATATCTTTCCCCCTAAGTTGTCTTTTCCTCCTTGACTTTTTCCACTGCTTTTGAAATATCTGTGAGCTTTGTTTTGGCATCATTTAGTCCTTCGCACTGCACCTGACATAATCCCGGGCCATTTTCTTACAGTCACTAAATTTACCAAATTTACATTTTTACTTTTCCTAATGCAATATTTCCGATGCTGTCTCCATCCACCGCCCCTCACTGCCTGAAGCCCTGCCCCTCACACAGGGAGCCCCAGCCATGACTGCCTAGTGCCTCGCCCCGCACTGACTGGATCCCCACCCCTGAAAGCCTGGAACCCCGCGCCTCACTCATGGGGCCTTGCCCTTCATAATTGGAGCCCCGCCCCTCAAATATGGAGCCTTGCCCCTGACTGCATGGAGCCCTGCCCATCCCTCATGGATCCCCGCCCATCACTGGCTGGAGCCCTGTCCCACAAACATGGAGCCCTTTCCCTCACACATGGAGCCTTGCCCCTCTCTGGCTGGAGCCCTGCCACTAACACAAAGAGCCCCGGCCATCACTGCCCTGAGCCCCGCCCCTCACTGACTGGATCCCCACCCCTGAAAGCCTGGAACCCCAGCCTTCACTCATGGGGCCTTGCCCTTCATATTTGAAGCCCCGCCCCTCAAATATGGAGCCCTATCCCTCACTGCATGGAGCCCTGCCCATCCCACATGGAGCCCCGCCCATCACTGGCTGGAGCCCCGCCCCACACACATGGAGCCTTTTCCCTCACACATGGAGCCCTGCCCCTCTCTGGCTGCAGCCCTAACCCTAACACATGGAGCCTCGGCAATCACTGCCTAGAGCCCCACCCCTCACTGACTGGATCCCCACCCCTCACAGCCCGGAACCCCGCCCCTCACGCATGGAACCCCTTCCCTCACTCATGGAGCCCTGCCCATCCCACATGGAGCCCCGCCCATCACTGGCTGGAGCCCTGCCCCACACACATGGAGCCGCTTCCGTCACACATAGAGCACCGCCCCTCACTGCCTGAAGCCCTGCCCCTCACACATGGAGCCCCGCCTTTGTAGGTCCTTCTTTTCGGTTTTGGCCTTCAGTGGGGATCAATTTTGGCAAGCTTTGCTGCATGTGTCTGCACTTGCTGGCGTATGGCCTGCCTGCATTTTGATGGCTTTGACTTTGGGAAAGATTTTTTCTTGTTTTTTTTTTTTTGTTTAACTGTTGATGCCATGTCCCTCATATCTTGCCCCGTAAGTTGTGTCTTCCTCCTTGACTATTTCCCCTGATTTTGCAACATCTCTTAGCTTAATTTTTGCATCTTTTGGTCCTTCGCACTGCACCTCATATAATCCCGGGCCATATTCTTAGAGTAACTAGATTTCGCAAATTTCCTTTTTTTCTCCTCCAATTGCAATTCCTTTGATGGAGTCTCCGTTCCAGTGTGTTTGTAGGTCCTTCTTTTCTGTTTGGGCCTTCAGTGGGGATCAATTTTGGCAAGCTTTGCTGCATGTGCCTGGACTTGCTGGTGTATGGCCTGCCTGCATTTTGATGGCTTTGACTTTGGAAAAATTTTTTTTTTTCGTTGTTTTGTGAAGTGTCCATGCCATGTCCTTCATATCTTGCCCCCCAAGTTGTGTCTTCCTCCTTGACTTTTTCCCCTGCTTTTGCAACATCTGTGAGCCTATTTTTTGCATGTTTTGGTCCTTTGCAATGCAGCTGATTTCCTCACAGCCTATTTTTTGAAGACATTAAAATTACTGATTTTCTGCTTTTTTCAATTGCATTTCATTTGAACTTATCTCCTTTCCAGAGTGTTTGCAAGCCTTTCTTTTGGGATTCACAAGATTCCTTTTCCCTTCCCGAAAGGAAATTTCATTTACTTTCGGGAAGGGAAAAGAAATCTTGTGATTTCAATGGGGACGAATCGAAGAATCATTGGTGCATTTCCCTGCCCTTGATGGCATGCCATGCCTTTTGGTGGCTTTGACTTAGGGAAAGATTTTTTTCATTTTTTGGTTGATTTCTGAAGTGTCCATGCCATGTCCTCATATCTTGCCCCCTAAGTTGTGTCTTCCTCCTTGACTTTTTCCCCTGCTTTTGCAACATCTGTGAGCTTAGTTTTTGCATCTTTTGGTCCTTCGCACTGCACCTGATATTATCCCGGGCCATTTTCTTACAGTCACTAAATTTCCCAAAGTTTCTTTTTTTCTCCTCCAATTACAATTCCTTTGATGGTGTCTACGCTCCAGCCTGTTTGTAGGCCCTTCTTTTCTGTTTTGGCCTTCAGTGGGGATCAGATTTGGCAACCTTTGCCGCATGTGCCTGCACTTGCTGGCGTATGGCCTGCCTGCATTTTGAAGGCTTTGACTTTGGGAACGATTTTTTCTTGTTTTTCTTTTTTCTTGTTTTAAATATTCATGCCATGTCCCTCATATCTTGCCCCCTAAGTTGTGTTTTCCTCCTTGACTTTTTCCGCTGCTTTTGAAATATCTGTGAGCTTTGTTTTGGCATCATTTGGTCCTTCGCACTGCACCTGACATAATCCCGGGCCATTTTCTTACAGTCACTAAATTTACCGAATTTACATTTTTACTTTTCCTAATGCAATATTTCCAATGCTGTCTCCATCCACCGCCCCTCACTGCCTGAAGCCCTGCCCCTCACACAGGGAGCCCCAGCCATGACTGCCTAGTGCCCCGCCCCGCACTGACTGGATCCCCACCCCTGAAAGCCTGGAACCCCGCGCCTCACTCATGGGGCCTTGCCCTTCATAATTGGAGCCCCGCCCCTCAAATATGGAGCCTTGCCCCTGACTGCATGGAGCCCTGCCCATCCCTCATGGATCCCCGCCCATCACTGGCTGGAGCCCTGCCCCACAAACATGGAGCCCTTCCCCTCACACATGGAGCCTTGCCCCTCTCTGGCTGGAGCCCTGCCACTAACACAAAGAGCCCCGGCCATCACTGCCCTGAGTCCCGCCCCTCACTGACTGGATCCCCACCCCTGAAAGCCTGGAACCCCGGCCTTCACTCATGGGGCCTTGCCCTTCATATTTGAAGCCCCGCCCCTCAAATATGGAGCCCTATCCCTCACTGCATGGAGCCCTGCCCATCCCACATGGAGCCCCGCCCATCACTGGCTGGAGCCCCGCCCCACACACATGGAGCCTTTTCCCTCACACATGGAGCCCTGCCCCTCTCTGGCTGCAGCCCTAACCCTAACACATGGAGCCTCGGCAATCACTGCCTAGAGCCCCACCCCTCACTGACTGGATCCCCACCCCTCACAGCCCGGAACCCCGCCCCTCACGCATGGAACCCCTTCCCTCACTCATGGAGCCCTGCCCATCCCACATGGAGCCCCGCCCATCACTGGCTGGAGCCCTGCCCCACACACATGGAGCCGCTTCCGTCACACATAGAGCACCGCCCCTCACTGCCTGAAGCCCTGCCCCTCACACATGGAGCCCCGCGTTTGTAGGTCCTTCTTTTCGGTTTTGGCCTTCAGTGGGGATCAATTTTGGCAAGCTTTGCTGCATGTGCCTGCCCTTGCTGGCGTATGGCCTGCCTGCATTTTGATGGCTTTGACTTTGGGAAAGATTTTTTCTTGTTTTTTTTTTTTTGTTTAACTGTTGATGCCATGTCCCTCATATCTTGCCCCGTAAGTTGTGTCTTCCTCCTTGACTATTTCCCCTGATTTTGCAACATCTCTTAGCTTAATTTTTGCATCTTTTGGTCCTTCGCACTGCACCTCATATAATCCCGGGCCATTTTCTTAGAGTAAATAGATTTCCGAAATTTCCTTTTTTTCTCCTCCAATTGCAATTCCTTTGATGGAGTCTCCGTTCCAGTGTGTTTGTAGGTCCTTCTTTTCTGTTTGGGCCTTCAGTGGGGATGAATTTTGGCAAGCTTTGCTGCATGTGCCTGGACTTGCTGGTGTATGGCCTGCCTGCATTTTGATGGCTTTGACTTTGGAAAAATTTTTTTCTTTTTTTGGTAGTTTTCTGAAGTGTTCATGCCATGTCCCTCATATCTTGCCCCATAAGTTGTGTCTTCCTCCTTGACTTTTTCCCCTGCTTTTGCAACATCTGTGAGCCTATTTTTTGCATGTTTTGGTCCTTTGCAATGCAGCTGATTTCCTCACAGCGTATTTTTTGAAGACATTAAAATTACCGATTTTCTGCTTTTTTCAATTGCATTTCATTTGAACTTATCTCCTTTCCAGAGTGTTTGCAAGCCTTTCTTTTGGGATTCACAAGATTCCTTTTCCCTTCCCGAAAGGAAATTTCATTTCCTTTTGGGAAGGGAAAAGAAATCTTGTGATTTCAATGGGGACGAATCGAAGAATCATTGGTGCATTTCCCTGCCCTTGATGGCATGCCATGCCTTTTGGTGGCTTTGACTTGGGGAAAGATTTTTTTCATTTTTTGGTTGATTTCTGAAGTGTCCATGCCATGTCCTCATATCTTGCCACCTAAGTTGTGTCTTCCTCCTTGACTTTTTCCCCTGCTTTTGCAACATCTGTGAGCTTAGTTTTTGCATCTTTTGGTCCTTCGCACTGCACCTGATATTATCCCGGGCCATTTTCTTAGAGTCACTAAATTTCCCAAAGTTTCTTTTTTTCTCCTCCAATTACAATTCCTTTGATGGTGTCTCCGCTCCAGCCTGTTTGTCGGCCCTTATTTTCTGTTTTGGCCTTCAGTGGGGATCAGATTTGGCAAGCTTTGCTGCATGTGCCTGCACTTGCTGGCGTATGGCCTGCCTGCATTTTGAAGGCTTTTACTTTGGGAACGAGTTTTTCTTGTTTTTCTTTTTTCTTGTTTTAAATATTCATGCCATGTCCCTCATATCTTGCCCCCTAAGTTGTGTTTTCCTCCTTGACTTTTTCCGCTGCTTTTGAAATATCTGTGAGCTTTGTTTGGGCATCATTTAGTCCTTCGCACTGCACCTGACATAATCCCGGGCCATTTTCTTACAGTCACTAAATTTACCAAATTTACATTTTTACTTTTCCTAATGCAATATTTCCGATGCTGTCTCCATCCACCGCCCCTCACTGCCTGAAGCCCTGCCCCTCACACAGGGAGCCCCAGCCATGACTGCCTAGTGCCCCGCCCCGCACTGACTGGATCCCCACCCCTGAAAGCCTGGAACCCCCGCGCCTCACTCATGGGGCCTTGCCCTTCATAATTGGAGCCCCGCCCCTCAAATATGGAGCCTTGCCCCTGACTGCATGGAGCCCTGCCCATCCCTCATGGATCCCCGCCCATCACTGGCTGGAGCCCTGTCCCACAAACATGGAGCCCTTTCCCTCACACATGGAGCCTTGCCCCTCTCTGGCTGGAGCCCTGCCACTAACACAAAGAGCCCCGGCCATCACTGCCCTGAGCCCCGCCCCTCACTGACTGGATCCCCACCCCTGAAAGCCTGGAACCCCAGCCTTCACTCATGGGGCCTTGCCCTTCATATTTGAAGCCCCGCCCCTCAAATATGGAGCCCTATCCCTCACTGCATGGAGCCCTGCCCATCCCACATGGAGCCCCGCCCATCACTGGCTGGAGTCCCGCCCCACACACATGGAGCCTTTTCCCTCACACATGGAGCCTTGCCCCTCTCTGGCTGCAGCCCTAACCCTAACACATGGAGCCTCGGCAATCACTGCCTAGAGCCCCACCCCTCACTGACTGGATCCCCACCCCTCACAGCCCGGAACCCCGCCCCTCACGCATGGAACCCCTTCCCTCACTCATGGAGCCCTGCCCATCCCACATGGAGCCCCGCCCATCACTGGCTGGAGCCCTGCCCCACACACATGGAGCCGCTTCCGTCACACATAGAGCACCGCCCCTCACTGCCTGAAGCCCTGCCCCTCACACATGGAGCCCCGCGTTTGTAGGTCCTTCTTTTCGGTTTTGGCCTTCAGTGGGGATCAATTTTGGCAAGCTTTGCTGCATGTGTCTGCACTTGCTGGCGTATGGCCTGCCTGCATTTTGATGGCTTTGACTTTGGGAAAGATTTTTTCTTGTTTTTTTTTTTTGTTTAACTGTTGATGCCATGTCCCTCATATCTTGCCCCGTAAGTTGTGTCTTCCTCCTTGACTATTTCCCCTGATTTTGCAACATCTCTTAGCTTAATTTTTGCATCTTTTGGTCCTTCGCACTGCACCTCATATAATCCCGGGCCATTTTCTTAGAGTAACTAGATTTCGCAAATTTCCTTTTTTTCTCCTCCAATTGCAATTCATTTGATGGAGTCTCCGTTCCAGTGTGTTTGTAGGTCCTCCTTTTCTGTTTGGGCCTTCAGTGGGGATCAATTTTGGCAAGCTTTGCTGCATGTGCCTGGACTTGCTGGTGTATGGCCTGCCTGCATTTTGATGGCTTTGACTTTGGAAAAATTTTTTTTTTTTCGTTGTTTTGTGAAGTGTCCATGCCATGTCCTTCATATCTTGCCCCCTAAGTTGTGTCTTCCTCCTTGACTTTTTCCCCTGCTTTTGCAACATCTGTGAGCCTATTTTTTGCATGTTTTGGTCCTTTGCAATGCAGCTGATTTCCTCACAGCCTATTTTTTGAAGACATTAAAATTACTGATTTTCTGCTTTTTTCAATTGCATTTCATTTGAACTTATCTCCTTTCCAGAGTGTTTGCAAGCCTTTCTTTTGGGATTCACAAGATTCCTTTTCCCTTCCCGAAAGGAAATTTCATTTCCTTTTGGGAAGGGAAAAGAAATCTTGTGATTTCAATGGGGACGAATCGAAGAATCATTGGTGCATTTCCCTGCCCTTGATGGCATGCCATGCCTTTTGGTGGCTTTGACTTGGGGAAAGATTTTTTTCATTTTTTGGTTGATTTCTGAAGTGTCCATGCCATGTCCTCATATCTTGCCACCTAAGTTGTGTCTTCCTCCTTGACTTTTTCCCCTGCTTTTGCAACATCTGTGAGCTTAGTTTTTGCATCTTTTGGTCCTTCGCACTGCACCTGATATTATCCCGGGCCATTTTCTTAGAGTCACTAAATTTCCCAAAGTTTCTTTTTTTCTCCTCCAATTGCAACTCCTTTGATGGTGTCTCCGCTCCAGCCTGTTTGTAGGCCCTTATTTTCTGTTTTGGCCTTCAGTGGGGATCAGATTTGGCAAGCTTTGCTGCATGTGCCTGCACTTGCTGGCGTATGGCCTGCCTGCATTTTGAAGGCTTTGACTTTGGGAACGATTTTTTCTTGTTTTTCTTTTTTCTTGTTTTAAATATTCATGCCATGTCCCTCATATCTTGCCCACTAAGTTGTGTTTTACTCCTAGACTTTTTCCGCTGCTTTTGAAATATCTGTGAGCTTTGTTTTGGCATCATTTGGTCCTTCGCACTGCACCTGACATAATCCCGGGCCATTTTCTTACAGTCACTAAATTTACCAAATTTACATTTTTACTTTTCCTAATGCAATATTTCCGATGCTGTCTCCATCCACCGCCCCTCACTGCCTGAAGCCCTGCCCCTCACACAGGGAGCCCCAGCCATGACTGCCTAGTGCCCCGCCCCGCACTGACTGGATCCCCACCCCTGAAAGCCTGGAACCCCGCGCCTCACTCATGGGGCCTTGCCCTTCATAATTGGAGCTCCGCCCCTCAAATATGGAGCCTTGCCCCTGACTGCATGGAGCCCTGCCCATCCCTCATGGATCCCCGCCCATCACTGGCTGGAGCCCTGTCCCACAAACATGGAGCCCTTTCCCTCACACATGGAGCCTTGCCCCTCTCTGGCTGGAGCCCTGCCACTAACACAAAGAGCCCCGGCCATCACTGCCCTGAGCCCCGCCCCTCACTGACTGGATCCCCACCCCTGAAAGCCTGGAACCCCAGCCTTCACTCATGGGGCCTTGCCCTTCATATTTGAAGCCCCGCCCCTCAAATATGGAGCCCTATCCCTCACTGCATGGAGCCCTGCCCATCCCACATGGAGCCCCGCCCATCACTGGCTGGAGTCCCGCCCCACACACATGGAGCCTTTTCCCTCACACATGGAGCCCTGCCCCTCTCTGGCTGCAGCCCTAACCCTAACACATGGAGCCTCGGCAATCACTGCCTAGAGCCCCACCCCTCACTGACTGGATCCCCACCCCTCACAGCCCGGAACCCCGCCCCTCACGCATGGAACCCCTTCCCTCACTCATGGAGCCCTGCCCATCCCACATGGAGCCCCGCCCATCACTGGCTGGAGCCCTGCCCCACACACATGGAGCCGCTTCCGTCACACATAGAGCACCGCCCCTCACTGCCTGAAGCCCTGCCCCTCACACATGGAGCCCCGCGTTTGTAGGTCCTTCTTTTCGGTTTTGGCCTTCAGTGGGGATCAATTTTGGCAAGCTTTGCTGCATGTGTCTGCACTTGCTGGCGTATGGCCTGCCTGCATTTTGATGGCTTTGACTTTGGGAAAGATTTTTTCTTGTTTTTTTTTTTTGTTTAACTGTTGATGCCATGTCCCTCATATCTTGCCCCGTAAGTTGTGTCTTCCTCCTTGACTATTTCCCCTGATTTTGCAACATCTCTTAGCTTAATTTTTGCATCTTTTGGTCCTTCGCACTGCACCTCATATAATCCCGGGCCATTTTCTTAGAGTAACTAGATTTCGCAAATTTCCTTTTTTTCTCCTCCAATTGCAATTCATTTGATGGAGTCTCCGTTCCAGTGTGTTTGTAGGTCCTCCTTTTCTGTTTGGGCCTTCAGTGGGGATCAATTTTGGCAAGCTTTGCTGCATGTGCCTGGACTTGCTGGTGTATGGCCTGCCTGCATTTTGATGGCTTTGACTTTGGAAAAATTTTTTTTTTTTCGTTGTTTTGTGAAGTGTCCATGCCATGTCCTTCATATCTTGCCCCGTAAGTTGTGTCTTCCTCCTTGACTTTTTCCCCTGCTTTTGCAACATCTGTGAGCCTATTTTTTGCATGTTTTGGTCCTTTGCAATGCAGCTGATTTCCTCACAGCCTATTTTTTGAAGACATTAAAATTACTGATTTTCTGCTTTTTTCAATTGCATTTCATTTGAACTTATCTCCTTTCCAGAGTGTTTGCAAGCCTTTCTTTTGGGATTCACAAGATTCCTTTTCCCTTCCCGAAAGGAAATTTCATTTCCTTTTGGGAAGGGAAAAGAAATCTTGTGATTTCAATGGGGACGAATCGAAGAATCATTGGTGCATTTCCCTGCCCTTGATGGCATGCCATGCCTTTTGGTGGCTTTGACTTGGGGAAAGATTTTTTTCATTTTTTGGTTGATTTCTGAAGTGTCCCTTCCATGTCCCTCATATCTTGCCCCCTAAGTTGTGTCTTCCTCCTTGACTTTTTCCCCTGCTTTTGCAACATCTGTGAGCTTAGTTTTTGCATCTTTTGGTCCTTCGCACTGCACCTGATATTATCCCGGGCCATTTTCTTACAGTCACTAAATTTCCCAAATTTTCTTTTTTTCTCCTCCAATTACAATTCCTTTGATGGTGTCTCCGCTCCAGCCTGTTTGTAGGCCCTTCTTTTCTGTTTTGGCCTTCAGTGGGGATCAGATTTGGCAAGCTTTGCTGCATGTGCCTGCACTTGCTGGCGTATGGCCTGCCTGCATTTTGAAGGCTTTGACTTTGGGAACGATTTTTTCTTGTTTTTCTTTTTTCTTGTTTTAAATATTCATGCCATGTCCCTCATATCTTGCCCCCTAAGTTGTGTTTTCCTCCTTGACTTTTTCGGCTGCTTTTGAAATATCTGTGAGCTTTGTTTTGGCATCATTTGGTCCTTCGCACTGCACCTGACATAATCCCGGGCCATTTTCTTACAGTCACTAAATTTACCGAATTTACATTTTTACTTTTCCTAATGCAATATTTCCAATGCTGTCTCCATCCACCGCCCCTCACTGCCTGAAGCCCTGCCCCTCACACAGGGAGCCCCAGCCATGACTGCCTAGTGCCCCGCCCCGCACTGACTGGATCCCCACCCCTGAAAGCCTGGAACCCCGCGCCTCACTCATGGGGCCTTGCCCTTCATAATTGGAGCCCCGCCCCTCAAATATGGAGCCTTGCCCCTGACTGCATGGAGCCCTGCCCATCCCTCATGGATCCCCGCCCATCACTGGCTGGAGCCCTGCCCCACAAACATGGAGCCCTTCCCCTCACACATGGAGCCTTGCCCCTCTCTGGCTGGAGCCCTGCCACTAACACAAAGAGCCCTGGCCATCACTGCCCTGAGCCCCGCCCCTCACTGACTGGATCCCCACCCCTGAAAGCCTGGAACCCCGGCCTTCACTCATGGGGCCTTGCCCTTCATATTTGAAGCCCCGCCCCTCAAATATGGAGCCCTATCCCTCACTGCATGGAGCCCTGCCCATCCCACATGGAGCCCCGCCCATCACTGGCTGGAGCCCCGCCCCACACACATGGAGCCTTTTCCCTCACACATGGAGCCCTGCCCCTCTCTGGCTGCAGCCCTAACCCTAACACATGGAGCCTCGGCAATCACTGCCTAGAGCCCCACCCCTCACTGACTGGATCCCCACCCCTCACAGCCCGGAACCCCGCCCCTCACGCATGGAACCCCTTCCCTCACTCATGGAGCCCTGCCCATCCCACATGGAGCCCCGCCCATCACTGGCTGGAGCCCTGCCCCACACACATGGAGCCGCTTCCGTCACACATAGAGCACCGCCCCTCACTGCCTGAAGCCCTGCCCCTCACACATGGAGCCCCGCGTTTGTAGGTCCTTCTTTTCGGTTTTGGCCTTCAGTGGGGATCAATTTTGGCAAGCTTTGCTGCATGTGCCTGCCCTTGCTGGCGTATGGCCTGCCTGCATTTTGATGGCTTTGACTTTGGGAAAGATTTTTTCTTGTTTTTTTTTTTTTGTTTAACTGTTCATGCCATGTCCCTCATATCTTGCCCCGTAAGTTGTGTCTTCCTCCTTGACTATTTCCCCTGATTTTGCAACATCTCTTAGCTTAATTTTTGCATCTTTTGGTCCTTCGCACTGCACCTCATATAATCCCGGGCCATTTTCTTAGAGTAAATAGATTTCCGAAATTTCCTTTTTTTCTCCTCCAATTGCAATTCCTTTGATGGAGTCTCCGTTCCAGTGTGTTTGTAGGTCCTTCTTTTCTGTTTGGGCCTTCAGTGGGGATCAATTTTGGCAAGCTTTGCTGCATGTGCCTGGACTTGCTGGTGCATGGCCTGCCTGCATTTTGATGGCTTTGACTTTGGAAAAATTTTTTTCTTTTTTTGGTAGTTTTCTGAAGTGTTCATGCCATGTCCCTCATATCTTGCCCCCTAAGTTGTGTCTTCCTCCTTGACTTTTTCCCCTGCTTTTGCAACATCTGTGAGCCTATTTTTTGCATGTTTTGGTCCTTTGCAATGCAGCTGATTTCCTCACAGCGTATTTTTTGAAGACATTAAAATTACCGATTTTCTGCTTTTATCAATTGCATTTCATTTGAACTTATCTCCTTTCCAGAGTGTTTGCAAGCCTTTCTTTTGGGATTCACAAGATTCCTTTTCCCTTCCCGAAAGGAAATTTCATTTCCTTTTGGGAAGGGAAAAGAAATCTTGTGATTTCAATGGGGACGAATCGAAGAATCATTGGTGCATTTCCCTGCCCTTGATGGCATGCCATGCCTTTTGGTGGCTTTGACTTGGGGAAAGATTTTTTTCATTTTTTGGTTGATTTCTGAAGTGTCCATGCCATGTCCTCATATCTTGCCACCTAAGTTGTGTCTTCCTCCTTGACTTTTTCCCCTGCTTTTGCAACATCTGTGAGCTTAGTTTTTGCATCTTTTGGTCCTTCGCACTGCACCTGATATTATCCCGGGCCATTTTCTTAGAGTCACTAAATTTCCCAAAGTTTCTTTTTTTCTCCTCCAATTACAACTCCTTTGATGGTGTCTCCGCTCCAGCCTGTTTGTAGGCCCTTCTTTTCTGTTTTGGCCTTCAGTGGGGATCAGATTTGGCAAGCTTTGCTGCATGTGCCTGCACTTGCTGGCGTATGGCCTGCCTGCATTTTGAAGGCTTTGACTTTGGGAACGATTTTTTCTTGTTTTTCTTTTTTCTTGTTTTAAATATTCATGCCATGTCCCTCATATCTTGCCCACTAAGTTGTGTTTTCCTCCTAGACTTTTTCCGCTGCTTTTGAAATATCTGTGAGCTTTGTTTTGGCATCATTTAGTCCTTCGCACTGCACCTGACATAATCCCGGGCCATTTTCTTACAGTCACTAAATTTACCAAATTTACATTTTTACTTTTCCTAATGCAATATTTCCGATGCTGTCTCCATCCACCGCCCCTCACTGCCTGAAGCCCTGCCCCTCACACAGGGAGCCCCAGCCATGACTGCCTAGTGCCCCGCCCCGCACTGACTGGATCCCCACCCCTGAAAGCCTGGAACCCCGCGCCTCACTCATGGGGCCTTGCCCTTCATAATTGCAGCCCCGCCCCTCAAATATGGAGCCTTGCCCCTGACTGCATGGAGCCCTGCCCATCCCTCATGGATCCCCGCCCATCACTGGCTGGAGCCCTGTCCCACAAACATGGAGCCCTTTCCCTCACACATGGAGCCTTGCCCCTCTCTGGCTGGAGCCCTGCCACTAACACAAAGAGCCCCGGCCATCACTGCCCTGAGCCCCGCCCCTCACTGACTGGATCCCCACCCCTGAAAGCCTGGAACCCCAGCCTTCACTCATGGGGCCTTGCCCTTCATATTTGAAGCCCCGCCCCTCAAATATGGAGCCCTATCCCTCACTGCATGGAGCCCTGCCCATCCCACATGGAGCCCCGCCCATCACTGGCTGGAGTCCCGCCCCACACACATGGAGCCTTTTCCCTCACACATGGAGCCCTGCCCCTCTCTGGCTGCAGCCCTAACCCTAACACATGGAGCCTCGGCAATCACTGCCTAGAGCCCCACCCCTCACTGACTGGATCCCCACCCCTCACAGCCCGGAACCCCGCCCCTCACGCATGGAACCCCTTCCCTCACTCATGGAGCCCTGCCCATCCCACATGGAGCCCCGCCCATCACTGGCTGGAGCCCTGCCCCACACACATGGAGCCGCTTCCGTCACACATAGAGCACCGCCCCTCACTGCCTGAAGCCCTGCCCCTCACACATGGAGCCCCGCATTTGTAGGTCCTTCTTTTCGGTTTTGGCCTTCAGTGGGGATCAATTTTGGCAAGCTTTGCTGCATGTGTCTGCACTTGCTGGCGTATGGCCTGCCTGCATTTTGATGGCTTTGACTTTGGGAAAGATTTTTTCTTGGTTTTTTTTTTTTGTTTAACTGTTGATGCCATGTCCCTCATATCTTGCCCCGTAAGTTGTGTCTTCCTCCTTGACTATTTCCCCTGATTTTGCAACATCTCTTAGCTTAATTTTTGCATCTTTTGGTCCTTCGCACTGCACCTCATATAATCCCGGGCCATTTTCTTAGAGTAACTAGATTTCGCAAATTTCCTTTTTTTCTCCTCCAATTGCAATTCATTTGATGGAGTCTCCGTTCCAGTGTGTTTGTAGGTCCTCCTTTTCTGTTTGGGCCTTCAGTGGGGATCAATTTTGGCAAGCTTTGCTGCATGTGCCTGGACTTGCTGGTGTATGGCCTGCCTGCATTTTGATGGCTTTGACTTTGGAAAAATTTTTTTTTTTTCGTTGTTTTCTGAAGTGTCCATGCCATGTCCTTCATATCTTGCCCCCTAAGTTGTGTCTTCCTCCTTGACTTTTTCCCCTGCTTTTGCAACATCTGTGAGCCTATTTTTTGCATGTTTTGGTCCTTTGCAATGCAGCTGATTTCCTCACAGCCTATTTTTTGAAGACATTAAAATTACCGATTTTCTGCTTTTTTCAATTGCATTTCATTTGAACTTATCTCCTTTCCAGAGTGTTTGCAAGCCTTTCTTTTGGGATTCACAAGATTCCTTTTCCCTTCCCGAAAGGAAATTTCATTTCCTTTCGGGAAGGGAAAAGAAATCTTGTGATTTCAATGGGGACGAATCGAAGAATCATTGGTGCATTTCCCTGCCCTTGATGGCATGCCATGCCTTTTGGTGGCTTTGACTTGGGGAAAGATTTTTTTCATTTTTTGGTTGATTTCTGAAGTGTCCATGCCATGTCCTCATATCTTGCCACCTAAGTTGTGTCTTCCTCCTTGACTTTTTCCCCTGCTTTTGCAACATCTGTGAGCTTAGTTTTTGCATCTTTTGGTCCTTCGCACTGCACCTGATATTATCCCGGGCCATTTTCTTAGAGTCACTAAATTTCCCAAAGTTTCTTTTTTTCTCCTCCAATTACAACTCCTTTGATGGTGTCTCCGCTCCAGCCTGTTTGTAGGCCCTTCTTTTCTGTTTTGGCCTTCAGTGGGGATCAGATTTGGCAAGCTTTGCTGCATGTGCCTGCACTTGCTGGCGTATGGCCTGCCTGCATTTTGAAGGCTTTGACTTTGGGAACGATTTTTTCTTGTTTTTCTTTTTTCTTGTTTTAAATATTCATGCCATGTCCCTCTTATCTTGCCCACTAAGTTGTGTTTTCCTCCTAGACTTTTTCCGCTGCTTTTGAAATATCTGTGAGCTTTGTTTTGGCATCATTTAGTCCTTCGCACTGCACCTGACATAATCCCGGGCCATTTTCTTACAGTCACTAAATTTACCAAATTTACATTTTTACTTTTCCTAATGCAATATTTCCGATGCTGTCTCCATCCACCGCCCCTCACTGCCTGAAGCCCTGCCCCTCACACAGGGAGCCCCAGCCATGACTGCCTAGTGCCCCGCCCCGCACTGACTGGATCCCCACCCCTGAAAGCCTGGAACCCCGCGCCTCACTCATGGGGCCTTGCCCTTCATAATTGGAGCCCCGCCCCTCAAATATGGAGCCTTGCCCCTGACTGCATGGAGCCCTGCCCATCCCTCATGGATCCCCGCCCATCACTGGCTGGAGCCCTGTCCCACAAACATGGAGCCCTTTCCCTCACACATGGAGCCTTGCCCCTCTCTGGCTGGAGCCCTGCCACTAACACAAAGAGCCCCGGCCATCACTGCCCTGAGCCCCGCCCCTCACTGACTGGATCCCCACCCCTGAAAGCCTGGAACCCCAGCCTTCACTCATGGGGCCTTGCCCTTCATATTTGAAGCCCCGCCCCTCAAATATGGAGCCCTATCCCTCACTGCATGGAGCCCTGCCCATCCCACATGGAGCCCCGCCCATCACTGGCTGGAGTCCCGCCCCACACACATGGAGCCTTTTCCCTCACACATGGAGCCCTGCCCCTCTCTGGCTGCAGCCCTAACCCTAACACATGGAGCCTCGGCAATCACTGCCTAGAGCCCCACCCCTCACTGACTGGATCCCCACCCCTCACAGCCCGGAACCCCGCCCCTCACGCATGGAACCCCTTCCCTCACTCATGGAGCCCTGCCCATCCCACATGGAGCCCCGCCCATCACTGGCTGGAGCCCTGCCCCACACACATGGAGCCGCTTCCGTCACACATAGAGCACCGCCCCTCACTGCCTGAAGCCCTGCCCCTCACACATGGAGCCCCGCGTTTGTAGGTCCTTCTTTTCGGTTTTGGCCTTCAGTGGGGATCAATTTTGGCAAGCTTTGCTGCATGTGCCTGCCCTTGCTGGCGTATGGCCTGCCTGCATTTTGATGGCTTTGACTTTGGGAAAGATTTTTTCTTGTTTTTTTTTTTTTGTTTAACTGTTCATGCCATGTCCCTCATATCTTGCCCCGTAAGTTGTGTCTTCCTCCTTGACTATTTCCCCTGATTTTGCAACATCTCTTAGCTTAATTTTTGCATCTTTTGGTCCTTCGCACTGCACCTCATATAATCCCGGGCCATTTTCTTAGAGTAAATAGATTTCCGAAATTTCCTTTTTTTCTCCTCCAATTGCAATTCCTTTGATGGAGTCTCCGTTCCAGTGTGTTTGTAGGTCCTTCTTTTCTGTTTGGGCCTTCAGTGGGGATCAATTTTGGCAAGCTTTGCTGCATGTGCCTGGACTTGCTGGTGCATGGCCTGCCTGCATTTTGATGGCTTTGACTTTGGAAAAATTTTTTTCTTTTTTTGGTAGTTTTCTGAAGTGTTCATGCCATGTCCCTCATATCTTGCCCCCTAAGTTGTGTCTTCCTCCTTGACTTTTTCCCCTGCTTTTGCAACATCTGTGAGCCTATTTTTTGCATGTTTTGGTCCTTTGCAATGCAGCTGATTTCCTCACAGCCTATTTTTTGAAGACATTAAAATTACCGATTTTCTGCTTTTTTCAATTGCATTTCATTTGAACTTATCTCCTTTCCAGAGTGTTTGCAAGCCTTTCTTTTGGGATTCACAAGATTCCTTTTCCCTTCCCGAAAGGAAATTTCATTTCCTTTCGGGAAGGGAAAAGAAATCTTGTGATTTCAATGGGGACGAATCGAAGAATCATTGGTGCATTTCCCTGCCCTTGATGGCATGCCATGCCTTTTGGTGGCTTTGACTTGGGGAAAGATTTTTTTCATTTTTTGGTTGATTTCTGAAGTGTCCATGCCATGTCCTCATATCTTGCCACCTAAGTTGTGTCTTCCTCCTTGACTTTTTCCCCTGCTTTTGCAACATCTGTGAGCTTAGTTTTTGCATCTTTTGGTCCTTCGCACTGCACCTGATATTATCCCGGGCCATTTTCTTAGAGTCACTAAATTTCCCAAAGTTTCTTTTTTTCTCCTCCAATTACAACTCCTTTGATGGTGTCTCCGCTCCAGCCTGTTTGTAGGCCCTTCTTTTCTGTTTTGGCCTTCAGTGGGGATCAGATTTGGCAAGCTTTGCTGCATGTGCCTGCACTTGCTGGCGTATGGCCTGCCTGCATTTTGAAGGCTTTGACTTTGGGAACGATTTTTTCTTGTTTTTCTTTTTTCTTGTTTTAAATATTCATGCCATGTCCCTCATATCTTGCCCACTAAGTTGTGTTTTCCTCCTAGACTTTTTCCGCTGCTTTTGAAATATCTGTGAGCTTTGTTTTGGCATCATTTAGTCCTTCGCACTGCACCTGACATAATCCCGGGCCATTTTCTTACAGTCACTAAATTTACCAAATTTACATTTTTACTTTTCCTAATGCAATATTTCCGATGCTGTCTCCATCCACCGCCCCTCACTGCCTGAAGCCCTGCCCCTCACACAGGGAGCCCCAGCCATGACTGCCTAGTGCCCCGCCCCGCACTGACTGGATCCCCACCCCTGAAAGCCTGGAACCCCGCGCCTCACTCATGGGGCCTTGCCCTTCATAATTGGAGCCCCGCCCCTCAAATATGGAGCCTTGCCCCTGACTGCATGGAGCCCTGCCCATCCCTCATGGATCCCCGCCCATCACTGGCTGGAGCCCTGTCCCACAAACATGGAGCCCTTTCCCTCACACATGGAGCCTTGCCCCTCTCTGACGGGAGCCCTGCCACTAACACAAAGAGCCCCGGCCATCACTGCCCTGAGCCCCGCCCCTCACTGACTGGATCCCCACCCCTGAAAGCCTGGAACCCCAGCCTTCACTCATGGGGCCTTGCCCTTCATATTTGAAGCCCCGCCCCTCAAATATGGAGCCCTATCCCTCACTGCATGGAGCCCTGCCCATCCCACATGGAGCCCCGCCCATCACTGGCTGGAGTCCCGCCCCACACACATGGAGCCTTTTCCCTCACACATGGAGCCCTGCCCCTCTCTGGCTGCAGCCCTAACCCTAACACATGGAGCCTCGGCAATCACTGCCTAGAGCCCCACCCCTCACTGACTGGATCCCCACCCCTCACAGCCCGGAACCCCGCCCCTCACGCATGGAACCCCTTCCCTCACTCATGGAGCCCTGCCCATCCCACATGGAGCCCCGCCCAACACTGGCTGGAGCCCTGCCCCACACACATGGAGCCGCTTCCGTCACACATAGAGCACCGCCCCTCACTGCCTGAAGCCCTGCCCCTCACACATGGAGCCCCGCGTTTGTAGGTCCTTCTTTTCGGTTTTGGCCTTCAGTGGGGATCAATTTTGGCAAGCTTTGCTGCATGTGCCTGCCCTTGCTGGCGTATGGCCTGCCTGCATTTTGATGGCTTTGACTTTGGGAAAGATTTTTTCTTGTTTTTTTTTTTTTTGTTTAACTGTTCATGCCATGTCCCTCATATCTTGCCCCGTAAGTTGTGTCTTCCTCCTTGACTATTTCCCCTGATTTTGCAACATCTCTTAGCTTAATTTTTGCATCTTTTGGTCCTTCGCACTGCACCTCATATAATCCCGGGCCATTTTCTTAGAGTAAATAGATTTCCGAAATTTCCTTTTTTTCTCCTCCAATTGCAATTCCTTTGATGGAGTCTCCGTTCCAGTGTGTTTGTAGGTCCTTCTTTTCTGTTTGGGCCTTCAGTGGGGATCAATTTTGGCAAGCTTTGCTGCATGTGCCTGGACTTGCTGGTGCATGGCCTGCCTGCATTTTGATGGCTTTGACTTTGGAAAAATTTTTTTCTTTTTTTGGTAGTTTTCTGAAGTGTTCATGCCATGTCCCTCATATCTTGCCCCCTAAGTTGTGTCTTCCTCCTTGACTTTTTCCCCTGCTTTTGCAACATCTGTGAGCCTATTTTTTGCATGTTTTGGTCCTTTGCAATGCAGCTGATTTCCTCACAGCGTATTTTTTGAAGACATTAAAATTACCGATTTTCTGCTTTTTTCAATTGCATTTCATTTGAACTTATCTCCTTTCCAGAGTGTTTGCAAGCCTTTCTTTTGGGATTCACAAGATTCCTTTTCCCTTCCCGAAAGGAAATTTCATTTCCTTTCGGGAAGGGAAAAGAAATCTTGTGATTTCAATGGGGACGAATCGAAGAATCATTGGTGCATTTCCCTGCCCTTGATGGCATGCCATGCCTTTTGGTGGCTTTGACTTGGGGAAAGATTTTTTTCATTTTTTGGTTGATTTCTGAAGTGTCCATGCCATGTCCTCATATCTTGCCACCTAAGTTGTGTCTTCCTCCTTGACTTTTTCCCCTGCTTTTGCAACATCTGTGAGCTTAGTTTTTGCATCTTTTGGTCCTTCGCACTGCACCTGATATTATCCCGGGCCATTTTCTTACAGTCACTAAATTTCCCAAATTTTCTTTTTTTCTCCTCCAATTACAATTCCTTTGATGGTGTCTCCGCTCCAGCCTGTTTGTAGGCCCTTCTTTTCTGTTTTGGCCTTCAGTGGGGATCAGATTTGGCAAGCTTTGCTGCATGTGCCTGCACATGCTGGCGTATGGCCTGCCTGCATTTTGAAGGCTTTGACTTTGGGAACGATTTTTTCTTGTTTTTCTTTTTTCTTGTTTTAAATATTCATGCCATGTCCCTCATATCTTGCCCACTAAGTTGTGTTTTCCTCCTTGACTTTTTCGGCTGCTTTTGAAATATCTGTGAGCTTTGTTTTGGCATCATTTGGTCCTTCGCACTGCACCTGACATAATCCCGGGCCATTTTCTTACAGTCACTAAATTTACCGAATTTACATTTTTACTTTTCCTAAAGCAATATTTCCAATGCTGTCTCCATCCACCGCCCCTCACTGCCTGAAGCCCTGCCCCTCACACAGGGAGCCCCAGCCATGACTGCCTAGTGCCCCGCCCCGCACTGACTGGATCCCCACCCCTGAAAGCCTGGAACCCCGCGCCTCACTCATGGGGCCTTGCCCTTCATAATTGGAGCCCCGCCCCTCAAATATGGAGCCTTGCCCCTGACTGCATGGAGCCCTGCCCATCCCTCATGGATCCCCGCCCATCACTGGCTGGAGCCCTGCCCCACAAACATGGAGCCCTTCCCCTCACACATGGAGCCTTGCCCCTCTCTGGCTGGAGCCCTGCCACTAACACAAAGAGCCCTGGCCATCACTGCCCTGAGCCCCGCCCCTCACTGACTGGATCCCCACCCCTGAAAGCCTGGAACCCCGGCCTTCACTCATGGGGCCTTGCCCTTCATATTTGAAGCCCCGCCCCTCAAATATGGAGCCCTATCCCTCACTGCATGGAGCCCTGCCCATCCCACATGGAGCCCCGCCCATCACTGGCTGGAGCCCCGCCCCACACACATGGAGCCTTTTCCCTCACACATGGAGCCCTGCCCCTCTCTGGCTGCAGCCCTAACCCTAACACATGGAGCCTCGGCAATCACTGCCTAGAGCCCCACCCCTCACTGACTGGATCCCCACCCCTCACAGCCCGGAACCCCGCCCCTCACGCATGGAACCCCTTCCCTCACTCATGGAGCCCTGCCCATCCCACATGGAGCCCCGCCCATCACTGGCTGGAGCCCTGCCCCACACACATGGAGCCGCTTCCGTCACACATAGAGCACCGCCCCTCACTGCCTGAAGCCCTGCCCCTCACACATGGAGCCCCGCCTTTGTAGGTCCTTCTTTTCGGTTTTGGCCTTCAGTGGGGATCAATTTTGGCAAGCTTTGCTGCATGTGTCTGCACTTGCTGGCGTATGGCCTGCCTGCATTTTGATGGCTTTGACTTTGGGAAAGATTTTTTCTTGTTTTTTTTTTTTGTTTAACTGTTGATGCCATGTCCCTCATATCTTGCCCCGTAAGTTGTGTCTTCCTCCTTGACTATTTCCCCTGATTTTGCAACATCTCTTAGCTTAATTTTTGCATCTTTTGGTCCTTCGCACTGCACCTCATATAATCCCGGGCCATTTTCTTAGAGTAAATAGATTTCCGAAATTTCCTTTTTTTCTCCTCCAATTGCAATTCCTTTGATGGAGTCTCCGTTCCAGTGTGTTTGTAGGTCCTCCTTTTCTGTTTGGGCCGTCAGTGGGGATCAATTTTGGCAAGCTTTGCTGCATGTGCCTGGACTTGCTGGTGTATGGCCTGCCTGCATTTTGATGGCTTTGACTTTGGAAAAATTTTTTTTTTTTCGTTGTTTTGTGAAGTGTCCATGCCATGTCCTTCATATCTTGCCCCCTAAGTTGTGTCTTCCTCCTTGACTTTTTCCCCTGCTTTTGCAACATCTGTGAGCCTAATTTTTGCATCTTTTGGTCCTTCGCACTGCACCTCATATAATCCCGGGCCATTTTCTTAGAGTAAATAGATTTCCGAAATTTCCTTTTTTTCTCCTCCAATTGCAATTCCTTTGATGGAGTCTCCGTTCCAGTGTGTTTGTAGGTCCTTCTTTTCTGTTTGGGCCTTCAGTGGGGATCAATTTTGGCAAGCTTTGCTGCATGTGCCTGGACTTGCTGGTGCATGGCCTGCCTGCATTTTGATGGCTTTGACTTTGGAAAAATTTTTTTCTTTTTTTGGTAGTTTTCTGAAGTGTTCATGCCATGTCCCTCATATCTTGCCCCCTAAGTTGTGTCTTCCTCCTTGACTTTTTCCCCTGCTTTTGCAACATCTGTGAGCCTATTTTTTGCATGTTTTGGTCCTTTGCAATGCAGCTGATTTCCTCACAGCCTATTTTTTGAAGACATTAAAATTACCGATTTTCTGCTTTTTTCAATTGCATTTCATTTGAACTTATCTCCTTTCCAGAGTGTTTGCAAGCCTTTCTTTTGGGATTCACAAGATTCCTTTTCCCTTCCCGAAAGGAAATTTCATTTCCTTTCAGGAAGGGAAAAGAAATCTTGTGATTTCAATGGGGACGAATCGAAGAATCATTGGTGCATTTCCCTGCCCTTGATGGCATGCCATGCCTTTTGGTGGCTTTGACTTGGGGAAAGATTTTTTTCATTTTTTGGTTGATTTCTGAAGTGTCCATGCCATGTCCTCATATCTTGCCACCTAAGTTGTGTCTTCCTCCTTGACTTTTTCCCCTGCTTTTGCAACATCTGTGAGCTTATTTTTTGCATCTTTTGGTCCTTCGCACTGCACCTGATATTATCCCGGGCCATTTTCTTAGAGTCACTAAATTTCCCAAAGTTTCTTTTTTTCTCCTCCAATTACAACTCCTTTGATGGTGTCTCCGCTCCAGCCTGTTTGTAGGCCCTTCTTTTCTGTTTTGGCCTTCAGTGGGGATCAGATTTGGCAAGCTTTGCTGCATGTGCCTGCACTTGCTGGCGTATGGCCTGCCTGCATTTTGAAGGCTTTGACTTTGGGAACGATTTTTTCTTGTTTTTCTTTTTTCTTGTTTTAAATATTCATGCCATGTCCCTCATATCTTGCCCACTAAGTTGTGTTTTCCTCCTAGACTTTTTCCGCTGCTTTTGAAATATCTGTGAGCTTTGTTTTGGCATCATTTAGTCCTTCGCACTGCACCTGACATAATCCCGGGCCATTTTCTTACAGTCACTAAATTTACCAAATTTACATTTTTACTTTTCCTAATGCAATATTTCCGATGCTGTCTCCATCCACCGCCCCTCACTGCCTGAAGCCCTGCCCCTCACACAGGGAGCCCCAGCCATGACTGCCTAGTGCCCCGCCCCGCACTGACTGGATCCCCACCCCTGAAAGCCTGGAACCCCGCGCCTCACTCATGGGGCCTTGCCCTTCATAATTGGAGCCCCGCCCCTCAAATATGGAGCCTTGCCCCTGACTGCATGGAGCCCTGCCCATCCCTCATGGATCCCCGCCCATCACTGGCTGGAGCCCTGTCCCACAAACATGGAGCCCTTTCCCTCACACATGGAGCCTTGCCCCTCTCTGGCTGGAGCCCTGCCACTAACACAAAGAGCCCCGGCCATCACTGCCCTGAGCCCCGCCCCTCACTGACTGGATCCCCACCCCTGAAAGCCTGGAACCCCAGCCTTCACTCATGGGGCCTTGCCCTTCATATTTGAAGCCCCGCCCCTCAAATATGGAGCCCTATCCCTCACTGCATGGAGCCCTGCCCATCCCACATGGAGCCCCGCCCATCACTGGCTGGAGCCCTGCCCCACACACATGGAGCCTTTTCCCTCACACATGGAGCCCTGCCCCTCTCTGGCTGCAGCCCTAACCCTAACACATGGAGCCTCGGCAATAACTGCCTAGAGCCCCACCCCTCACTGACTGGATCCCCACCCCTCACAGCCCGGAACCCCGCCCCTCACGCATGGAACCCCTTCCCTCACTCATGGAGCCCTGCCCATCCCACATGGAGCCCCGCCCATCACTGCCTGGAGCCCTGCCCCACACACATGGAGCCGCTTCCGTCACACATAGAGCACCGCCCCTCACTGCCTGAAGCCCTGCCCCTCAAACATGGAGCCCCGCGTTTGTAGGTCCTTCTTTTCGGTTTTGGCCTTCAGTGGGGATCAATTTTGGCAAGCTTTGCTGCATGTGTCTGCACTTGCTGGCGTATGGCCTGCCTGCATTTTGATGGCTTTGACTTTGGGAAAGATTTTTTCTTGTTTTTTTTTTTTTGTTTAACTGTTCATGCCATGTCCCTCATATCTTGCCCCGTAAGTTGTGTCTTCCTCCTTGACTATTTCCCCTGATTTTGCAACATCTCTTAGCTTAATTTTTGCATCCTTTGGTCCTTCGCACTGCACCTCATATAATCCCGGGCCATTTTCTTAGAGTAACTAGATTTCCCAAATTTCCTTTTTTTCTCCTCCAATTGCAATTCCTTTGATGGAGTCTCCGTTCCAGTGTGTTTGTAGGTCCTTCTTTTCTGTTTGGGCCTTCAGTGGGGATGAATTTTGGCAAGCTTTGCTGCATGTGCCTGGACTTGCTGGTGTATGGCCTGCCTGCATTTTGATGGCTTTGACTTTGGAAAAATTTTTTTCTTTTTTTGGTAGTTTTCTGAAGTGTTCATGCCATGTCCCTCATATCTTGCCCCCTAAGTTGTGTCTTCCTCCTTGACTTTTTCCCCTGCTTTTGCAACATCTGTGAGCCTATTTTTTGCATGTTTTGGTCCTTTGCAATGCAGCTGATTTCCTCACAGCATATTTTTTGAAGACATTAAAATTACCGATTTTCTGCTTTTTTCAATTGCATTTCATTTGAACTTATCTCCTTTCCAGAGTGTTTGCAAGCCTTTCTTTTGGGATTCACAAGATTCCTTTTCCCTTCCCGAAAGGAAATTTCATTTCCTTTCGGGAAGGGAAAAGAAATCTTGTGATTTCAATGGGGACGAATCGAAGAATCATTGGTGCATTTCCCTGCCCTTGATGGCATGCCATGCCTTTTGGTGGCTTTGACTTGGGGAAAGATTTTTTTCATTTTTTGGTTGATTTCTGAAGTGTCCATGCCATGTCCTCATATCTTGCCACCTAAGTTGTGTCTTCCTCCTTGACTTTTTCCCCTGCTTTTGCAACATCTGTGAGCTTAGTTTTTGCATCTTTTGGTCCTTCGCACTGCACCTGATATTATCCCGGGCCATTTTCTTAGAGTCACTAAATTTCCCAAAGTTTCTTTTTTTCTCCTCCAATTACAACTCCTTTGATGGTGTCTCCGCTCCAGCCTGTTTGTAGGCCCTTATTTTCTGTTTTGGCCTTCAGTGGGGATCAGATTTGGCAAGCTTTGCTGCATGTGCCTGCACTTGCTGGCGTATGGCCTGCCTGCATTTTGAAGGCTTTGACTTTGGGAACGATTTTTTCTTGTTTTTCTTTTTTCTTGTTTTAAATATTCATGCCATGTCCCTCATATCTTGCCCACTAAGTTGTGTTTTCCTCCTAGACTTTTTCCGCTGCTTTTGAAATATCTGTGAGCTTTGTTTTGGCATCATTTAGTCCTTCGCACTGCACCTGACATAATCCCGGGCCATTTTCTTACAGTCACTAAATTTACCAAATTTACATTTTTACTTTTCCTAATGCAATATTTCCGATGCTGTCTCCATCCACCGCCCCTCACTGCCTGAAGCCCTGCCCCTCACACAGGGAGCCCCAGCCATGACTGCCTAGTGCCCCGCCCCGCACTGACTGGATCCCCACCCCTGAAAGCCTGGAACCCCGCGCCTCACTCATGGGGCCTTGCCCTTCATAATTGGAGCCCCGCCCCTCAAAGATGGAGCCTTGCCCCTGACTGCATGGAGCCCTGCCCATCCCTCATGGATCCCCGCCCATCACTGGCTGGAGCCCTGTCCCACAAACATGGAGCCCTTTCCCTCACACATGGAGCCTTGCCCCTCTCTGGCTGGAGCCCTGCCACTAACACAAAGAGCCCCGGCCATCACTGCCCTGAGCCCCGCCCCTCACTGACTGGATCCCCACCCCTGAAAGCCTGGAACCCCAGCCTTCACTCATGGGGCCTTGCCCTTCATATTTGAAGCCCCGCCCCTCAAATATGGAGCCCTATCCCTCACTGCATGGAGCCCTGCCCATCCCACATGGAGCCCCGCCCATCACTGGCTGGAGTCCCGCCCCACACACATGGAGCCTTTTCCCTCACACATGGAGCCCTGCCCCTCTCTGGCTGCAGCCCTAACCCTAACACATGGAGCCTCGGCAATCACTGCCTAGAGCCCCACCCCTCACTGACTGGATCCCCACCCCTCACAGCCCGGAACCCCGCCCCTCACGCATGGAACCCCTTCCCTCACTCATGGAGCCCTGCCCATCCCACATGGAGCCCCGCCCATCACTGGCTGGAGCCCTGCCCCACACACATGGAGCCGCTTCCGTCACACATAGAGCACCGCCCCTCACTGCCTGAAGCCCTGCCCCTCACACATGGAGCCCCGCCTTTGTAGGTCCTTCTTTTCGGTTTTGGCCTTCAGTGGGGATCAATTTTGGCAAGCTTTGCTGCATGTGTCTGCACTTGCTGGCGTATGGCCTGCCTGCATTTTGATGGCTTTGACTTTGGGAAAGATTTTTTCTTGTTTTTTTTTTTTGTTTAACTGTTGATGCCATGTCCCTCATATCTTGCCCCGTAAGTTGTGTCTTCCTCCTTGACTATTTCCCCTGATTTTGCAACATCTCTTAGCTTAATTTTTGCATCTTTTGGTCCTTCGCACTGCACCTCATATAATCCCGGGCCATTTTCTTAGAGTAACTAGATTTCGCAAATTTCCTTTTTTTCTCCTCCAATTGCAATTCATTTGATGGAGTCTCCGTTCCAGTGTGTTTGTAGGTCCTCCTTTTCTGTTTGGGCCTTCAGTGGGGATCAATTTTGGCAAGCTTTGCTGCATGTGCCTGGACTTGCTGGTGTATGGCCTGCCTGCATTTTGATGGCTTTGACTTTGGAAAAATTTTTTTTTTTTCGTTGTTTTGTGAAGTGTCCATGCCATGTCCTTCATATCTTGCCCCCTAAGTTGTGTCTTCCTCCTTGACTTTTTCCCCTGCTTTTGCAACATCTGTGAGCCTATTTTTTGCATGTTTTGGTCCTTTGCAATGCAGCTGATTTCCTCACAGCCTATTTTTTGAAGACATTAAAATTACCGATTTTCTGCTTTTTTCAATTGCATTTCATTTGAACTTATCTCCTTTCCAGAGTGTTTGCAAGCCTTTCTTTTGGGATTCACAAGATTCCTTTTCCCTTCCCGAAAGGAAATTTCATTTCCTTTCGGGAAGGGAAAAGAAATCTTGTGATTTCAATGGGGACGAATCGAAGAATCATTGGTGCATTTCCCTGCCCTTGATGGCATGCCATGCCTTTTGGTGGCTTTGACTTGGGGAAAGATTTTTTTCATTTTTTGGTTGATTTCTGAAGTGTCCATGCCATGTCCTCATATCTTGCCACCTAAGTTGTGTCTTCCTCCTTGACTTTTTCCCCTGCTTTTGCAACATCTGTGAGCTTAGTTTTTGCATCTTTTGGTCCTTCGCACTGCACCTGATATTATCCCGGGCCATTTTCTTACAGTCACTAAATTTCCCAAAGTTTCTTTTTTTCTCCTCCAATTACAACTCCTTTGATGGTGTCTCCGCTCCAGCCTGTTTGTAGGCCCTTCTTTTCTGTTTTGGCCTTCAGTGGGGATCAGATTTGGCAAGCTTTGCTGCATGTGCCTGCACTTGCTGGCGTATGGCCTGCCTGCATTTTGAAGGCTTTGACTTTGGGAACGATTTTTTCTTGTTTTTCTTTTTTCTTGTTTTAAATATTCATGCCATGTCCCTCATATCTTGCCCACTAAGTTGTGTTTTCCTCCTAGACTTTTTCCGCTGCTTTTGAAATATCTGTGAGCTTTGTTTTGGCATCATTTAGTCCTTCGCACTGCACCTGACATAATCCCGGGCCATTTTCTTACAGTCACTAAATTTACCAAATTTACATTTTTACTTTTCCTAATGCAATATTTCCGATGCTGTCTCCATCCACCGCCCCTCACTGCCTGAAGCCCTGCCCCTCACACAGGGAGCCCCAGCCATGACTGCCTAGTGCCCCGCCCCGCACTGACTGGATCCCCACCCCTGAAAGCCTGGAACCCCGCGCCTCACTCATGGGGCCTTGCCCTTCATAATTGGAGCCCCGCCCCTCAAATATGGAGCCTTGCCCCTGACTGCATGGAGCCCTGCCCATCCCTCATGGATCCCCGCCCATCACTGGCTGGAGCCCTGTCCCACAAACATGGAGCCCTTTCCCTCACACATGGAGCCTTGCCCCTCTCTGGCTGGAGCCCTGCCACTAACACAAAGAGCCCCGGCCATCACTGCCCTGAGCCCCGCCCCTCACTGACTGGATCCCCACCCCTGAAAGCCTGGAACCCCAGCCTTCACTCATGGGGCCTTGCCCTTCATATTTGAAGCCCCGCCCCTCAAATATGGAGCCCTATCCCTCACTGCATGGAGCCCTGCCCATCCCACATGGAGCCCCGCCCATCACTGGCTGGAGTCCCGCCCCACACACATGGAGCCTTTTCCCTCACACATGGAGCCCTGCCCCTCTCTGGCTGCAGCCCTAACCCTAACACATGGAGCCTCGGCAATCACTGCCTAGAGCCCCACCCCTCACTGACTGGATCCCCACCCCTCACAGCCCGGAACCCCGCCCCTCACGCATGGAACCCCTTCCCTCACTCATGGAGCCCTGCCCATCCCACATGGAGCCCCGCCCATCACTGGCTGGAGCCCTGCCCCACACACATGGAGCCGCTTCCGTCACACATAGAGCACCGCCCCTCACTGCCTGAAGCCCTGCCCCTCACACATGGAGCCCCGCGTTTGTAGGTCCTTCTTTTCGGTTTTGGCCTTCAGTGGGGATCAATTTTGGCAAGCTTTGCTGCATGTGCCTGCCCTTGCTGGCCTATGGCCTGCCTGCATTTTGATGGCTTTGACTTTGGGAAAGATTTTTTCTTGTTTTTTTTTTTTTGTTTAACTGTTCATGCCATGTCCCTCATATCTTGCCCCGTAAGTTGTGTCTTCCTCCTTGACTATTTCCCCTGATTTTGCAACATCTCTTAGCTTAATTTTTGCATCTTTTGGTCCTTCGCACTGCACCTCATATAATCCCGGGCCATTTTCTTAGAGTAAATAGATTTCCGAAATTTCCTTTTTTTCTCCTCCAATTGCAATTCCTTTGATGGAGTCTCCATTCCAGTGTGTTTGTAGGTCCTTCTTTTCTGTTTGGGCCTTCAGTGGGGATCAATTTTGGCAAGCTTTGCTGCATGTGCCTGGACTTGCTGGTGCATGGCCTGCCTGCATTTTGATGGCTTTGACTTTGGAAAAATTTTTTTCTTTTTTTGGTAGTTTTCTGAAGTGTTCATGCCATGTCCCTCATATCTTGCCCCCTAAGTTGTGTCTTCCTCCTTGACTTTTTCCCCTGCTTTTGCAACATCTGTGAGCCTATTTTTTGCATGTTTTGGTCCTTTGCAATGCAGCTGATTTCCTCACAGCGTATTTTTTGAAGACATTAAAATTACCGATTTTCTGCTTTTTTCAATTGCATTTCATTTGAACTTATCTCCTTTCCAGAGTGTTTGCAAGCCTTTCTTTTGGGATTCACAAGATTCCTTTTCCCTTCCCGAAAGGAAATTTCATTTCCTTTCGGGAAGGGAAAAGAAATCTTGTGATTTCAATGGGGACGAATCGAAGAATCATTGGTGCATTTCCCTGCCCTTGATGGCATGCCATGCCTTTTGGTGGCTTTGACTTGGGGAAAGATTTTTTTCATTTTTTGGTTGATTTCTGAAGTGTCCATGCCATGTCCTCATATCTTGCCACCTAAGTTGTGTCTTCCTCCTTGACTTTTTCCCCTGCTTTTGCAACATCTGTGAGCTTAGTTTTTGCATCTTTTGGTCCTTCGCACTGCACCTGATATTATCCCGGGCCATTTTCTTACAGTCACTAAATTTCCCAAATTTTCTTTTTTTCTCCTCCAATTACAATTCCTTTGATGGTGTCTCCGCTCCAGCCTGTTTGTAGGCCCTTCTTTTCTGTTTTGGCCTTCAGTGGGGATCAGATTTGGCAAGCTTTGCTGCATGTGCCTGCACATGCTGGCGTATGGCCTGCCTGCATTTTGAAGGCTTTGACTTTGGGAACGATTTTTTCTTGTTTTTCTTTTTTCTTGTTTTAAATATTCATGCCATGTCCCTCATATCTTGCCCACTAAGTTGTGTTTTCCTCCTTGACTTTTTCGGCTGCTTTTGAAATATCTGTGAGCTTTGTTTTGGCATCATTTGGTCCTTCGCACTGCACCTGACATAATCCCGGGCCATTTTCTTACAGTCACTAAATTTACCGAATTTACATTTTTACTTTTCCTAAAGCAATATTTCCAATGCTGTCTCCATCCACCGCCCCTCACTGCCTGAAGCCCTGCCCCTCACACAGGGAGCCCCAGCCATGACTGCCTAGTGCCCCGCCCCGCACTGACTGGATCCCCACCCCTGAAAGCCTGGAACCCCGCGCCTCACTCATGGGGCCTTGCCCTTCATAATTGGAGCCCCGCCCCTCAAATATGGAGCCTTGCCCCTGACTGCATGGAGCCCTGCCCATCCCTCATGGATCCCCGCCCATCACTGGCTGGAGCCCTGCCCCACAAACATGGAGCCCTTCCCCTCACACATGGAGCCTTGCCCCTCTCTGGCTGGAGCCCTGCCACTAACACAAAGAGCCCTGGCCATCACTGCCCTGAGCCCCGCCCCTCACTGACTGGATCCCCACCCCTGAAAGCCTGGAACCCCGGCCTTCACTCATGGGGCCTTGCCCTTCATATTTGAAGCCCCGCCCCTCAAATATGGAGCCCTATCCCTCACTGCATGGAGCCCTGCCCATCCCACATGGAGCCCCGCCCATCACTGGCTGGAGCCCCGCCCCACACACATGGAGCCTTTTCCCTCACACATGGAGCCCTGCCCCTCTCTGGCTGCAGCCCTAACCCTAACACATGGAGCCTCGGCAATCACTGCCTAGAGCCCCACCCCTCACTGACTGGATCCCCACCCCTCACAGCCCGGAACCCCGCCCCTCACGCATGGAACCCCTTCCCTCACTCATGGAGCCCTGCCCATCCCACATGGAGCCCCGCCCATCACTGGCTGGAGCCCTGCCCCACACACATGGAGCCGCTTCCGTCACACATAGAGCACCGCCCCTCACTGCCTGAAGCCCTGCCCCTCACACATGGAGCCCCGCCTTTGTAGGTCCTTCTTTTCGGTTTTGGCCTTCAGTGGGGATCAATTTTGGCAAGCTTTGCTGCATGTGTCTGCACTTGCTGGCGTATGGCCTGCCTGCATTTTGATGGCTTTGACTTTGGGAAAGATTTTTTCTTGTTTTTTTTTTTTGTTTAACTGTTGATGCCATGTCCCTCATATCTTGCCCCGTAAGTTGTGTCTTCCTCCTTGACTATTTCCCCTGATTTTGCAACATCTCTTAGCTTAATTTTTGCATCTTTTGGTCCTTCGCACTGCACCTCATATAATCCCGGGCCATTTTCTTAGAGTAACTAGATTTCGCAAATTTCCTTTTTTTCTCCTCCAATTGCAATTCATTTGATGGAGTCTCCGTTCCAGTGTGTTTGTAGGTCCTCCTTTTCTGTTTGGGCCGTCAGTGGGGATCAATTTTGGCAAGCTTTGCTGCATGTGCCTGGACTTGCTGGTGTATGGCCTGCCTGCATTTTGATGGCTTTGACTTTGGAAAAATTTTTTTTTTTTCGTTGTTTTGTGAAGTGTCCATGCCATGTCCTTCATATCTTGCCCCCTAAGTTGTGTCTTCCTCCTTGACTTTTTCCCCTGCTTTTGCAACATCTGTGAGCCTATTGTTTGCATGTTTTGGTCCTTTGCAATGCAGCTGATTTCCTCACAGCCTATTTTTTGAAGACATTAAAATTACTGATTTTCTGCTTTTTTCAATTGCATTTCATTTGAACTTATCTCCTTTCCAGAGTGTTTGCAAGCCTTTCTTTTGGGATTCACAAGATTCCTTTTCCCTTCCCGAAAGGAAATTTCATTTCCTTTTGGGAAGGGAAAAGAAATCTTGTGATTTCAATGGGGACGAATCGAAGAATCATTGGTGCATTTCCCTGCCCTTGATGGCATGCCATGCCTTTTGGTGGCTTTGACTTGGGGAAAGATTTTTTTCATTTTTTGGTTGATTTCTGAAGTGTCCCTTCCATGTCCCTCATATCTTGCCCCCTAAGTTGTGTCTTCCTCCTTGACTTTTTCCCCTGCTTTTGCAACATCTGTGAGCTTAGTTTTTGCATCTTTTGGTCCTTCGCACTGCACCTGATATTATCCCGGGCCATTTTCTTACAGTCACTAAATTTCCCAAATTTTCTTTTTTTCTCCTCCAATTACAATTCCTTTGATGGTGTCTCCGCTCCAGCCTGTTTGTAGGCCCTTCTTTTCTGTTTTGGCCTTCAGTGGGGATCAGATTTGGCAAGCTTTGCTGCATGTGCCTGCACTTGCTGGCGTATGGCCTGCCTGCATTTTGATGGCTTTGACTTTGGGAACGATTTTTTCTTGTTTTTCTTTTTTCTTGTTTTAAATATTCATGCCATGTCCCTCATATCTTGCCCCCTAAGTTGTGTTTTCCTCCTTGACTTTTTCGGCTGCTTTTGAAATATCTGTGAGCTTTGTTTTGGCATCATTTGGTCCTTCGCACTGCACCTGACATAATCCCGGGCCATTTTCTTACAGTCACTAAATTTACCGAATTTACATTTTTACTTTTCCTAATGCAATATTTCCAATGCTGTCTCCATCCACCGCCCCTCACTGCCTGAAGCCCTGCCCCTCACACAGGGAGCCCCAGCCATGACTGCCTAGTGCCCCGCGCGCACTGACTGGATCCCCACCCCTGAAAGCCTGGAACCCCGCGCCTCACTCATGGGGCCTTGCCCTTCATAATTGGAGCCCCGCCCCTCAAATATGGAGCCTTGCCCCTGACTGCATGGAGCCCTGCCCATCCCTCATGGATCCCCGCCCATCACTGGCTGGAGCCCTGCCCCACAAACATGGAGCCCTTTCCCTCACACATGGAGCCTTGCCCCTCTCTGGCTGGAGCCCTGCCACTAACACAAAGAGCCCCGGCCATCACTGCCCTGAGCCCCGCCCCTCACTGACTGGATCCCCACCCCTGAAAGCCTGGAACCCCGGCCTTCACTCATGGGGCCTTGCCCTTCATATTTGAAGCCCCGCCCCTCAAATATGGAGCCCTATCCCTCACTGCATGGAGCCCTGCCCATCCCACATGGAGCCCCGCCCATCACTGGCTGGAGCCCCGCCCCACACACATGGAGCCTTTTCCCTCACACATGGAGCCCTGCCCCTCTCTGGCTGCAGCCCTAACCCTAACACATGGAGCCTCGGCAATCACTGCCTAGAGCCCCACCCCTCACTGACTGGATCCCCACCCCTCACAGCCCGGAACCCCGCCCCTCACGCATGGAACCCCTTCCCTCACTCATGGAGCCCTGCCCATCCCACATGGAGCCCCGCCCATCACTGGCTGGAGCCCTGCCCCACACACATGGAGCCGCTTCCGTCACACATAGAGCACCGCCCCTCACTGCCTGAAGCCCTGCCCCTCACACATGGAGCCCCGCGTTTGTAGGTCCTTCTTTTCGGTTTTGGCCTTCAGTGGGGATCAATTTTGGCAAGCTTTGCTGCATGTGTCTGCACTTGCTGGCGTATGGCCTGCCTGCATTTTGATGGCTTTGACTTTGGGAAAGATTTTTTCTTGTTTTTTTTTTTTGTTTAACTGTTGATGCCATGTCCCTCATATCTTGCCCCGTAAGTTGTGTCTTCCTCCTTGACTATTTCCCCTGATTTTGCAACATCTCTTAGCTTAATTTTTGCATCTTTTGGTCCTTCGCACTGCACCTCATATAATCCCGGGCCATTTTCTTAGAGTAACTAGATTTCGCAAATTTCCTTTTTTTCTCCTCCAATTGCAATTCATTTGATGGAGTCTCCGTTCCAGTGTGTTTGTAGGTCCTCCTTTTCTGTTTGGGCCGTCAGTGGGGATCAATTTTGGCAAGCTTTGCTGCATGTGCCTGGACTTGCTGGTGTATGGCCTGCCTGCATTTTGATGGCTTTGACTTTGGAAAAATTTTTTTTTTTTCGTTGTTTTGTGAAGTGTCCATGCCATGTCCTTCATATCTTGCCCCCTAAGTTGTGTCTTCCTCCTTGACTTTTTCCCCTGCTTTTGCAACATCTGTGAGCCTAATTTTTGCATCTTTTGGTCCTTCGCACTGCACCTCATATAATCCCGGGCCATTTTCTTAGAGTAAATAGATTTCCGAAATTTCCTTTTTTTCTCCTCCAATTGCAATTCCTTTGATGGAGTCTCCGTTCCAGTGTGTTTGTAGGTCCTTCTTTTCTGTTTGGGCCTTCAGTGGGGATCAATTTTGGCAAGCTTTGCTGCATGTGCCTGGACTTGCTGGTGCATGGCCTGCCTGCATTTTGATGGCTTTGACTTTGGAAAAATTTTTTTCTTTTTTTGGTAGTTTTCTGAAGTGTTCATGCCATGTCCCTCATATCTTGCCCCCTAAGTTGTGTCTTCCTCCTTGACTTTTTCCCCTGCTTTTGCAACATCTGTGAGCCTATTTTTTGCATGTTTTGGTCCTTTGCAATGCAGCTGATTTCCTCACAGCCTATTTTTTGAAGACATTAAAATTACCGATTTTCTGCTTTTTTCAATTGCATTTCATTTGAACTTATCTCCTTTCCAGAGTGTTTGCAAGCCTTTCTTTTGGGATTCACAAGATTCCTTTTCCCTTCCCGAAAGGAAATTTCATTTCCTTTCAGGAAGGGAAAAGAAATCTTGTGATTTCAATGGGGACGAATCGAAGAATCATTGGTGCATTTCCCTGCCCTTGATGGCATGCCATGCCTTTTGGTGGCTTTGACTTGGGGAAAGATTTTTTTCATTTTTTGGTTGATTTCTGAAGTGTCCATGCCATGTCCTCATATCTTGCCACCTAAGTTGTGTCTTCCTCCTTGACTTTTTCCCCTGCTTTTGCAACATCTGTGAGCTTATTTTTTGCATCTTTTGGTCCTTCGCACTGCACCTGATATTATCCCGGGCCATTTTCTTAGAGTCACTAAATTTCCCAAAGTTTCTTTTTTTCTCCTCCAATTACAACTCCTTTGATGGTGTCTCCGCTCCAGCCTGTTTGTAGGCCCTTCTTTTCTGTTTTGGCCTTCAGTGGGGATCAGATTTGGCAAGCTTTGCTGCATGTGCCTGCACTTGCTGGCGTATGGCCTGCCTGCATTTTGAAGGCTTTGACTTTGGGAACGATTTTTTCTTGTTTTTCTTTTTTCTTGTTTTAAATATTCATGCCATGTCCCTCATATCTTGCCCACTAAGTTGTGTTTTCCTCCTAGACTTTTTCCGCTGCTTTTGAAATATCTGTGAGCTTTGTTTTGGCATCATTTAGTCCTTCGCACTGCACCTGACATAATCCCGGGCCATTTTCTTACAGTCACTAAATTTACCAAATTTACATTTTTACTTTTCCTAATGCAATATTTCCGATGCTGTCTCCATCCACCGCCCCTCACTGCCTGAAGCCCTGCCCCTCACACAGGGAGCCCCAGCCATGACTGCCTAGTGCCCCGCCCCGCACTGACTGGATCCCCACCCCTGAAAGCCTGGAACCCCGCGCCTCACTCATGGGGCCTTGCCCTTCATAATTGGAGCCCCGCCCCTCAAATATGGAGCCTTGCCCCTGACTGCATGGAGCCCTGCCCATCCCTCATGGATCCCCGCCCATCACTGGCTGGAGCCCTGTCCCACAAACATGGAGCCCTTTCCCTCACACATGGAGCCTTGCCCCTCTCTGGCTGGAGCCCTGCCACTAACACAAAGAGCCCCGGCCATCACTGCCCTGAGCCCCGCCCCTCACTGACTGGATCCCCACCCCTGAAAGCCTGGAACCCCAGCCTTCACTCATGGGGCCTTGCCCTTCATATTTGAAGCCCCGCCCCTCAAATATGGAGCCCTATCCCTCACTGCATGGAGCCCTGCCCATCCCACATGGAGCCCCGCCCATCACTGGCTGGAGCCCTGCCCCACACACATGGAGCCTTTTCCCTCACACATGGAGCCCTGCCCCTCTCTGGCTGCAGCCCTAACCCTAACACATGGAGCCTCGGCAATAACTGCCTAGAGCCCCACCCCTCACTGACTGGATCCCCACCCCTCACAGCCCGGAACCCCGCCCCTCACGCATGGAACCCCTTCCCTCACTCATGGAGCCCTGCCCATCCCACATGGAGCCCCGCCCATCACTGCCTGGAGCCCTGCCCCACACACATGGAGCCGCTTCCGTCACACATAGAGCACCGCCCCTCACTGCCTGAAGCCCTGCCCCTCAAACATGGAGCCCCGCGTTTGTAGGTCCTTCTTTTCGGTTTTGGCCTTCAGTGGGGATCAATTTTGGCAAGCTTTGCTGCATGTGTCTGCACTTGCTGGCGTATGGCCTGCCTGCATTTTGATGGCTTTGACTTTGGGAAAGATTTTTTCTTGTTTTTTTTTTTTTGTTTAACTGTTCATGCCATGTCCCTCATATCTTGCCCCGTAAGTTGTGTCTTCCTCCTTGACTATTTCCCCTGATTTTGCAACATCTCTTAGCTTAATTTTTGCATCCTTTGGTCCTTCGCACTGCACCTCATATAATCCCGGGCCATTTTCTTAGAGTAAATACATTTCCGAAATTTCCTTTTTTTCTCCTCCAATTGCAATTCCTTTGATGGAGTCTCCGTTCCAGTGTGTTTGTAGGTCCTTCTTTTCTGTTTGGGCCTTCAGTGGGGATGAATTTTGGCAAGCTTTGCTGCATGTGCCTGGACTTGCTGGTGTATGGCCTGCCTGCATTTTGATGGCTTTGACTTTGGAAAAATTTTTTTCTTTTTTTGGTAGTTTTCTGAAGTGTTCATGCCATGTCCCTCATATCTTGCCCCCTAAGTTGTGTCTTCCTCCTTGACTTTTTCCCCTGCTTTTGCAACATCTGTGAGCCTATTTTTTGCATGTTTTGGTCCTTTGCAATGCAGCTGATTTCCTCACAGCATATTTTTTGAAGACATTAAAATTACCGATTTTCTGCTTTTTTCAATTGCATTTCATTTGAACTTATCTCCTTTCCAGAGTGTTTGCAAGCCTTTCTTTTGGGATTCACAAGATTCCTTTTCCCTTCCCGAAAGGAAATTTCATTTCCTTTCGGGAAGGGAAAAGAAATCTTGTGATTTCAATGGGGACGAATCGAAGAATCATTGGTGCATTTCCCTGCCCTTGATGGCATGCCATGCCTTTTGGTGGCTTTGACTTGGGGAAAGATTTTTTTCATTTTTTGGTTGATTTCTGAAGTGTCCATGCCATGTCCTCATATCTTGCCACCTAAGTTGTGTCTTCCTCCTTGACTTTTTCCCCTGCTTTTGCAACATCTGTGAGCTTAGTTTTTGCATCTTTTGGTCCTTCGCACTGCACCTGATATTATCCCGGGCCATTTTCTTAGAGTCACTAAATTTCCCAAAGTTTCTTTTTTTCTCCTCCAATTACAACTCCTTTGATGGTGTCTCCGCTCCAGCCTGTTTGTAGGCCCTTCTTTTCTGTTTTGGCCTTCAGTGGGGATCAGATTTGGCAAGCTTTGCTGCATGTGCCTGCACTTGCTGGCGTATGGCCTGCCTGCATTTTGAAGGCTTTGACTTTGGGAACGATTTTTTCTTGTTTTTCTTTTTTCTTGTTTTAAATATTCATGCCATGTCCCTCATATCTTGCCCACTAAGTTGTGTTTTCCTCCTAGACTTTTTCCGCTGCTTTTGAAATATCTGTGAGCTTTGTTTTGGCATCATTTAGTCCTTCGCACTGCACCTGACATAATCCCGGGCCATTTTCTTACAGTCACTAAATTTACCAAATTTACATTTTTACTTTTCCTAATGCAATATTTCCGATGCTGTCTCCATCCACCGCCCCTCACTGCCTGAAGCCCTGCCCCTCACACAGGGAGCCCCAGCCATGACTGCCTAGTGCCCCGCCCCGCACTGACTGGATCCCCACCCCTGAAAGCCTGGAACCCCGCGCCTCACTCATGGGGCCTTGCCCTTCATAATTGGAGCCCCGCCCCTCAAATATGGAGCCTTGCCCCTGACTGCATGGAGCCCTGCCCATCCCACATGGAGCCCCCCCCACGACTGGCTGGAGCCCCGCCCCACACACATGGAGCCTTTTCCCTCACACATGGAGCCCACACATCTCTGGCTGCAGCCCTAACCCTAACACATGGAGCCTCGGCAATCACTGCCTAGAGCCCCACCCCTCACTGACTGGATCCCCACCCCTCACAGCCCGGAACCCCGCCCCTCACGCATGGAACCCCTTCCCTCACTCATGGAGCCCTGCCCATCCCACATGGAGCCCCGCCCATCACTGGCTGGAGCCCTGCCCCACACACATGGAGCCGCTTCCGTCACACATAGAGCACCGCCCCTCACTGCCTGAAGCCCTGCCCCTCACACATGGAGCCCCGCGTTTGTAGGTCCTTCTTTTCGGTTTTGGCCTTCAGTGGGGATCAATTTTGGCAAGCTTTGCTGCATGTGTCTGCACTTGCTGGCGTATGGCCTGCCTGCATTTTGATGGCTTTGACTTTGGGAAAGATTTTTTCTTGTTTTTTTTTTTTTGTTTAACTGTTCATGCCATGTCCCTCATATCTTGCCCCGTAAGTTGTGTCTTCCTCCTTGACTATTTCCCCTGATTTTGCAACATCTCTTAGCTTAATTTTTGCATCCTTTGGTCCTTCGCACTGCACCTCATATAATCCCGGGCCATTTTCTTAGAGTAACTAGATTTCGCAAATTTCCTTTTTTTCTCCTCCAATTGCAATTCATTTGATGGAGTCTCCGTTCCAGTGTGTTTGTAGGTCCTTCTTTTCTGTTTGGGCCTTCAGTGGGGATGAATTTTGGCAAGCTTTGCTGCATGTGCCTGGACTTGCTGGTGTATGGCCTGCCTGCATTTTGATGGCTTTGACTTTGGAAAAATTTTTTTCTTTTTTTGGTAGTTTTCTGAAGTGTTCATGCCATGTCCCTCACATCTTGCCCCCTAAGTTGTGTCTTCCTCCTTGACTTTTTCCCCTGCTTTTGCAACATCTGTGAGCCTATTTTTTGCATGTTTTGGTCCTTTGCAATGCAGCTGATTTCCTCACAGCCTATTTTTTGAAGACATTAAAATTACCGATTTTCTGCTTTTTTCAATTGCATTTCATTTGAACTTATCTCCTTTCCAGAGTGTTTGCAAGCCTTTCTTTTGGGATTCACAAGATTCCTTTTCCCTTCCCGAAAGGAAATTTCATTTCCTTTCGGGAAGGGAAAAGAAATCTTGTGATTTCAATGGGGACGAATCGAAGAATCATTGGTGCATTTCCCTGCCCTTGATGGCATGCCATGCCTTTTGGTGGCTTTGACTTGGGGAAAGATTTTTTTCATTTTTTGGTTGATTTCTGAAGTGTCCATGCCATGTCCTCATATCTTGCCACCTAAGTTGTGTCTTCCTCCTTGACTTTTTCCCCTGCTTTTGCAACATCTGTGAGCTTAGTTTTTGCATCTTTTGGTCCTTCGCACTGCACCTGATATTATCCCGGGCCATTTTCTTACAGTCACTAAATTTCCCAAAGTTTCTTTTTTTCTCCTCCAATTACAATTCCTTTGATGGTGTCTCCGCTCCAGCCTGTTTGTAGGCCCTTCTTTTCTGTTTTGGCCTTCAGTGGGGATCAGATTTGGCAAGCTTTGCTGCATGTGCCTGCACTTGCTGGCGTATGGCCTGCCTGCATTTTGAAGGCTTTGACTTTGGGAAGGATTTTTTCTTGTTTTTCTTTTTTCTTGTTTTAAATATTCATGCCATGTCCCTCATATCTTGCCCCCTAAGTTCTGTTTTCCTCCTTGACTTTTTCCGCTGCTTTTGAAATATCTGTGAGCTTTGTTTTGGCATCATTTAGTCCTTCGCACTGCACCTGACATAATCCCGGGCCATTTTCTTACAGTCACTAAATTTACCAAATTTACATTTTTACTTTTCCTAATGCAATATTTCCAATGCTGTCTCCATCCACCGCCCCTCACTGCCTGAAGCCCTGCCCCTCACACAGGGAGCCCCAGCCATGACTGCCTAGTGCCCTGCCCCGCACTGACTGGATCCCCACCCCTGAAAGCCTGGAACCCCGCGCCTCACTCATGGGGCCTTGCCCTTCATAATTGGAGCCCCGCCCCTCAAATATGGAGCCTTGCCCCTGACTGCATGGAGCCCTGCCCATCCCTCATGGATCCCCGCCCATCACTGGCTGGAGCCCTGCCCCACAAACATGGAGCCCTTTCCCTCACACATGGAGCCTTGCCCCTCTCTGGCTGGAGCCCTGCCACTAACACAAAGAGCCCTGGCCATCACTGCCCTGAGCCCCGCCCCTCACTGACTGGATCCCCACCCCTGAAAGCCTGGAACCCCGGCCTTCACTCATGGGGCCTTGCCCTTCATATTTGAAGCCCCGCCCCTCAAATATGGAGCCCTATCCCTCACTGCATGGAGCCCTGCCCATCCCACATGGAGCCCCGCCCATCACTGGCTGGAGCCCCGCCCCACACACATGGAGCCTTTTCCCTCACACATGGAGCCCACACATCTCTGGCTGCAGCCCTAACCCTAACACATGGAGCCTCGGCAATCACTGCCTAGAGCCCCACCCCTCACTGACTGGATCCCCACCCCTCACAGCCCGGAACCCCGCCCCTCACGCATGGAACCCCTTCCCTCACTCATGGAGCCCTGCCCATCCCACATGGAGCCCCGCCCATCACTGGCTGGAGCCCTGCCCCACACACATGGAGCCGCTTCCGTCACACATAGAGCACCGCCCCTCACTGCCTGAAGCCCTGCCCCTCACACATGGAGCCCCGCCTTTGTAGGTCCTTCTTTTCGGTTTTGGCCTTCAGTGGGGATCAATTTTGGCAAGCTTTGCTGCATGTGTCTGCCCTTGCTGGCGTATGGCCTGCCTGCATTTTGATGGCTTTGACTTTGGGAAAGATTTTTTCTTGTTTTTTTTTTTTTGTTTAACTGTTCATGCCATGTCCCTCATATCTTGCCCCGTAAGTTGTGTCTTCCTCCTTGACTATTTCCCCTGATTTTGCAACATCTCTTAGCTTAATTTTTGCATCTTTTGGTCCTTCGCACTGCACCTCATATAATCCCGGACCATTTTCTTAGAGTAACTAGATTTCCCAAATTTCCTTTTTTTCTCCTCCAATTGCAATTCCTTTGATGGAGTCTCCGTTCCAGTGTGTTTGTAGGTCCTTCTTTTCTGTTTGGGCCTTCAGTGGGGATGAATTTTGGCAAGCTTTGCTGCATGTGCCTGGACTTGCTGGTGTATGGCCTGCCTGCATTTTGATGGCTTTGACTTTGGAAAAATTTTTTTCTTTTTTTGGTAGTTTTCTGAAGTGTTCATGCCATGTCCCTCATATCTTGCCCCCTAAGTTGTGTCTTCCTCCTTGACTATTTCCCCTGCTTTTGCAACATCTGTGAGCCTATTTTTTGCATGTTTTGGTCCTTTGCAATGCAGCTGATTTCCTCACAGCCTATTTTTTGAAGACATTAAAATTACCGATTTTCTGCTTTTATCAATTGCATTTCATTTGAACTTATCTCCTTTCCAGAGTGTTTGCAAGCCTTTCTTTTGGGATTCACAAGATTCCTTTTCCCTTCCCGAAAGGAAATTTCATTTCCTTTTGGGAAGGGAAAAGAAATCTTGTGATTTCAATGGGGACGAATCGAAGAATCATTGGTGCATTTCCCTGCCCTTGATGGCATGCCATGCCTTTTGGTGGCTTTGACTTGGGGAAAGATTTTTTTCATTTTTTGGTTGATTTCTGAAGTGTCCATGCCATGTCCTCATATCTTGCCACCTAAGTTGTGTCTTCCTCCTTGACTTATTCCCCTGCTTTTGCAACATCTGTGAGCTTAGTTTTTGCATCTTTTGGTCCTTCGCACTGCACCTGATATTATCCCGGGCCATTTTCTTACAGTCACTAAATTTCCCAAAGTTTCTTTTTTTCTCCTCCAATTACAACTCCTTTGATGGTGTCTCCGCTCCAGCCTGTTTGTAGGCCCTTCTTTTCTGTTTTGGCCTTCAGTGGGGATCAGATTTGGCAAGCTTTGCTGCATGTGCCTGCACTTGCTGGCGTATGGCCTGCCTGCATTTTGAAGGCTTTGACTTTGGGAACGATTTTTTCTTGTTTTTCTTTTTTCTTGTTTTAAATATTCATGCCATGTCCCTCATATCTTGCCCCCTAAGTTGTGTTTTCCTCCTTGACTTTTTCCGCTGCTTTTGAAATATCTGTGAGCTTTGTTTTGGCATCATTTAGTCCTTCGCACTGCACCTGACATAATCCCGGGCCATTTTCTTACAGTCACTAAATTTACCAAATTTACATTTTTACTTTTCCTAATGCAATATTTCCGATGCTGTCTCCATCCACCGCCCCTCACTGCCTGAAGCCCTGCCCCTCACACAGGGAGCCCCAGCCATGACTGCCTAGTGCCCCGCCCCGCACTGACTGGATCCCCACCCCTGAAAGCCTGGAACCCCGCGCCTCACTCATGGGGCCTTGCCCTTCATAATTGGAGCCCCGCCCCTCAAATATGGAGCCTTGCCCCTGACTGCATGGAGCCCTGCTCATCCCTCATGGATCCCCGCCCATCACTGGCTGGAGCCCTGCCCCACAAACATGGAGCCCTTTCCCTCACACATGGAGCCTTGCCCCTCTCTGGCTGGAGCCCTGCCACTAACACAAAGAGCCCCGGCCATCACTGCCCTGAGCCCCGCCCCTCACTGACTGGATCCCCACCCCTGAAAGCCTGGAACCCCGGCCTTCACTCATGGGGCCTTGCCCTTCATATTTGAAGCCCCGCCCCTCAAATATGGAGCCCTATCCCTCACTGCATGGAGCCCTGCCCATCCCACATGGAGCCCCGCCCATCACTGGCTGGAGCCCCGCCCCACACACATGGAGCCTTTTCCCTCACACATGGAGCCCACACATCTCTGGCTGCAGCCCTAACCCTAACACATGGAGCCTCGGCAATCACTGCCTAGAGCCCCACCCCTCACTGACTGGATCCCCACCCCTCACAGCCCGGAACCCCGCCCCTCACGCATGGAACCCCTTCCCTCACTCATGGAGCCCTGCCCATCCCACATGGAGCCCCGCCCATCACTGGCTGGAGCCCTGCCCCACACACATGGAGCCGCTTCCGTCACACATAGAGCACCGCCCCTCACTGCCTGAAGCCCTGCCCCTCACACATGGAGCCCCGCGTTTGTAGGTCCTTCTTTTCGGTTTTGGCCTTCAGTGGGGATCAATTTTGGCAAGCTTTGCTGCATGTGTCTGCACTTGCTGGCGTATGGCCTGCCTGCATTTTGATGGCTTTGACTTTGGGAAAGATTTTTTCTTGTTTTTTTTTTTTTGTTTAACTGTTCATGCCATGTCCCTCATATCTTGCCCCGTAAGTTGTGTCTTCCTCCTTGACTATTTCCCCTGATTTTGCAACATCTCTTAGCTTAATTTTTGCATCTTTTGGTCCTTCGCACTGCACCTCATATAATCCCGGGCCATTTTCTTAGAGTAACTAGATTTCCCAAATTTCCTTTTTTTCTCCTCCAATTGCAATTCCTTTGATGGAGTCTCCGTTCCAGTGTGTTTGTAGGTCCTTCTTTTCTGTTTGTGCCTTCAGTGGGGATGAATTTTGGCAAGCTTTGCTGCATGTGCCTGGACTTGCTGGTGTATGGCCTGCCTGCATTTTGATGGCTTTGACTTTGGGAAAGATTTTTTTTTTTTCGTTGTTTTGTGAAGTGTCCATGCCATGTCCCTCATATCTTGCCGCCTAAGTTGTGTCTTCCTCCTTGACTTTTTCCCCTGCTTTTGCAACATCTGTGAGCCTATTTTTTGCATGTTTTGGTCCTTTGCAATGCAGCTGATTTCCTCACAGCCTATTTTTTGAAGACATTAAAATTACTGATTTTCTGCTTTTTTCAATTGCATTTCATTTGAACTTATCTCCTTTCCAGAGTGTTTGCAAGCCTTTCTTTTGGGATTCACAAGATTCCTTTTCCCTTCCCGAAAGGAAATTTCATTTCCTTTCGGGAAGGGAAAAGAAATCTTGTGATTTCAATGGGGACGAATCGAAGAATCATTGGTGCATTTCCCTGCCCTTGATGGCATGCCATGCCTTTTGGTGGCTTTGACTTGGGGAAAGATTTTTTTCATTTTTTGGTTGATTTCTGAAGTGTCCATGCCATGTCCTCATATCTTGCCACCTAAGTTGTGTCTTCCTCCTTGACTTTTTCCCCTGCTTTTGCAACATCTGTGAGCTTAGTTTTTGCATCTTTTGGTCCTTCGCACTGCACCTGATATTATCCCGGGCCATTTTCTTACAGTCACTAAATTTCCCAAAGTTTCTTTTTTTCTCCTCCAATTACAATTCCTTTGATGGTGTCTCCGCTCCAGCCTGTTTGTAGGCCCTTCTTTTCTGTTTTGGCCTTCAGTGGGGATCAGATTTGGCAAGCTTTGCTGCATGTGCCTGCACTTGCTGGCGTATGGCCTGCCTGCATTTTGAAGGCTTTGACTTTGGGAACGATTTTTTCTTGTTTTTCTTTTTTCTTGTTTTAAATATTCATGCCATGTCCCTCATATCTTGCCCCCTAAGTTGTGTTTTCCTCCTTGACTTTTTCCGCTGCTTTTGAAATATCTGTGAGCTTTGTTTTGGCATCATTTAGTCCTTCGCACTGCACCTGACATAATCCCGGGCCATTTTCTTACAGTCACTAAATTTACCGAATTTACATTTTTACTTTTCCTAATGCAATATTTCCAATGCTGTCTCCATCCACTGCCCCTCACTGCCTGAAGCCCTGCCCCTCACACAGGGAGCCCCAGCCATGACTGCCTAGTGCCCCGCCCCGCACTGACTGGATCCCCACCCCTGAAAGCCTGGAACCCCGCGCCTCACTCATGGGGCCTTGCCCTTCATAATTGGAGCCCCGCCCCTCAAATATGGAGCCTTGCCCCTGACTGCATGGAGCCCTGCCCATCCCTCATGGATCCCCGCCCATCACTGGCTGGAGCCCTGCCCCACAAACATGGAGCCCTTTCCCTCACACATGGAGCCTTGCCCCTCTCTGGCTGGAGCCCTGCCACTAACACAAAGAGCCCCGGCCATCACTGCCCTGAGCCCCCGCCCCTCACTGACTGGATCCCCACCCCTGAAAGCCTGGAACCCCGGCCTTCACTCATGGGGCCTTGCCCTTCATATTTGAAGCCCCGCCCCTCAAATATGGAGCCCTATCCCTCACTGCATGGAGCCCTGCCCATCCCACATGGAGCCCCGCCCATCACTGGCTGGAGCCCTGCCCCACACACATGGAGCCTTTTCCCTCACACATGGAGCCCTGCCCCTCTCTGGCTGCAGCCCTAACCCTAACACATGGAGCCTCGGCAATAACTGCCTAGAGCCCCACCCCTCACTGACTGGATCCCCACCCCTCACAGCCTGGAACCCCGCCCCTCACGCATGGAACCCCTTCCCTCACTCATGGAGCCCTGCCCATCCCACATGGAGCCCCGCCCATCACTGGCTGGAGCCCTGCCCCACACACATGGAGCCGCTTCCGTCACACATAGAGCACCGCCCCTCACTGCCTGAAGCCCTGCCCCTCACACATGGAGCCCCGCGTTTGTAGGTCCTTCTTTTCGGTTTTGGCCTTCAGTGGGGATCAATTTTGGCAAGCTTTGCTGCATGTGTCTGCACTTGCTGGCGTATGGCCTGCCTGCATTTTGATGGCTTTGACTTTGGGAAAGATTTTTTCTTGTTTTTTTTTTTTTGTTTAACTGTTCATGCCATGTCCCTCATATCTTGCCCCGTAAGTTGTGTCTTCCTCCTTGACTATTTCCCCTGATTTTGCAACATCTCTTAGCTTAATTTTTGCATCCTTTGGTCCTTCGCACTGCACCTCATATAATCCCGGGCCATTTTCTTAGAGTAAATACATTTCCGAAATTTCCTTTTTTTCTCCTCCAATTGCAATTCCTTTGATGGAGTCTCCGTTCCAGTGTGTTTGTAGGTCCTTCTTTTCTGTTTGGGCCTTCAGTGGGGATGAATTTTGGCAAGCTTTGCTGCATGTGCCTGGACTTGCTGGTGTATGGCCTGCCTGCATTTTGATGGCTTTGACTTTGGGAAAGATTTTTTTTTTTTCGTTGTTTCGTGAAGTGTCCATGCCATGTCCCTCATATCTTGCCGCCTAAGTTGTGTCTTCCTCCTTGACTTTTTCCCCTGCTTTTGCAACATCTGTGAGCCTATTTTTTGCATGTTTTGGTCCTTTGCAATGCAGCTGATTTCCTCACAGCCTATTTTTTGAAGACATTAAAATTACCGATTTTCTGCTTTTTTCAATTGCATTTCATTTGAACTTATCTCCTTTCCAGAGTGTTTGCAAGCCTTTCTTTTGGGATTCACAAGATTCCTTTTCCCTTCCCGAAAGGAAATTTCATTTCCTTTCGGGAAGGGAAAAGAAATCTTGTGATTTCAATGGGGACGAATCGAAGAATCATTGGTGCATTTCCCTGCCCTTGATGGCATGCCATGCCTTTTGGTGGCTTTGACTTGGGGAAAGATTTTTTTCATTTTTTGGTTGATTTCTGAAGTGTCCATGCCATGTCCTCATATCTTGCCACCTAAGTTGTGTCTTCCTCCTTGACTTTTTCCCCTGCTTTTGCAACATCTGTGAGCTTAGTTTTTGCATCTTTTGGTCCTTCGCACTGCACCTGATATTATCCCGGGCCATTTTCTTACAGTCACTAAATTTCCCAAAGTTTCTTTTTTTCTCCTCCAATTACAATTCCTTTGATGGTGTCTCCGCTCCAGCCTGTTTGTAGGCCCTTCTTTTCTGTTTTGGCCTTCAGTGGGGATCAGATTTGGCAAGCTTTGCTGCATGTGCCTGCACTTGCTGGCGTATGGCCTGCCTGCATTTTGAAGGCTTTGACTTTGGGAACGATTTTTTCTTGTTTTTCTTTTTTCTTGTTTTAAATATTCATGCCATGTCCCTCATCTCTTGCCCCCTAAGTTGTGTTTTCCTCCTTGACTTTTTCCGCTGCTTTTGAAATATCTGTGAGCTTTGTTTTGGCATCATTTAGTCCTTCGCACTGCACCTGACATAATCCCGGGCCATTTTCTTACAGTCACTAAATTTACCAAATTTACATTTTTACTTTTCCTAATGCAATATTTCCGATGCTGTCTCCATCCACCGCCCCTCACTGCCTGAAGCCCTGCCCCTCACACAGGGAGCCCCAGCCATGACTGCCTAGTGCCCCGCCCCGCACTGACTGGATCCCCACCCCTGAAAGCCTGGAACCCCGCGCCTCACTCATGGGGCCTTGCCCTTCATAATTGGAGCCCCGCCCCTCAAATATGGAGCCTTGCCCCTGACTGCATGGAGCCCTGCTCATCCCTCATGGATCCCCGCCCATCACTGGCTGGAGCCCTGCCCCACAAACATGGAGCCCTTTCCCTCACACATGGAGCCTTGCCCCTCTCTGGCTGGAGCCCTGCCACTAACACAAAGAGCCCCGGCCATCACTGCCCTGAGCCCCGCCCCTCACTGACTGGATCCCCACCCCTGAAAGCCTGGAACCCCGGCCTTCACTCATGGGGCCTTGCCCTTCATATTTGAAGCCCCGCCCCTCAAATATGGAGCCCTATCCCTCACTGCATGGAGCCCTGCCCATCCCACATGGAGCCCCGCCCATCACTGGCTGGAGCCCCGCCCCACACACATGGAGCCTTTTCCCTCACACATGGAGCCCACACATCTCTGGCTGCAGCCCTAACCCTAACACATGGAGCCTCGGCAATAACTGCCTAGAGCCCCACCCCTCACTGACTGGATCCCCACCCCTCACAGCCCGGAACCCCGCCCCTCACGCATGGAACCCCTTCCCTCACTCATGGAGCCCTGCCCATCCCACATGGAGCCCCGCCCATCACTGCCTGGAGCCCTGCCCCACACACATGGAGCCGCTTCCGTCACACATAGAGCACCGCCCCTCACTGCCTGAAGCCCTGCCCCTCACACATGGAGCCCCGCGTTTGTAGGTCCTTCTTTTCGGTTTTGGCCTTCAGTGGGGATCAATTTTGGCAAGCTTTGCTGCATGTGTCTGCACTTGCTGGCGTATGGCCTGCCTGCATTTTGATGGCTTTGACTTTGGGAAAGATTTTTTCTTGTTTTTTTTTTTTTGTTTAACTGTTCATGCCATGTCCCTCATATCTTGCCCCGTAAGTTGTGTCTTCCTCCTTGACTATTTCCCCTGATTTTGCAACATCTCTTAGCTTAATTTTTGCATCTTTTGGTCCTTCGCACTGCACCTCATATAATCCCGGGCCATTTTCTTAGAGTAACTAGATTTCCCAAATTTCCTTTTTTTCTCCTCCAATTGCAATTCCTTTGATGGAGTCTCCGTTCCAGTGTGTTTGTAGGTCCTTCTTTTCTGTTTGTGCCTTCAGTGGGGATGAATTTTGGCAAGCTTTGCTGCATGTGCCTGGACTTGCTGGTGTATGGCCTGCCTGCATTTTGATGGCTTTGACTTTGGGAAAGATTTTTTTTTTTTCGTTGTTTTGTGAAGTGTCCATGCCATGTCCCTCATATCTTGCCGCCTAAGTTGTGTCTTCCTCCTTGACTTTTTCCCCTGCTTTTGCAACATCTGTGAGCCTATTTTTTGCATGTTTTGGTCCTTTGCAATGCAGCTGATTTCCTCGCAGCCTATTTTTTGAAGACATTAAAATTACTGATTTTCTGCTTTTTTCAATTGCATTTCATTTGAACTTATCTCCTTTCCAGAGTGTTTGCAAGCCTTTCTTTTGGGATTCACAAGATTCCTTTTCCCTTCACGAAAGGAAATTTCATTTCCTTTCGGGAAGGGAAAAAAAATCTTGTGATTTCAATGGGGACGAATCGAAGAATCATTGGTGCATTTCCCTGCCCTTGATGGCATGCCATGCCTTTTGGTGGCTTTGACTTGGGGAAAGATTTTTTTCATTTTTTGGTTGATTTCTGAAGTGTCCATGCCATGTCCCTCATATCTTGCCACCTAAGTTGTGTCTTCCTCCTTGACTTTTTCCCCTGCTTTTGCAACATCTGTGAGCTTAGTTTTTGCATCTTTTGGTCCTTCGCACTGCCCCTGATATTATCCCGGGCCATTTTCTTACAGTCACTAAATTTCCCAAATTGTCTTTTTTTCTCCTCCAATTACAATTCCTTTGATGGTGTCTCCGCTCCAGCCTGTTTGTAGGCCCTTCTTTTCTGTTTTGGCCTTCAGTGGGGATCAGATTTGGCAAGCTTTGCTGCATGTGCCTGCACTTGCTGGCGTATGGCCTGCCTGCATTTTGAAGGCTTTGACTTTGGGAACGATTTTTTCTTGTTTTTCTTTTTTCTTGTTTTAAATATTCATGCCATGTCCCTCATATCTTGCCCCCTAAGTTGTGTTTTCCTCCTTGACTTTTTCCGCTGCTTTTGAAATATCTGTGAGCTTTGTTTTGGCATCATTTAGTCCTTCGCACTGCACCTGACATAATCCCGGGCCATTTTCTTACAGTCACTAAATTTACCAAATTTACATTTTTACTTTTCCTAATGCAATATTTCCAATGCTGTCTCCATCCACCGCCCCTCACTGCCTGAAGCCCTGCCCCTCACACAGGGAGCCCCAGCCATGACTGCCTAGTGCCCCGCCCCGCACTGACTGGATCCCCACCCCTGAAAGCCTGGAACCCCGCGCCTCACTCATGGGGCCTTGCCCTTCATAATTGGAGCCCCGCCCCTCAAAGATGGAGCCTTGCCCCTGACTGCATGGAGCCCTGCCCATCCCTCATGGATCCCCGCCCATCACTGGCTGGAGCCCTGCCCCACAAACATGGAGCCCTTTCCCTCACACATGGAGCCTTGCCCCTCTCTGGCTGGAGCCCTGCCACTAACACAAAGAGCCCCGGCCATCACTGCCCTGAGCCCCGCCCCTCACTGACTGGATCCCCACCCCTGAAAGCCTGGAACCCCGGCCTTCACTCATGGGGCCTTGCCCTTCATATTTGAAGCCCCGCCCCTCAAATATGGAGCCCTATCCCTCACTGCATGGAGCCCTGCCCATCCCACATGGAGCCCCGCCCATCACTGGCTGGAGCCCCGCCCCACACACATGGAGCCTTTTCCCTCACACATGGAGCCCACACATCTCTGGCTGCAGCCCTAACCCTAACACATGGAGCCTCGGCAATCACTGCCTAGAGCCCCACCCCTCACTGACTGGATCCCCACCCCTCACAGCCCGGAACCCCGCCCCTCACGCATGGAACCCCTTCCCTCACTCATGGAGCCCTGCCCATCCCACATGGAGCCCCGCCCATCACTGGCTGGAGCCCTGCCCCACACACATGGAGCCGCTTCCGTCACACATAGAGCACCGCCCCTCACTGCCTGAAGCCCTGCCCCTCACACATGGAGCCCCGCGTTTGTAGGTCCTTCTTTTCGGTTTTGGCCTTCAGTGGGGATCAATTTTGGCAAGCTTTGCTGCATGTGTCTGCACTTGCTGGCGTATGGCCTGCCTGCATTTTGATGGCTTTGACTTTGGGAAAGATTTTTTCTTGTTTTTTTTTTTTTGTTTAACTGTTCATGCCATGTCCCTCATATCTTGCCCCGTAAGTTGTGTCTTCCTCCTTGACTATTTCCCCTGATTTTGCAACATCTCTTAGCTTAATTTTTGCATCTTTTGGTCCTTCGCACTGCACCTCATATAATCCCGGGCCATTTTCTTAGAGTAACTAGATTTCCCAAATTTCCTTTTTTTCTCCTCCAATTGCAATTCCTTTGATGGAGTCTCCGTTCCAGTGTGTTTGTAGGTCCTTCTTTTCTGTTTGTGCCTTCAGTGGGGATGAATTTTGGCAAGCTTTGCTGCATGTGCCTGGACTTGCTGGTGTATGGCCTGCCTGCATTTTGATGGCTTTGACTTTGGGAAAGATTTTTTTTTTTTCGTTGTTTTGTGAAGTGTCCATGCCATGTCCCTCATATCTTGCCGCCTAAGTTGTGTCTTCCTCCTTGACTTTTTCCCCTGCTTTTGCAACATCTGTGAGCCTATTTTTTGCATGTTTTGGTCCTTTGCAATGCAGCTGATTTCCTCGCAGCCTATTTTTTGAAGACATTAAAATTACTGATTTTCTGCTTTTTTCAATTGCATTTCATTTGAACTTATCTCCTTTCCAGAGTGTTTGCAAGCCTTTCTTTTGGGATTCACAAGATTCCTTTTCCCTTCCCGAAAGGAAATTTCATTTCCTTTCGGGAAGGGAAAAGAAATCTTGTGATTTCAATGGGGACGAATGGAAGAATCATTGGTGCATTTCCCTGCCCTTGATGGCATGCCATGCCTTTTGGTGGCTTTGACTTGGGGAAAGATTTTTTTCATTTTTTGGTTGATTTCTGAAGTGTCCATGCCATGTCCTCATATCTTGCCACCTAAGTTGAGTCTTCCTCCTTGACTTTTTCCCCTGCTTTTGCAACATCTGTGAGCTTAGTTTTTGCATCTTTTGGTCCTTCGCACTGCACCTGATATTATCCCGGGCCATTTCTTTACAGTCACGAAATTTCCCAAATTGTCTTTTTTTCTCCTCCAATTACAATTCCTTTGATGGTGTCTCCGCTCCAGCCTGTTTGTAGGCCCTTATTTTCTGTTTCGGCCTTCAGTGGGGATCAGATTTGGCAAGCTTTGCTGCATGTGCCTGCACTTGCTGGCGTATGGCCTGCCTGCGTTTTGAAGGCTTTGACTTTGGGAACGATTTTTTCTTGTTTTTCTTTTTTCTTGTTTTAAATATTCATGCCATGTCCCTCATATCTTGCCCCCTAAGTTGTGTTTTCCTCCTTGACTTTTTCCGCTGCTTTTGAAATATCTGTGAGCTTTGTTTTGGCATCATTTAGTCCTTCGCACTGCACCTGACATAATCCCGGGCCATTTTCTTACAGTCACTAAATTTACCAAATTTACATTTTTACTTTTCCTAATGCAATATTTCCGATGCTGTCTCCATCCACCGCCCCTCACTGCCTGAAGCCCTGCCCCTGACACAGGGAGCCCCAGCCATGACTGCCTAGTGCCCCGCCCCGCACTGACTGGATCCCCACCCCTGAAAGCCTGGAACCCCGCGCCTCACTCATGGGGCCTTGCCCTTCATAATTGGAGCCCCGCCCCTCAAAGATGGAGCCTTGCCCCTGACTGCATGGAGCCCTGCCCATCCCTCATGGATCCCCGCCCATCACTGGCTGGAGCCCTGCCCCACAAACATGGAGCCCTTTCCCTCACACATGGAGCCTTGCCCCTCTCTGGCTGGAGCCCTGCCACTAACACAAAGAGCCCCGGCCATCACTGCCCTGAGCCCCGCCCCGCACTGACTGGATCCCCACCCCTGAAATCCTGGAACCCCGCGCCTCACTCATGGGGCCTTGCCCTTCATATTTGAAGCCCCGCCCCTCAAATATGGAGCCCTATCCCTCACTGCATGGAGCCCTGCCCATCCCACATGGAGCCCTGCCCATCACTGGCTGGAGCCCTGCCCCACACACATGGAGCCTTTTCCCTCACACATGGAGCCCTGCCCCTCTCTGGCTGCAGCCCTAACCCTAACACATGGAGCCTCGGCAATAACTGCCTAGAGCCCCACCCCTCACTGACTGGATCCCCACCCCTCACAGCCCGGAACCCCGCCCCTCACGCATGGAACCCCTTCCCTCACTCATGGAGCCCTGCCCATCCCACATGGAGCCCCGCCCATCACTGGCTGGAGCCCTGCCCCACACACATGGAGCCGCTTCCGTCACACATAGAGCACCGCCCCTCACTGCCTGAAGCCGTGCCCCTCACACATGGAGCCCCGCCTTTGTAGGTCCTTCTTTTCGGTTTTGGCCTTCAGTGGGGATCAATTTTGGCAAGCTTTGCTGCATGTGTCTGCACTTGCTGGCGTATGGCCTGCCTGCATTTTGATGGCTTTGACTTTGGGAAAGATTTTTTCTTGTTTTTTTTTTTTTGGTTAACTGTTCATGCCATGTCCCTCATATCTTGCCCCGTAAGTTGTGCCTTCCTCCTTGACTATTTCCCCTGATTTTGCAACATCTCTTAGCTTAATTTTTGCATCTTTTGGTCCTTCGCACTGCACCTCATATAATCCCGGGCCATTTACTTAGAGTAACTAGATTTCCCAAATTTCCTTTTTTTCTCCTCCAATTGCAATTCCTTTGATGGAGTCTCCGTTCCAGTGTGTTTGTAGGCCCTTCTTTCCTGTTTGGGCCTTCAGTGGGGATGAATTTTGGCAAGCTTTGCTGCATGTGCCTGCACTTGCTGATGTATGGCCTGCCTGCATTTTGATGGCTTTGACTTTGGAAAAATTTTTTTTTTTTCGTTGTTTTGTGAAGTGTCCATGCCATGTCCCTCATATCTTGCCCCCTAAGTTGTGTCTTCCTCCTTGACTTTTTCCCCTGCTTTTGCAACATCTGTGAGCCTATTTTTTGCATGTTTTGGTCCTTTGCAATGCAGCTGATTTCCTCGCAGCCTATTTTTTGAAGACATTAAAATTACTGATTTTCTGCTTTTTTCAATTGCATTTCATTTGAACTTATCTCCTTTCCAGAGTGTTTGCAAGCCTTTCTTTTGGGATTCACAAGATTCCTTTTCCCTTCCCGAAAGGAAATTTCATTTCCTTTCGGGAAGGGAAAAGAAATCTTGTGATTTCAATGGGGACGAATGGAAGAATCATTGGTGCATTTCCCTGCCCTTGATGGCATGCCATGCCTTTTGGTGGCTTTGACTTGGGGAAAGATTTTTTTCATTTTTTGGTTGATTTCTGTAGTGTCCATGCCATGTCCTCATATCTTGCCACCTAAGTTGAGTCTTCCTCCTTGACTTTTTCCCCTGCTTTTGCAACATCTGTGAGCTTAGTTTTTGCATCTTTTGGTCCTTCGCACTGCACCTGATATTATCCCGGGCCATTTCCTTACAGTCACTAAATTTCCCAAATTGTCTTTTTTTCTCCTCCAATTACAATTCCTTTGATGGTGTCTCCGCTCCAGCCTGTTTGTAGGCCCTTATTTTCTGTTTTGGCCTTCAGTGGGGATCAGATTTGGCAAGCTTTGCTGCATGTGCCTGCACTTGCTGGCGTATGGCCTGCCTGCGTTTTGAAGGCTTTGACTTTGGGAACGATTTTTTCTTGTTTTTCTTTTTTCTTGTTTTAAATATTCATGCCATGTCCCTCATCTCTTGCCCCCTAAGTTGTGTTTTCCTCCTTGACTTTTTCCGCTGCTTTTGAAATATCTGTGAGCTTTGTTTTGGCATCATTTAGTCCTTCGCAATGCACCTGACATAATCCCGGGCCATTTTCTTACAGTCAGTTAATTTACCAAATTTACATTTTTACTTTTCCTAATGCAATATTTCCGATGCTGTCTCCATCCACCGCCCCTCACTGCCTGAAGCCCTGCCCCTCACACAGGGAGCCCCAGCCATGACTGCCTAGTGCCCCGCCCCGCACTGACTGGATCCCCACCCCTGAAAGCCTGGAACCCCGCGCCTCACTCATGGGGCCTTGCCCTTCATAATTGGAGCCCCGCCCCTCAAATATGGAGCCTTGCCCCTGACTGCATGGAGCCCTGCCCATCCCTCATGGATCCCCGCCCATCACTGGCTGGAGCCCTGCCCCACAAACATGGAGCCCTTTCCCTCACACATGGAGCCTTGCCCCTCTCTGGCTGGAGCCCTGCCACTAACACAAAGAGCCCCGGCCATCACTGCCCTGAGCCCCGCCCCTCACTGACTGGATCCCCACCCCTGAAAGCCTGGAACCCCGCGCCTCACTCATGGGGCCTTGCCCTTCATATTTGAAGCCCCGCCCCTCAAATATGGAGCCCTATCCCTCACTGCATGGAGCCCTGCCCATCCCACATGGAGCCCCGCCCATCACTGGCTGGAGCCCTGCCCCACACACATGGAGCCTTTTCCCTCACACATGGAGCCCTGCCCCTCTCTGGCTGCAGCCCTAACCCTAACACATGGAGCCTCGGCAATCACTGCCTAGAGCCCCACCCCTCACTGACTGGATCCCCACCCCTCACAGCCCGGAACCCCGCCCCTCACGCATGGAACCCCTTCCCTCACTCATGGAGCCCTGCCCATCCCACATGGAGCCCCGCCCATCACTGGCTGGAGCCCTGCCCCACACACATGGAGCCGCTTCCGTCACACATAGAGCACCGCCCCTCACTGCCTGAAGCCCTGCCCCTCACACATGGAGCCCCGCCTTTGTAGGTCCTTCTTTTCGGTTTTGGCCTTCAGTGGGGATCAATTTTGGCAAGCTTTGCTGCATGTGTCTGCACTTGCTGGCGTATGGCCTGCCTGCATTTTGATGGCTTTGACTTTGGGAAAGATTTTTTCTTGTTTTTTTTTTTTTGGTTAACTGTTCATGCCATGTCCCTCATATCTTGCCCCGTAAGTTGTGCCTTCCTCCTTGACTATTTCCCCTGATTTTGCAACATCTCTTAGCTTAATTTTTGCATCTTTTGGTCCTTCGCACTGCACCTCATATAATCCCGGGCCATTTACTTAGAGTAACTAGATTTCCCAAATTTCCTTTTTTTCTCCTCCAATTGCAATTCCTTTGATGGAGTCTCCGTTCCAGTGTGTTTGTAGGTCCTTCTTTCCTGTTTGGGCCTTCAGTGGGGATGAATTTTGGCAAGCTTTGCTGCATGTGCCTGCACTTGCTGATGTATGGCCTGCCTGCATTTTGATGGCTTTGACTTTGGAAAAATTTTTTTTTTTTCGTTGTTTTGTGAAGTGTCCATGCCATGTCCCTCATATCTTGCCCCCTAAGTTGTGTCTTCCTCCTTGACTTTTTCCCCTGCTTTTGCAACATCTGTGAGCCTATTTTTTGCATGTTTTGGTCCTTTGCAATGCAGCTGATTTCCTCGCAGCCTATTTTTTGAAGACATTAAAATTACTGATTTTCTGCTTTTTTCAATTGCATTTCATTTGAACTTATCTCCTTTCCAGAGTGTTTGCAAGCCTTTCTTTTGGGATTCACAAGATTCCTTTTCCCTTCCCGAAAGGAAATTTCATTTCCTTTTGGGAAGGGAAAAGAAATCTTGTGATTTCAATGGGGACGAATGGAAGAATCATTGGTGCATTTCCCTGCCCTTGATGGCATGCCATGCCTTTTGGTGGCTTTGACTTGGGGAAAGATTTTTTTCATTTTTTGGTTGATTTCTGTAGTGTCCATGCCATGTCCTCATATCTTGCCACCTAAGTTGAGTCTTCCTCCTTGACTTTTTCCCCTGCTTTTGCAACATCTGTGAGCTTAGTTTTTGCATCTTTTGGTCCTTCGCACTGCACCTGATATTATCCCGGGCCATTTCCTTACAGTCACTAAATTTCCCAAATTGTCTTTTTTTCTCCTCCAATTACAATTCCTTTGATGGTGTCTCCGCTCCAGCCTGTTTGTAGGCCCTTATTTTCTGTTTTGGCCTTCAGTGGGGATCAGATTTGGCAAGCTTTGCTGCATGTGCCTGCACTTGCTGGCGTATGGCCTGCCTGCGTTTTGAAGGCTTTGACTTTGGGAACGATTTTTTCTTGTTTTTCTTTTTTCTTGTTTTAAATATTCATGCCATGTCCCTCATCTCTTGCCCCCTAAGTTGTGTTTTCCTCCTTGACTTTTTCCGCTGCTTTTGAAATATCTGTGAGCTTTGTTTTGGCATCATTTAGTCCTTCGCAATGCACCTGACATAATCCCGGGCCATTTTCTTACAGTCAGTTAATTTACCAAATTTACATTTTTACTTTTCCTAATGCAATATTTCCGATGCTGTCTCCATCCACCGCCCCTCACTGCCTGAAGCCCTGCCCCTCACACAGGGAGCCCCAGCCATGACTGCCTAGTGCCCCGCCCCGCACTGACTGGATCCCCACCCCTGAAAGCCTGGAACCCCGCGCCTCACTCATGGGGCCTTGCCCTTCATAATTGGAGCCCCGCCCCTCAAATATGGAGCCTTGCCCCTGACTGCATGGAGCCCTGCCCATCCCTCATGGATCCCCGCCCATCACTGGCTGGAGCCCTGCCCCACAAACATGGAGCCCTTTCCCTCACACATGGAGCCTTGCCCCTCTCTGGCTGGAGCCCTGCCACTAACACAAAGAGCCCCGGCCATCACTGCCCTGAGCCCCGCCCCTCACTGACTGGATCCCCACCCCTGAAAGCCTGGAACCCCCGCGCCTCACTCATGGGGCCTTGCCCTTCATATTTGAAGCCCCGCCCCTCAAATATGGAGCCCTATCCCTCACTGCATGGAGCCCTGCCCATCCCACATGGAGCCCCGCCCATCACTGGCTGGAGCCCTGCCCCACACACATGGAGCCTTTTCCCTCACACATGGAGCCCTGCCCCTCTCTGGCTGCAGCCCTAACCCTAACACATGGAGCCTCGGCAATCACTGCCTAGAGCCCCACCCCTCACTGACTGGATCCCCACCCCTCACAGCCCGGAACCCCGCCCCTCACGCATGGAACCCCTTCCCTCACTCATGGAGCCCTGCCCATCCCACATGGAGCCCCGCCCATCACTGGCTGGAGCCCTGCCCCACACACATGGAGCCGCTTCCGTCACACATAGAGCACCGCCCCTCACTGCCTGAAGCCCTGCCCCTCACACATGGAGCCCCGCCTTTGTAGGTCCTTCTTTTCGGTTTTGGCCTTCAGTGGGGATCAATTTTGGCAAGCTTTGCTGCATGTGTCTGCACTTGCTGGCGTATGGCCTGCCTGCATTTTGATGGCTTTGACTTTGGGAAAGATTTTTTCTTGTTTTTTTTTTTTTGTTTAACTGTTCATGCCATGTCCCTCATATCTTGCCCCGTAAGTTGTGCCTTCCTCCTTGACTATTTCCCCTGATTTTGCAACATCTCTTAGCTTAATTTTTGCATCTTTTGGTCCTTCGCACTGCACCTCATATAATCCCGGGCCATTTACTTAGAGTAACTAGATTTCCCAAATTTCCTTTTTTTCTCCTCCAATTGCAATTCCTTTGATGGAGTCTCCGTTCCAGTGTGTTTGTAGGTCCTTCTTTCCTGTTTGGGCCTTCAGTGGGGATGAATTTTGGCAAGCTTTGCTGCATGTGCCTGCACTTGCTGGTGTATGGCCTGCCTGCATTTTGATGGCTTTGACTTTGGAAAAATTTTTTTTTTTCGTTGTTTTGTGAAGTGTCCATGCCATGTCCCTCATATCTTGCCCCCTAAGTTGTGTCTTCCTCCTTGACTTTTTCCCCTGCTTTTGCAACATCTGTGAGCCTATTTTTTGCATGTTTTGGTCCTTTGCAATGCAGCTGATTTCCTCACAGCCTATTTTTTGAAGACATTAAAATTACTGATTTTCTGCTTTTTTCAATTGCATTTCATTTGAACTTATCTCCTTTCCAGAGTGTTTGCAAGCCTTTCTTTTGGGATTCACAAGATTCCTTTTCCCTTCCCGAAAGGAAATTTCATTTCCTTTCGGGAAGGGAAAAGAAATCTTGTGATTTCAATGGGGACGAATCAAAGAATCATTGGTGCATTTCCCTGCCCTTGATGGCATGCTATGCCTTTTGGTGGCTTTGACTTGGGGAAAGAGTTTTTTCATTTTTTGGTTGATTTCTGAAGTGTCCATGCCATGTCCTCATATCTTGCCACCTAAGTTGTGTCTTCCTCCTTGACTTTTTCCCCTGCTTTTGCAACATCTGTGAGCTTAGTTTTTGCATCTTTTGGTCCTTCGCACTGCACCTGATATTATCCCGGGCCATTTCCTTACAGTCACTAAATTTCCCAAATTGTCTTTTTTTCTCCTCCAATTACAATTCCTTTGATGGTGTCTCCGCTCCAGCCTGTTTGTAGGCCCTTCTTTTCTGTTTTGGCCTTCAGTGGGGATCAGATTTGGCAAGCTTTGCTGCATGTGCCTGCACTTGCTGGCGTATGGCCTGCCTGCGTTTTGAAGGGTTTGACTTTGGGAACGATTTTTTCTTGTTTTTCTTTTTTCTTGTTTTAAATATTCATGCCATGTCCCTCATATCTTGCCCCCTAAGTTGTGTTTTCCTCCTTGACTTTTTCCGCTGCTTTTGAAATATCTGTGAGCTTTGTTTTGGCATCATTTAGTCCTTCGCACTGCACCTGACATAATCCCGGGCCATTTTCTTACAGTCACTAAATTTACCAAATTTACATTTTTACTTTTCCTAATGCAATATTTCCGATGCTGTCTCCATCCACCGCCCCTCACTGCCTGAAGCCCTGCCCCTCACACAGGGAGCCCCAGCCATGACTGCCTAGTGCCCCGCCCCGCACTGACTGGATCCCCACCCCTGAAAGCCTGGAACCCCGCGCCTCACTCATGGGGCCTTGCCCTTCATAATTGGAGCCCCGCCCCTCAAATATGGAGCCTTGCCCCTGACTGCATGGAGCCCTGCCCATCCCTCATGGATCCCCGCCCATCACTGGCTGGAGCCCTGCCCCACAAACATGGAGCCCTTTCCCTCACACATGGAGCCTTGCCCCTCTCTGGCTGGAGCCCTGCCACTAACACAAAGAGCCCCGGCCATCACTGCCCTGAGCCCCACCCCTCACTGACTGGATCCCCACCCCTGAAAGCCTGGAACCCCGGCCTTCACTCATGGGGCCTTGCCCTTCATAGTTGAAGCCCCGCCCCTCAAATATGGAGCCCTATCCCTCACTGCATGGAGCCCTGCCCATCCCACATGGAGCCCCGCCCATCACTGGCTGGAGCCCTGCCCCACACACATGGAGCCTTTTCCTCACACATGGAGCCCTGCCCCTCTCTGGCTGCAGCCCTAACCCTAACACATGGAGCCTCGGCAATCACTGCCTAGAGCCCCACCCCTCACTGACTGGATCCCCACCCCTCACAGCCCGGAAACCCGCCCCTCACGCATGGAACCCCTTCCCTCACTCATGGAGCCCTGCCCATCCCACATGGAGCCCCGCCCATCACTGCCTGGAGCCCTGCCCCACACACATGGAGCCGCTTCCATCACACATAGAGCACCGCCCCTCACTGCCTGAAGCCCTGCCCCTCACACATGGAGCCCCGCCTTTGTAGGTCCTTCTTTTCGGTTTTGGCCTTCAGTGGGGATCAATTTTGGCAAGCTTTGCTGCATGTGTCTGCACTTGCTGGCGTATGGCCTGCCTGCATTTTGATGGCTTTGACTTTGGGAAAGATTTTTTCTTGTTTTTTTTTTTTTGTTTAACTGTTCATGCCATGTCCCTCATATCTTGCCCCGTAAATTATGCCTTCCTCCTTGACTATTTCCCCTGATTTTGCAACATCTCTTAGCTTAATTTTTGCATCTTTTGGTCCTTCGCACTGCACCTCATATAATCCTGGGCCATTTTCTTAGAGTAACTAGATTTCCCAAATTTCCTGTTTTCTCCTCCAATTGCAATTCCTTTGATGGAGTCTCCGTTCCAGTGTGTTTGTAGGTCCTTCTTTCCTGTTTGGGCCTTCAGTGGGGATGAATTTTGGCAAGCTTTGCTGCATGTGCCTGGACTTGCTGGTGTATGGCCTGCCTGCATTTGATGGCTTTGACTTTGGAAAAATTTTTTTTTTTTCGTTGTTTTGTGAAGTGTCCATGCCATGTCCCTCATATCTTGCCCCCTAAGTTGTGTCTTCCTCCTTGACTTTTTCCCCTGCTTTTGCAACATCTGTGAGCCTATTTTTTGCATGTTTTGGTCCTTTGCAATGCAGCTGATTTCCTCACAGCCTATTTTTTGAAGACATTAAAATTACTGATTTTCTGCTTTTTTCAATTGCATTTCATTTGAACTTATCTCCTTTCCAGAGTGTTTGCAAGCCTTTCTTTTGGGATTCACAAGATTCCTTTTCCCTTCCCGAAAGGAAATTTCATTTCCTTTCGGGAAGGGAAAAGAAATCTTGTGATTTCAATGGGGACGAATCAAAGAATCATTGGTGCATTTCCCTGCCCTTGATGGCATGCCATGCCTTTTGGTGGCTTTGACCTGGGGAAAGATTTTTTTCATTTTTTGGTTGATTTCTGAAGTGTCCATGCCATGTCCTCATATCTTGCCACCTAAGTTGTGTCTTCCTCCTTGACTTTTTCCCCTGCTTTTGCAACATCTGTGAGCTTAGTTTTTGCATCTTTTGGTCCTTCGCACTGCACCTGATATTATCCCAGGCCATTTCCTTACAGTCACTAAATTTCCCAAATTGTCTTTTTTTCTCCTCCAATTACAATTCCTTTGATGGTGTCTCCGCTCCAGCCTGTTTGTAGGCCCTTATTTTCTGTTTTGGCCTTCAGTGGGGATCAGATTTGGCAAGCTTTGCTGCATGTGCCTGCACTTGCTGGCGTATGGCCTGCCTGCGTTTTGAAGGCTTTGACTTTGGGAACGATTTTTTCTTGTTTTTCTTTTTTCTTGTTTTAAATATTCATGCCATGTCCCTCATCTCTTGCCCCCTAAGTTGTGTTTTCCTCCTTGACTTTTTCCGCTGCTTTTGAAATATCTGTGAGCTTTGTTTTGGCATCATTTAGTCCTTCGCACTGCACCTGACATAATCCCGGGCCATTTTCTTACAGTCACTAAATTTACCAAATTTACATTTTTACTTTTCCTAATGCAATATTTCCGATGCTGTCTCCATCCACCGCCCCTCACTGCCTGAAGCCCTGCCCCTCACACAGGGAGCCCCAGCCATGACTGCCTAGTGCCCCGCCCCGCACTGACTGGATCCCCACCCCTGAAAGCCTGGAACCCCGCGCCTCACTCATGGGGCCTTGCCCTTCATAATTGGAGCCCCGCCCCTCAAAGATGGAGCCTTGCCCCTGACTGCATGGAGCCCTGCCCATCCCTCATGGATCCCCGCCCATCACTGGCTGGAGCCCTGCCCCACAAACATGGAGCCCTTTCCCTCACACATGGAGCCTTGCCCCTCTCTGGCTGGAGCCCTGCTACTAACACAAAGAGCCCCGGCCATCACTGCCCTGAGCCCCGCCCCTCACTGACTGGATCCCCACCCCTGAAAGCCTGGAACCCCGGCCTTCACTCATGGGGCCTTGCCCTTCATATTTGAAGCCCCGCCCCTCAAATATGGAGCCCTATCCCTCACTGCATGGAGCCCTGCCCATCCCACATGGAGCCCCGCCCATCACTGGCTGGAGCCCTGCCCCACACACATGGAGCCTTTTCCTCACACATGGAGCCCTGCCCCTCTCTGGCTGCAGCCCTAACCCTAACACATGGAGCCTCGGCAATCACTGCCTAGAGCCCCACCCCTCACTGACTGGATCCCCACCCCTCACATCCCGGAATCCCGCCCCTCACGCATAGAACCCCTTCCCTCACTCATGGAGCCCTGCCCATCCCACATGGAGCCCCGCCCATCACTGGCTGGAGCCCTGCCCCACACACATGGAGCCCCGCGTTTGTAGGTCCTTCTTTTCGGTTTTGGCCTTCAGTGGGGATCAATTTTGGCAAGCTTTGCTGCATGTGTCTGCACTTGCTGGCGTATGGCCTGCCTGCATTATGATGGCTTTGACTTTGGGAAAGATTTTTTCTTGTTTTTTTTTTTTTGTTTAACTGTTCATGCCATGTCCCTCATATCTTGCCCCGTAAGTTGTGCCTTCCTCCTTGACTATTTCCCCTGATTTTGCAACATCTCTTAGCTTAATTTTTGCATCTTTTGGTCCTTCGCACTGCACCTCATATAATCCCGGGCCATTTTCTTAGAGTAACTAGATTTCCCAAATTTCCTTTTTTTCTCCTCCAATTCCAATTCCTTTGATGGAGTCTCCGTTCCAGTGTGTTTGTAGGTCCTTCTTTCCTGTTTGGGCCTTCAGTGGGGATGAATTTTGGCAAGCTTTGCTGCATGTGCCTGGACTTGCTGGTGTATGGCCTGCCTGCATTTTGATGGCTTTGACTTTGGAAAAATTTTTTTTTTCGTTGTTTTGTGAAGTGTCCATGCCATGTCCCTCATATCTTGCCCCCTAAGTTGTGTCTTCCTCCTTGACTTTTTCCCCTGCTTTTGCAACATCTGTGAGCCTATTTTTTGCATGTTTTGGTCCTTTGCAATGCAGCTGATTTCCTCACAGCCTATTTTTTGAAGACATTAAAATTACTGATTTTCTGCTTTTTTCAATTGCATTTCATTTGAACTTATCTCCTTTCCAGAGTGTTTGCAAGCCTTTCTTTTGGGATTCACAAGATTCCTTTTCCCTTCCCGAAAGGAAATTTCATTTCCTTTCGGGAAGGGAAAAGAAATCTTGTGATTTCAATGGGGACGAATCAAAGAATCATTGGTGCATTTCCCTGCCCTTGATGGCATGCCATGCCTTTTGGTGGCTTTGACTTTGGGAAAGAGTTTTTTCATTTTTTGGTTGATTTCTGAAGTGTCCATGCCATGTCCTCATATCTTGCCACCTAAGTTGTGTCTTCCTCCTTGACTTTTTCCCCTGCTTTTGCAACATCTGTGAGCTTAGTTTTTGCATCTTTTGGTCCTTCGCACTGCACCTGATATTATCCCGGGCCATTTCCTTACAGTCACTAAATTTCCCAAATTGTCTTTTTTTCTCCTCCAATTACAATTCCTTTGATGGTGTCTCCGCTCCAGCCTGTTTGTAGGCCCTTATTTTCTGTTTCGACCTTCAGTGGGGATCAGATTTGGCAAGCTTTGCTGCATGTGCCTGCACTTGCTGGCGTATGGCCTGCCTGCGTTTTGAAGGCTTTGACTTTGGGAACGATTTTTTCTTGTTTTTCTTTTTTCTTGTTTTAAATATTCATGCCATGTCCCTCATATCTTGCCCCCTAAGTTGTGTTTTCCTCCTTGACTTTTTCCGCTGCTTTTGAAATATCTGTGAGCTTTGTTTTGGCATCATTTAGTCCTTCGCACTGCACCTGACATAATCCCGGGCCATTTTCTTACAGTCACTAAATTTACCAAATTTACATTTTTACTTTTCCTAATGCAATATTTCCGATGCTGTCTCCATCCACCGCCCCTCACTGCCTGAAGCCCTGCCCCTCACACAGGGAGCCCCAGCCATGACTGCCTAGTGCCCCGCCCCGCACTGACTGGATCCCCACCCCTGAAAGCCTGGAACCCCGCGCCTCACTCATGGGGCCTTGCCCTTCATAATTGGAGCCCCGCCCCTCAAATATGGAGCCTTGCCCCTGACTGCATGGAGCCCTGCCCATCCCTCATGGATCCCCGCCCATCACTGGCTGGAGCCCTGCCCCACAAACATGGAGCCCTTTCCCTCACACATGGAGCCTTGCCCCTCTCTGGCTGGAGCCCTGCCACTAACACAAAGAGCCCCGGCCATCACTGCCCTGAGCCCCACCCCTCACTGACTGGATCCCCACCCCTGAAAGCCTGGAACCCCGGCCTTCACTCATGGGGCCTTGCCCTTCATAGTTGAAGCCCCGCCCCTCAAATATGGAGCCCTATCCCTCACTGCATGGAGCCCTGCCCATCCCACATGGAGCCCCGCCCATCACTGGCTGGAGCCCTGCCCCACACACATGGAGCCTTTTCCTCACACATGGAGCCCTGCCCCTCTCTGGCTGCAGCCCTAACCCTAACACATGGAGCCTCGGCAATCACTGCCTAGAGCCCCACCCCTCACTGACTGGATCCCCACCCCTCACAGCCCGGAAACCCGCCCCTCACGCATGGAACCCCTTCCCTCACTCATGGAGCCCTGCCCATCCCACATGGAGCCCCGCCCATCACTGGCTGGAGCCCTGCCCCACACACATGGAGCCGCTTCCGTCACACATAGAGCACCGCCCCTCACTGCCTGAAGCCCTGCCCCTCACACATGGAGCCCCGCCTTTGTAGGTCCTTCTTTTCGGTTTTGGCCTTCAGTGGGGATCAATTTTGGCAAGCTTTGCTGCATGTGTCTGCACTTGCTGGCGTATGGCCTGCCTGCATTTTGATGGCTTTGACTTTGGGAAAGATTTTTTCTTGTTTTTTTTTTTTTGTTTAACTGTTCATGCCATGTCCCTCATATCTTGCCCCGTAAATTATGCCTTCCTCCTTGACTATTTCCCCTGATTTTGCAACATCTCTTAGCTTAATTTTTGCATCTTTTGGTCCTTCGCACTGCACCTCATATAATCCCGGGCCATTTTCTTAGAGTAACTAGATTTCCCAAATTTCCTGTTTTCTCCTCCAATTGCAATTCCTTTGATGGAGTCTCCGTTCCAGTGTGTTTGTAGGTCCTTCTTTCCTGTTTGGGCCTTCAGTGGGGATGAATTTTGGCAAGCTTTGCTGCATGTGCCTGCACTTGCTGGTGTATGGCCTGCCTGCATTTGATGGCTTTGACTTTGGAAAAATTATTTTTTTTTTCGTTGTTTTGTGAAGTGTCCATGCCATGTCCCTCATATCTTGCCCCCTAAGTTGTGTCTTCCTCCTTGACTTTTTCCCCTGCTTTTGCAACATCTGTGAGCCTATTTTTTGCATGTTTTGGTCCTTTGCAATGCAGCTGATTTCCTCACAGCCTATTTTTTGAAGACATTAAAATTACTGATTTTCTGCTTTTTTCAATTGCATTTCATTTGAACTTATCTCCTTTCCAGAGTGTTTGCAAGCCTTTCTTTTGGGATTCACAAGATTCCTTTTCCCTTCCCGAAAGGAAATTTCATTTCCTTTCGGGAAGGGAAAAGAAATCTTGTGATTTCAATGGGGACGAATCAAAGAATCATTGGTGCATTTCCCTGCCCTTGATGGCATGCCATGCCTTTTGGTGGCTTTGACTTGGGGAAAGAGTTTTTTCATTTTTTGGTTGATTTCTGAAGTGTCCATGCCATGTCCTCATATCTTGCCACCTAAGTTGTGTCTTCCTCCTTGACTTTTTCCCCTGCTTTTGCAACATCTGTGAGCTTAGTTTTTGCATCTTTTGGTCCTTCGCACTGCACCTGATATTATCCCAGGCCATTTCCTTACAGTCACTAAATTTCCCAAATTGTCTTTTTTTCTCCTCCAATTACAATTCCTTTGATGGTGTCTCCGCTCCAGCCTGTTTGTAGGCCCTTATTTTCTGTTTTGGCCTTCAGTGGGGATCAGATTTGGCAAGCTTTGCTGCATGTGCCTGCACTTGCTGGCGTATGGCCTGCCTGCGTTTTGAAGGCTTTGACTTTGGGAACGATTTTTTCTTGTTTTTCTTTTTTCTTGTTTTAAATATTCATGCCATGTCCCTCATCTCTTGCCCCCTAAGTTGTGTTTTCCTCCTTGACTTTTTCCGCTGCTTTTGAAATATCTGTGAGCTTTGTTTTGGCATCATTTAGTCCTTCGCACTGCACCTGACATAATCCCGGGCCATTTTCTTACAGTCACTAAATTTACCAAATTTACATTTTTACTTTTCCTAATGCAATATTTCCGATGCTGTCTCCATCCACCGCCCCTCACTGCCTGAAGCCCTGCCCCTCACACAGGGAGCCCCAGCCATGACTGCCTAGTGCCCCGCCCCGCACTGACTGGATCCCCACCCCTGAAAGCCTGGAACCCCGCGCCTCACTCATGGGGCCTTGCCCTTCATAATTGGAGCCCCGCCCCTCAAAGATGGAGCCTTGCCCCTGACTGCATGGAGCCCTGCCCATCCCTCATGGATCCCCGCCCATCACTGGCTGGAGCCCTGCCCCACAAACATGGAGCCCTTTCCCTCACACATGGAGCCTTGCCCCTCTCTGGCTGGAGCCCTGCCACTAACACAAAGAGCCCCGGCCATCACTGCCCTGAGCCCCGCCCCTCACTGACTGGATCCCCACCCCTGAAAGCCTGGAACCCCAGCCTTCACTCATGGGGCCTTGCCCTTCATAGTTGAAGCCCCGCCCCTCAAATATGGAGCCCTATCCCTCACTGCATGGAGCCCTGCCCATCCCACATGGAGCCCCGCCCATCACTGGCTGGAGCCCTGCCCCACACACATGGAGCCTTTTCCTCACACATGGAGCCCTGCCCCTCTCTGGCTGCAGCCCTAACCCTAACACATGGAGCCTCGGCAATCACTGCCTAGAGCCCCACCCCTCACTGACTGGATCCCCACCCCTCACAGCCCGGAAACCCGCCCCTCACGCATGGAACCCCTTCCCTCGCTCATGGAGCCCTGCCCATCCCACATGGAGCCCCGCCCATCACTGGCTGGAGCCCTGCCCCACACACATGGAGCCGCTTCCGTCACACATAGAGCACCGCCCCTCACTGCCTGAAGCCCTGCCCCTCACACATGGAGCCCCGCGTTTGTAGGTCCTTCTTTTCGGTTTTGGCCTTCAGTGGGGATCAATTTTGGCAAGCTTTGCTGCATGTGTCTGCACTTGCTGGCGTATGGCCTGCCTGCATTTTGATGGCTTTGACTTTGGGAAAGATTTTTTCTTGTTTTTTTTTTTTTGTTTAACTGTTCATGCCATGTCCCTCATATCTTGCCCCGTAAGTTATGCCTTCCTCCTTGACTATTTCCCCTGATTTTGCAACATCTCTTAGCTTAATTTTTGCAGCTTTTGGTCCTTCGCACTGCACCTCATATAATCCCGGGCCATTTTCTTAGAGTAACTAGATTTCCCAAATTTCCTTTTTTTCTCCTCCAATTGCAATTCCTTTGATGGAGTCTCCGTTCCAGTGTGTTTGTAGGTCCTTCTTTCCTGTTTGGGCCTTCAGTGGGGATGAATTTTGGCAAGCTTTGCTGCATGTGCCTGGACTTGCTGGTGTATGGCCTGCCTGCATTTTGATGGCTTTGACTTTGGAAAAATTTTTTTTTTTCGTTGTTTTGTGAAGTGTCCATGCCATGTCCCTCATATCTTGCCCCCTAAGTTGTGTCTTCCTCCTTGACTTTTTCCCCTGCTTTTGCAACATCTGTGAGCCTATTTTTTGCATGTTTTGGTCCTTTGCAATGCAGCTGATTTCCTCACAGCCTATTTTTTGAAGACATTAAAATTACTGATTTTCTGCTTTTTTCAATTGCATTTCATTTGAACTTATCTCCTTTCCAGAGTGTTTGCAAGCCTTTCTTTTGGGATTCACAAGATTCCTTTTCCCTTCCCGAAAGGAAATTTCATTTCCTTTCGGGAAGGGAAAAGAAATCTTGTGATTTCAATGGGGACGAATCAAAGAATCATTGGTGCATTTCCCTGCCCTTGATGGCATGCCATGCCTTTTGGTGGCTTTGACCTGGGGAAAGATTTTTTTCATTTTTTGGTTGATTTCTGAAGTGTCCATGCCATGTCCTCATATCTTGCCACCTAAGTTGTGTCTTCCTCCTTGACTTTTTCCCCTGCTTTTGCAACATCTGTGAGCTTAGTTTTTGCATCTTTTGGTCCTTCGCACTGCACCTGATATTATCCCGGGCCATTTCCTTACAGTCACTAAATTTCCCAAATTGTCTTTTTTTCTCCTCCAATTACAATTCCTTTGATGGTGTCTCCGCTCCAGCCTGTTTGTAGGCCCTTATTTTCTGTTTTGGCCTTCAGTGGGGATCAGATTTGGCAAGCTTTGCTGCATGTGCCTGCACTTGCTGGCGTATGGCCTGCCTGCGTTTTGAAGGCTTTGACTTTGGGAACGATTTTTTCTTGTTTTTCTTTTTTCTTGTTTTAAATATTCATGCCATGTCCCTCATATCTTGCCCCCTAAGTTGTGTTTTCCTCCTTGACTTTTTCCGCTGCTTTTGAAATATCTGTGAGCTTTGTTTTGGCATCATTTAGTCCTTCGCACGGCACCTGACATAATCCCGGGCCATTTTCTTACAGTCACTAAATTTACCAAATTTACATTTTTACTTTTCCTAATGCAATATTTCCGATGCTGTCTCCATCCACCGCCCCTCACTGCCTGAAGCCCTGCCCCTCACACAGGGAGCCCCAGCCATGACTGCCTAGTGCCCCGCCCCGCACTGACTGGATCCCCACCCCTGAAAGCCTGGAACCCCGCGCCTCACTCATGGGGCCTTGCCCTTCATAATTGGAGCCCCGCCCCTCCAATATGGAGCCTTGCCCCTGACTGCATGGAGCCCTGCCCATCCCTCATGGATCCCCGCCCATCACTGGCTGGAGCCCTGCCCCACAAACATGGAGCCCTTTCCCTCACACATGGAGCCTTGCCCCTCTCTGGCTGGAGCCCTGCCACTAACACAAAGAGCCCCGGCCATCACTGCCCTGAGCCCCGCCCCTCACTGACTGGATCCCCACCCCTGAAAGCCTGGAACCCCGGCCTTCACTCATGGGGCCTTGCCCTTCATATTTGAAGCCCCGCCCCTCAAATATGGAGCCCTATCCCTCACTGCATGGAGCCCTGCCCCTCACACAGGGAGCCCCAGCCATGACTGCCTAGTGCCCCGCCCCGCACTGACTGGATCCCCACCCCTGAAAGCCTGGAACCCCGCGCCTCACTCATGGGGCCTTGCCCTTCATAATTGGAGCCCCGCCCCTCAAAGATGGAGCCTTGCCCCTGACTGCATGGAGCCCTGCCCATCCCACATGGAGCCCCGCCCATCACTGGCTGGAGCCCTGCCCCACACACATGGAGCCTTTTCCCTCACACATGGAGCCCTGCCCCTCTCTGGCTGCAGCCCTAACCCTAACACATGGAGCCTCGGCAATCACTGCCTAGAGCCCCGCCCCTCACTGACTGGATCCCCACCCCTCACAGCCCGGAACCCCGCCCCTCACGCATGGAACCCCTTCCCTCACTCATGGAGCCCTGCCCATCCCACATGGAGCCCCGCCCATCACTGGCTGGAGCCCTGCCCCACACACATGGAGCCGCTTCCGTCACACATAGAGCACCGCCCCTCACTGCCTGAAGCCCTGCCCCTCACACATGGAGCCCCGCCTTTGTAGGTCCTTCTTTTCGGTTTTGGCCTTCAGTGGGGATCAATTTTGGCAAGCTTTGCTGCATGTGTCTGCACTTGCTGGCGTATGGCCTGCCTGCATTTTGATGGCTTTGACTTTGGGAAAGATTTTTTCTTGTTTTTTTTTTTTTGTTTAACTGTTCATGCCATGTCCCTCATATCTTGCCCCGTAAGTTGTGTCTTCCTCCTTGACTATTTCCCCTGATTTTGCAACATCTCTTAGCTTAATTTTTGCATCTTTTGGTCCTTCGCACTGCACCTCATATAATCCCGGGCCATTTTCTTAGAGTAACTAGATTTCCCAAATTTCCTTTTTTTCTCCTCCAATTGCAATTCCTTTGATGGAGTCTCCGTTCCAGTGTGTTTGTAGGTCCTTCTTTTCTGTTTGGGCCTTCAGTGGGGATGAATTTTGGCAAGCTTTGCTGCATGTGCCTGGACTTGCTGGCATAATGCCTGCCTGCATTTTGATGGCTTTGACTTTGGAAAAATTATTTTTTTTTCGTTGTTTTGTGAAGTGTCCATGCCATGTCCCTCATATCTTGCCCCCTAAGTTGTGTCTTCCTCCTTGACTTTTTCCCCTGCTTTTGCAACATCTGTGAGCCTATTTTTTGCATGTTTTGGTCCTTTGCAATGCAGCTGATTTCCTCACAGCCTATTTTTTGAAGACATTAAAATTACTGATTTTCTGCTTTTCTCAATTGCATTTCATTTGAACTTATCTCCTTTCCAGAGTGTTTGCAAGCCTTTCTTTTGGGATTCACAAGATTCCTTTTCCCTTCCCGAAAGGAAATTTCATTTCCTTTCGGGAAGGGAAAAGAAATCTTGTGATTTCAATGGGGACGAGTCGAAGAATCATTGGTGCATTTCCCTGCCCTTGATGGCATGCCATGCCTTTTGGTGGCTTTGACTTGGGGAAAGATTTTTTTCATTTTTTGGTTGATTTCTGAAGTGTCCATGCCATGTCCTCATATCTTGCCACCTAAGTTGTGTCTTCCTCCTTGACTTTTTCCCCTGCTTTTGCAACATCTGTGAGCTTAGTTTTTGCACCTTTTGGTCCTTCGCACTGCACCTGATATTATCCCGGGCCATTTCCTTACAGTCACTAAATTTCCCAAATTTTCTTTTTTTCTCCTCCAATTACAATTCCTTTGATGGTGTCTCCGCTCCAGCCTGTTTGTAGGCCCTTCTTTTCTGTTTTGGCCTTCAGTGGGGATCAGATTTGGCAAGCTTTGCTGCATGTGCCTGCACTTGCTGGCGTATGGCCTGCCTGCGTTTTGAAGGCTTTGACTTTGGGAACGATTTTTTCTTGTTTTTCTTTTTTCTTGTTTTAAATATTCATGCCATGTCCCTCATATCTTGCCCCCTAAGTTGTGTTTTCCTCCTTGACTTTTTCCGCTGCTTTTGAAATATCTGTGAGCTTTGTTTTGGCATCATTTAGTCCTTCGCACTGCACCTGACATAATCCCGGGCCATTTTCTTACAGTCACTAAATTTACCAAATTTACATTTTTACTTTTCCTAATGCAATATTTCCGATGCTGTCTCCATCCACCGCCCCTCACTGCCTGAAGCCCTGCCCCTGACACAGGGAGCCCCAGCCATGACTGCCTAGTGCCCCGCCCCGCACTGACTGGATCCCCACCCCTGAAAGCCTGGAACCCCGCGCCTCACTCATGGGGCCTTGCCCTTCATAATTGGAGCCCCGCCCCTCAAAGATGGAGCCTTGCCCCTGACTGCATGGAGCCCTGCCCATCCCTCATGGATCCCCGCCCATCACTGGCTGGAGCCCTGCCCCACAAACATGGAGCCCTTTCCCTCACACATGGAGCCTTGCCCCTCTCTGGCTGGAGCCCTGCCACTAACACAAAGAGCCCCGGCCATCACTGCCCTGAGCCCCGCCCCTCACTGACTGGATCCCCACCCCTGAAAGCCTGGAACCCCGGCCTTCACTCATGGGGCCTTGCCCTTCATATTTGAAGCCCCGCCCCTCAAATATGGAGCCCTATCCCTCACTGCATGGAGCCCTGCCCATCCCACATGGAGCCCCGCCCATCACTGGCTGGAGCCCTGCCCCACACACATGGAGCCTTTTCCCTCACACATGGAGCCCTGCCCCTCTCTGGCTGCAGCCCTAACCCTAACACATGGAGCCTCGGCAATCACTGCCTAGAGCCCCGCCCCTCACTGACTGGATCCCCACCCCTCACAGCCCGGAACCCCGCCCCTCACGCATGGAACCCCTTCCCTCACTCATGGAGCCCTGCCCATCCCACATGGAGCCCCGCCCATCACTGCCTGGAGCCCTGCCCCACACACATGGAGCCGCTTCCGTCACACATAGAGCACCGCCCCTCACTGCCTGAAGCCCTGCCCCTCACACATGGAGCCCCGCATTTGTAGGTCCTTCTTTTCGGTTTTGGCCTTCAGTGGGGATCAATTTTGGCAAGCTTTGCTGCATGTGTCTGCACTTGCTGGCGTATGGCCTGCCTGCATTTTGATGGCTTTGACTTTGGGAAAGATTTTTTCTTGTTTTTTTTTTTTTGTTTAACTGTTCATGCCATGTCCCTCATATCTTGCCCCGTAAGTTGTGTCTTCCTCCTTGACTATTTCCCCTGATTTTGCAACATCTCTTAGCTTAATTTTTGCATCTTTTGGTCCTTTGCACTGCACCTCATATAATCCCGGGCCATTTTCTTAGAGTAACTAGATTTCCCAAATTTCCTTTTTTTCTCCTCCAATTGCAATTCCTTTGATGGAGTCTCCGTTCCAGTGTGTTTGTAGGTCCTTCTTTCCTGTTTGGGCCTTCAGTGGGGATGAATTTTGGCAAGCTTTGCTGCATGTGCCTGGACTTGCTGGTGTTTGGCCTGCCTGCATTTTGATGGCTTTGACTTTGGAAAAATTTTTTTTTTTCGTTGTTTTGTGAAGTGTCCATGCCATGTCCCTCATATCTTGCCCCCTAAGTTGTGTCTTCCTCCTTGACTTTTTCCCCTGCTTTTGCAACATCTGTGAGCCTATTTTTTGCATGTTTTGGTCCTTTGCAATGCAGCTGATTTCCTCACAGCCTATTTTTTGAAGACATTAAAATTACTGATTTTCTGCTTTTCTCAATTGCATTTCATTTGAACTTATCTCCTTTCCAGAGTGTTTGCAAGCCTTTCTTTTGGGATTCACAAGATTCCTTTTCCCTTCCCGAAAGGAAATTTCATTTCCTTTCGGGAAGGGAAAAGAAATCTTGTGATTTCAATGGGGACGAATCGAAGAATCATTGGTGCATTTCCCTGCCCTTGATGGCATGCCATGCCTTTTGGTGGCTTTGACTTGGGGAAAGATTTTTTTCATTTTTTGGTTGATTTCTGAAGTGTCCATGCCATGTCCTCATATCTTGCCACCTAAGTTGTGTCTTCCTCCTTGACTTTTTCCCCTGCTTTTGCAACATCTGTGAGCTTAGTTTTTGCACCTTTTGGTCCTTCGCACTGCACCTGATATTATCCCGGGCCATTTCCTTACAGTCACTAAATTTCCCAAATTGTCTTTTTTTCTCCTCCAATTACAATTCCTTTGATGGTGTCTCCGCTCCAGCCTGTTTGCAGGCCCTTATTTTCTGTTTTGGCCTTCAGTGGGGATCAGATTTGGCAAGCTTTGCTGCATGTGCCTGCACTTGCTGGCGTATGGCCTGCCTGCATTTTGAAGGCTTTGACTTTGGGAACGAGTTTTTCTTGTTTTTCTTTTTTCTTGTTTTAAATATTCATGCCATGTCCCTCATATCTTGCCCCCTAAGTTGTGTTTTCCTCCTTGACTTTTTCCGCTGCTTTTGAAATATCTGTGAGCTTTGTTTTGGCATCATTTAGTCCTTCGCACTGCACCTGACATAATCCCGGGCCATTTTCTTACAGTCACTAAATTTACCAAATTTACATTTTTACTTTTCCTAATGCAATATTTCCGATGCTGTCTCCATCCACCGCCCCTCACTGCCTGAAGCCCTGCCCCTCACACAGGGAGCCCCAGCCATGACTGCCTAGTGCCCCGCCCCCGCACTGACTGGATCCCCACCCCTGAAAGCCTGGAACCCCGCGCCTCACTCATGGGGCCTTGTCCTTCATAATTGGAGCCCCGCCCCTCAAAGATGGAGCCTTGCCCCTGACTGCATGGAGCCCTGCCCATCCCTCATGGATCCCCGCCCATCACTGGCTGGAGCCCTGCCCCACAAACATGGAGCCCTTTCCCTCACACATGGAGCCTTGCCCCTCTCTGGCTGGAGCCCTGCCACTAACACAAAGAGCCCCGGCCATCACTGCCCTGAGCCCCGCCCCTCACTGACTGGATCCCCACCCCTGAAAGCCTGGAACCCCGGCCTTCACTCATGGGGCCTTGCCCTTCATATTTGAAGCCCCGCCCCTCAAATATGGAGCCCTATCCCTCACTGCATGGAGCCCTGCCCATCCCACATGGAGCCCCGCCCATCACTGGCTGGAGCCCTGCCCCACACACATGGAGCCTTTTCCTCACACATGGAGCCCTGCCCCTCTCTGGCTGCAGCCCTAACCCTAACACATGGAGCCTCGGCAATCACTGCCTAGAGCCCCACCCCTCACTGACTGGATCCCCACCCCTCACAGCCCGGAACCCCGCCCCTCACGCATGGAACCCCTTCCCTCACTCATGGAGCCCTGCCCATCCCACATGGAGCCCCGCCCATCACTGCCTGGAGCCCTGCCCCACACACATGGAGCCGCTTCCGTCACACATAGAGCACCGCCCCTCACTGCCTGAAGCCCTGCCCCTCACACATGGAGCCCCGCCTTTGTAGGTCCTTCTTTTCGGTTTTGGCCTTCAGTGGGGATCAATTTTGGCAAGCTTTGCTGCATGTGTCTGCACCTGCTGGCGTATGGCCTGCCTGCATTTTGATGGCTTTGACTTTGGGAAAGATTTTTTCTTGTTTTTTTTTTTTTTGTTTAACTGTTCATGCCATGTCCCTCATATCTTGCCCCCTAAGTTGTGTCTTCCTCCTTGACTATTTCCCCTGATTTTGCAACATCTCTTAGCTTAATTTTTGCATCTTTTGGTCCTTCGCACTGCACCTCATATAATCCCGGGCCATTTTCTTAGAGTAACTAGATTTCCCAAATTTCCTTTTTTTCTCCTCCAATTGCAATTCCTTTGATGGAGTCTCCGTTCCAGTGTGTTTGTAGGTCCTTCTTTTCTGTTTGGGTCTTCAGTGGGGATGAATTTTGGCAAGCTTTGCTGCATGTGCCTGGACTTGCTGGCATAATGCCTGCCTGCATTTTAATGGCTTTGACTTTGGAAAAATTTTTTTTTTTCGTTGTTTTGTGAAGTGTCCATGCCATGTCCCTCATATCTTGCCCCCTAAGTTGTGTTTTCCTCCTTGACTTTTTCCCCTGCTTTTGCAACATCTGTGAGCCTATTTTTTGCATGTTTTGGTCCTTTGCAATGCAGCTGATTTCCTCACAGCCTATTTTTTGAAGACATTAAAATTACTGATTTTCTGCTTTTTTCAATTGCATTTCATTTGAACTTATCTCCTTTCCAGAGTATTTGCAAGCCTTTCTTTTGGGATTCACAAGATTTCTTTTCCCTTCCCGAAAGGAAATTTCATTTCCTTTCGGGAAGGGAAAAGAAATCTTGTGATTTCAATGGGGACGAATCGAAGAATCATTGGTGCATTTCCCTGCCCTTGATGGCATGCCATGCCTTTTGGTGGCTTTGACTTGGGGAAAGATTTTTTTCATGTTTTGGTTGATTTCTGAAGTGTCCATGCCATGTCCTCATATCTTGCCACCTAAGTTGTGTCTTCCTCCTTGACTTTTTCCCCTGCTTTTGCAACATCTGTGAGCTTAGTTTTTGCATCTTTTGGTCCTTTGCACTGCACCAGATATTATCCCGGGCCATTTCCTTACAGTCACTAAATTTCCCAAATTTTCTTTTTTTCTCCTCCAATTACAATTCCTTTGATGGTGTCTCCGCTCCAGCCTGTTTGCAGGCCCTTATTTTCTGTTTTGGCCTTCAGTGGGGATCAGATTTGGCAAGCTTTGCTGCATGTGCCTGCACTTGCTGGCGTATGGCCTGCCTGCGTTTTGAAGGCTTTGACTTTGGGAACGATTTTTTCTTGTTTTTCTTTTTTCTTGTTTTAAATATTCATGCCATGTCCCTCATATCTTGCCCCCTAAGTTGTGTTTTCCTCCTTGACTTTTTCCGCTGCTTTTGAAATATCTGTGAGCTTTGTTTTGGCATCATTTAGTCCTTCGCACTGCACCTGACATAATCCCGGGCCATTTTCTTACAGTCACTAAATTTACCAAATTTACATTTTTACTTTTCCTAATGCAATATTTCCGATGCTGTCTCCATCCACCGCCCCTCACTGCCTGAAGCCCTGCCCCTCACACAGGGAGCCCCAGCCATGACTGCCTAGTGCCCCGCCCCGCACTGACTGGATCCCCACCCCTGAAAGCCTGGAACCCCGCGCCTCACTCATGGGGCCTTGCCCTTCATATTTGAAGCCCCGCCCCTCAAATATGGAGCCCTATCCCTCACTGCATGGAGCCCTGCCCATCCCACATGGAGCCCCGCCCATCACTGGCTGGAGCCCTGCCCCACACACATGGAGCCTTTTCCCTCACACATGGAGCCCTGCCCCTCTCTGGCTGCAGCCCTAACCCTAACACATGGAGCCTCGGCAATCACTGCCTAGAGCCCCCGCCCCTCACTGACTGGATCCCCACCCCTCACAGCCCGGAACCCCGCCCCTCACGCATGGAACCCCTTCCCTCACTCATGGAGCCCTGCCCATCCCACATGGAGCCCCGCCCATCACTGGCTGGAGCCCTGCCCCACACACATGGAGCCGCTTCCGTCACACATAGAGCACCGCCCCTCACTGCCTGAAGCCCTGCCCCTCACACATGGAGCCCCGCCTTTGTAGGTCCTTCTTTTCGGTTTTGGCCTTCAGTGGGGATCAATTTTGGCAAGCTTTGCTGCATGTGTCTGCACTTGCTGGCGTATGGCCTGCCTGCATTTTGATGGCTTTGACTTTGGGAAAGATTTTTTCTTGTTTTTTTTTTTTTGTTTAACTGTTCATGCCATGTCCCTCATATCTTGCCCCGTAAGTTGTGTCTTCCTCCTTGACTATTTCCCCTGATTTTGCAACATCTCTTAGCTTAATTTTTGCATCTTTTGGTCCTTCGCACTGCACCTCATATAATCCCGGGCCATTTTCTTAGAGTCACTAGATTTCCCAAATTTCCTTTTTTTCTCCTCCAATTGCAATTCCTTTGATGGAGTCTCCGTTCCAGTGTGTTTGTAGGTCCTTCTTTTCTGTTTGGGCCTTCAGTGGGGATGAATTTTGGCAAGCTTTGCTGCATGTGCCTGGACTTGCTGGTGTTTGGCCTGCCTGCATTTTGATGGCTTTGACTTTGGAAAAATTTTTTTTTTTCGTTGTTTTGTGAAGTGTCCATGCCATGTCCCTCATATCTTGCCCCCTAAGTTGTGTCTTCCTCCTTGACTTTTTCCCCTGCTTTTGCAACATCTGTGAGCCTATTTTTTGCATGTTTTGGTCCTTTGCAATGCAGCTGATTTCCTCACAGCCTATTTTTTGAAGACATTAAAATTACTGATTTTCTGCTTTTTTCAATTGCATTTCATTTGAACTTATCTCCTTTCCAGAGTGTTTGCAAGCCTTTCTTTTGGGATTCACAAGATTCCTTTTCCCTTCCCGAAAGGAAATTTCATTTCCTTTCGGGAAGGGAAAAGAAATCTTGTGATTTCAATGGGGACGAATGGAAGAATCATTGGTGCATTTCCCTGCCCTTGATGGCATGCCATGCCTTTTGGTGGCTTTGACTTGGGGAAAGATTTTTTTCATTTTTTGGTTGATTTCTGAAGTGTCCATGCCATGTCCTCATATCTTGCCACCTAAGTTGTGTCTTCCTCCTTGACTTTTTCCCCTGCTTTTGCAACATCTGTGAGCTTAGTTTTTGCACCTTTTGGTCCTTCGCACTGCACCTGATATTATCCCGGGCCATTTCCTTACAGTCACTAAATTTCCCAAATTGTCTTTTTTTCTCCTCCAATTACAATTCCTTTGATGGTGTCTCCGCTCCAGCCTGTTTGCAGGCCCTTATTTTCTGTTTTGGCCTTCAGTGGGGATCAGATTTGGCAAGCTTTGCTGCATGTGCCTGCACTTGCTGGCGTATGGCCTGCCTGCATTTTGAAGGCTTTGACTTTGGGAACGAGTTTTTCTTGTTTTTCTTTTTTCTTGTTTTAAATATTCATGCCATGTCCCTCATATCTTGCCCCCTAAGTTGTGTTTTCCTCCTTGACTTTTTCCGCTGCTTTTGAAATATCTGTGAGCTTTGTTTTGGCATCATTTAGTCCTTCGCACTGCACCTGACATAATCCCGGGCCATTTTCTTACAGTCACTAAATTTACCAAATTTACATTTTTACTTTTCCTAATGCAATATTTCCGATGCTGTCTCCATCCACCGCCCCTCACTGCCTGAAGCCCTGCCCCTCACACAGGGAGCCCCAGCCATGACTGCCTAGTGCCCCGCCCCGCACTGACTGGATCCCCACCCCTGAAAGCCTGGAACCCCGCGCCTCACTCATGGGGCCTTGCCCTTCATATTTGAAGCCCCGCCCCTCAAATATGGAGCCCTATCCCTCACTGCATGGAGCCCTGCCCATCCCACATGGATCCCCGCCCATCACTGGCTGGAGCCCTGCCCCACACACATGGAGCCTTTTCCCTCACACATGGAGCCCTGCCCCTCTCTGGCTGCAGCCCTAACCCTAACACATGGAGCCTCGGCAATCACTGCCTAGAGCCCCACCCCTCACTGACTGGATCCCCACCCCTCACAGCCCGGAACCACGCCCCTCACGCATGGAACCCCTTCCCTCACTCATGGAGCCCTGCCCATCCCACATGGAGCCCCGCCCATCACTGGCTGGAGCCCTGCCCCACACACATGGAGCCGCTTCCGTCACACATAGAGCACCGCCCCTCACTGCCTGAAGCCCTGCCCCTCACACATGGAGCCCCGCCTTTGTAGGTCCTTCTTTTCGGTTTTGGCCTTCAGTGGGGATCAATTTTGGCAAGCTTTGCTGCATGTGTCTGCACTTGCTGGCGTATGGCCTGCCTGCATTTTGATGGCTTTGACTTTGGGAAAGATTTTTTCTTGTTTTTTTTTTTTTGTTTAACTGTTCATGCCATGTCCCTCATATCTTGCCCCGTAAGTTGTGTCTTCCTCCTTGACTATTTCCCCTGATTTTGCAACATCTCTTAGCTTAATTTTTGCATCTTTTGGTCCTTCGCACTGCACCTCATATAATCCCGGGCCATTTTCTTAGAGTAACTAGATTTCCCAAATTTTCTTTTTTTCTCCTCCAATTGCAATTCCTTTGATGGAGTCTCCGTTCCAGTGTGTTTGTAGGTCCTTCTTTTCTGTTTGGGCCTTCAGTGGGGATGAATTTTGGCAAGCTTTGCTGAATGTGCCTGGACTTGCTGGTGTATGGCCTGCCTGCATTTTGATGGCTTCGAATTTGGAAAAATTTTTTTTTTTTCGTTGTTTTGTGAAGTGTCCATGCCATGTCCCTCATATCTTGCCCCCTAAGTTCTGTCTTCCTCCTTGACTTTTTCCCCTGCTTTTGCAACATCTGTGAGCCTATTTTTTGCATGTTTTGGTCCTTTGCAATGCAGCTGATTTCCTCACAGCCTATTTTTTGAAGACATTAAAATTACTGATTTTCTGCTTTTTTCAATTGCATTTCATTTGAACTTATCTCCTTTCCAGAGTGTTTGCAAGCCTTTCTTTTGGGATTCACAAGATTCCTTTTCCCTTCCCGAAAGGAAATTTCATTTCCTTTCGGGAAGGGAAAAGAAATCTTGTGATTTCAATAAGGACGAATCGAAGAATCATTGGTGCATTTCCCTGCCCTTGATGGCATGCCATGCCTTTTGGTGGCTTTGACTTGGGGAAAGATTTTTTTCATTTTTTGGTTGATTTCTGAAGTGTCCATGCCATGTCCTCATATCTTGCCACCTAAGTTGTGTCTTCCTCCTTGACTTTTTCCCCTGCTTTTGCAACATCTGTGAGCTTAGTTTTTGCATCTTTTGGTCCTTTGCACTGCACCTGATATTATCCCGGGCCATTTCCTTACAGTCACTAAATTTCCCAAATTGTCTTTTTTTCTCCTCCAATTACAATTCCTTTGATGGTGTCTCCGCTCCAGCCTGTTTGCAGGCCCTTATTTTCTGTTTTGGCCTTCAGTGGGGATCAGATTTGGCAAGCTTTGCTGCATGTGCCTGCACTTGCTGGCGTATGGCCTGCCTGCATTTTGAAGGCTTTGACTTTGGGAACGATTTTTTCTTGTTTTTCTTTTTTCTTGTTTTAAATATTCATGCCATGTCCCTCATATCTTGCCCCCTAAGTTGAGTTTTCCTCCTTGACTTTTTCCGCTGCTTTTGAAATATCTGTGAGCTTTGTTTTGGCATCATTTAGTCCTTCGCACTGCACCTGACATAATCCCGGGCCATTTTCTTACAGTCACTAAATTTACCAAATTTACATTTTTACTTTTCCTAATGCAATATTTCCGATGCTGTCTCCATCCACCGCCCCTCACTGCCTGAAGCCCTGCCCCTCACACAGGGAGCCCCAGCCATGACTGCCTAGTGCCCCGCCCCGCACTGACTGGATCCCCACCCCTGAAAGCCTGGAACCCCGCGCCTCACTCATGGGGCCTTGCCCTTCATATTTGAAGCCCCGCCCCTCAAATATGGAGCCCTATCCCTCACTGCATGGAGCCCTGCCCATCCCACATGGAGCCCCGCCCATCACTGGCTGGAGCCCTGCCCCACACACATGGAGCCTTTTCCCTCACACATGGAGCCCTGCCCCTCTCTGGCTGCAGCCCTAACCCTAACACATGGAGCCTCGGCAATCACTGCCTAGAGCCCCGCCCCTCACTGACTGGATCCCCACCCCTCACAGCCCGGAACCCCGCCCCTCACGCATGGAACCCCTTCCCTCACTCATGGAGCCCTGCCCATCCCACATGGAGCCCCGCCCATCACTGGCTGGAGCCCTGCCCCACACACATGGAGCCGCTTCCGTCACACATAGAGCACCGCCCCTCACTGCCTGAAGCCCTGCCCCTCACACATGGAGCCCCGCCTTTGTAGGTCCTTCTTTTCGGTTTTGGCCTTCAGTGGGGATCAATTTTGGCAAGCTTTGCTGCATGTGTCTGCACCTGCTGGCGTATGGCCTGCCTGCATTTTCATGGCTTTGACTTTGGGAAAGATTTTTTCTTGTTTTTTTTTTTTTTGTTTAACTGTTCATGCCATGTCCCTCATATCTTGCCCCGTAAGTTGTGTCTTCCTCCTTGACTATTTCCCCTGATTTTGCATCATCTCTTAGCTTAATTTTTGCATCTTTTGGTCCTTCGCACTGCACCTCATATAATCCCAGGCCATTTTCTTAGAGTAACTAGATTTCCCAAATTTCCTTTTTTTCTCCTCCAATTGCAATTCCTTTGATGGAGTCTCCGTTCCAGTGTGTTTGTAGGTCCTTCTTTTCTGTTTGGGCCTTCAGTGGGGATGAATTTTGGCAAGCTTTGCTGCATGTGCCTGGACTTGCTGGTGTATGGCCTGCCTGCATTTTGATGGCTTTGACTTTGGAAAAATTTTTTTTTTTCGTTGTTTTGTGAAGTGTCCATGCCATGTCCCTCATATCTTGCCCCCTAAGTTGTGTCTTCCTCCTTGACTTTTTCCCCTGCTTTTGCAACATCTGTGAGCCTATTTTTTGCATGTTTTGGTCCTTTGCAATGCAGCTGATTTCCTCACAGCCTATTTTTTGAAGACATTAAAATTACTGATTTTCTGCTTTTTTCAATTGCATTTCATTTGAACTTATCTCCTTTCCAGAGTGTTTGCAAGCCTTTCTTTTGGGATTCACAAGATTTCTTTTCCCTTCCCGAAAGGAAATTTCATTTCCTTTCGGGAAGGGAAAAGAAATCTTGTGATTTCAATGGGGACCAATCGAAGAATCATTGGTGCATTTCCCTGCCCTTGATGGCATGCCATGCCTTTTGGTGGCTTTGACTTGGGGAAAGATTTTTTTCATTTTTTGTTTGATTTCTGAAGTGTCCATGCCATGTCCTCATATCTTGCCACCTAAGTTGTGTCTTCCTCCTTGACTTTTTCCCCTGCTTTTGCAACATCTGTGAGCTTAGTTTTTGCATCTTTTGGTCCTTTGCACTGCACCTGATATTATCCCGGGCCATTTCCTTACAGTCACTAAATTTCCCAAATTTTCTTTTTTTCTCCTCCAATTACAATTCCTTTGATGGTGTCTCCGCTCCAGCCTGTTTGCAGGCCCTTATTTTCTGTTTTGGCCTTCAGTGGGGATCAGATTTGGCAAGCTTTGCTGCATGTGCCTGCACTTGCTGGCGTATGGCCTGCCTGCGTTTTGAAGGCTTTGACTTTGGGAACGATTTTTTCTTGTTTTTCTTTTTTCTTGTTTTAAATACTCATGCCATGTCCCTCATATCTTGCCCCCTAAGTTGTGTTTTCCTCCTTGACTATTTCCGCTGCTTTTGAAATATCTGTGAGCTTTGTTTTGCCATCATTTAGTCCTTCGCACTGCACCTGACATAATCCCGGGCCATTTTCTTACGGTCACTAAATTTACCAAATTTACATTTTTACTTTTCCTAATGCAATATTTCCGATGCTGTCTCCATCCACCGCCCCTCACTGCCTGAAGCCCTGCCCCTCACACAGGGAGCCCCAGCCATGACTGCCTAGTGCCCCGCCCCGCACTGACTGGATCCCCACCCCTGAAAGCCTGGAACCCCGCGCCTCACTCATGGGGCCTTGCCCTTCATATTTGAAGCCCCGCCCCTCAAATATGGAGCCCTATCCCTCACTGCATGGAGCCCTGCCCATCCCACATGGAGCCCCGCCCATCACTGGCTGGAGCCCTGCCCCACACACATGGAGCCTTTTCCCTCACACATGGAGCCCTGCCCCTCTCTGGCTGCAGCCCTAACCCTAACACATGGAGCCTCGGCAATCACTGCCTAGAGCCCCGCCCCTCACTGACTGGATCCCCACCCCTCACAGCCCGGAACCCCGCCCCTCACGCATGGAACCCCTTCCCTCACTCATGGAGCCCTGCCCATCCCACATGGAGCCCCGCCCATCACTGCCTGGAGCCCTGCCCCACACACATGGAGCCGCTTCCGTCACACATAGAGCACCGCCCCTCACTGCCTGAAGCCCTGCCCCTCACACATGGAGCCCCGCCTTTGTAGGTCCTTCTTTTCGGTTTTGGCCTTCAGTGGGGATCAATTTTGGCAAGCTTTGCTGCATGTGTCTGCACTTGCTGGCGTATGGCCTGCCTGCATTTTGATGGCTTTGACTTTGGGAAAGATTTTTTCTTGTTTTTTTTTTTTTTTGTTTAACTGTTCATGCCATGTCCCTCATATCTTGCCCCGTAAGTTGTGTCTTCCTCCTTGACTATTTCCCCTGATTTTGCAACATCTCTTAGCTTAATTTTCGCATCTTTTGGTCCTTCGCACTGCACCTCATATAATCCCGGGCCATTTTCTTAGAGTAACTAGATTTCCCAAATTTCCTTTTTTTCTCCTCCAATTGCAATTCCTTTGATGGAGTCTCCATTCCAGTGTGTTTGTAGGTCCTTCTTTTCTGTTTGGGCCTTCAGTGGGGATGAATTTTGGCAAGCTTTGCTGCATGTGCCTGGACTTGCTGGTGTTTGGCCTGCCTGCATTTTGATGGCTTTGACTTTGGAAAAATTTTTTTTTTTCGTTGTTTTGTGAAGTGTCCATGCCATGTCCCTCATATCTTGCCCCCTAAGTTGTGTCTTCCTCCTTGACTTTTTCCCCTGCTTTTGCAACATCTGTGAGCCTATTTTTTGCATGTTTTGGTCCTTTGCAATGCAGCTGATTTCCTCACAGCCTATTTTTTGAAGACATTAAAATTACTGATTTTCTGCTTTTTTCAATTGCATTTCATTTGAACTTATCTCCTTTCCAGAGTGTTTGCAAGCCTTTCTTTTGGGATTCACAAGATTCCTTTTCCCTTCCCGAAAGGAAATTTCATTTCCTTTCGGGAAGGGAAAACAAATCTTGTGATTTCAATGGGGACGAATCGAAGAATCATTGGTGCATTTCCCTGCCCTTGATGGCATGCCATGCCTTTTGGTGGCTTTGACTTGGGGAAAGATTTTTTTCATTTTTTGGTTGATTTCTGAAGTGTCCATGCCATGTCCTCATATCTTGCCACCTAAGTTGTGTCTTCCTCCTTGACTTTTTCCCCTGCTTTTGCAACATCTGTGAGCTTAGTTTTTGCATCTTTTGGTCCTTTGCACTGCACCAGATATTATCCCGGGCCATTTTCTTAGAGTCACTAAATTTCCCAAATTTTCTTTTTTTCTCCTCCAATTACAATTCCTTTGATGGTGTCTCCGCTCCAGCCTGTTTGTAGGCCCTTCTTTTCTGTTTTGGCCTTCAGTGGGGATCAGATTTGGCAAGCTTTGCTGCATGTGCCTGCACTTGCTGGCGTATGGCCTGCCTGCGTTTTGAAGGCTTTGACTTTGGGAACGATTTTTTCTTGTTTTTCTTTTTTCTTGTTTTAAATATTCATGCCATGTCCCTCATATCTTGCCCCCTAAGTTGTGTTTTCCTCCTTGACTTTTTCCGCTGCTTTTGAAATATCTGTGAGCCTTGTTTTGGCATCATTTAGTCCTTCGCACTGCACCTGACATAATCCCGGGCCATTTTCTTACAGTCACTAAATTTACCAAATTTACATTTTTACTTTTCCTAATGCAATATTTCCGATGCTGTCTCCATCCACCGCCCCTCACTGCCTGAAGCCCTGCCCCTCAAACAGGGAACCCCAGCCATGACTGCCTAGTGCCCCGCCCCGCACTGACTGGATCCCCACCCCTGAAAGCCTGGAACCCCGCGCCTCACTCATGGGGCCTTGCCCTTCATATTTGAAGCCCCGCCCCTCAAATATGGAGCCCTATCCCTCACTGCATGGAGCCCTGCCCATCCCACATGGAGCCCCGCCCATCACTGGCTGGAGCCCTGCCCCACACACATGGAGCCTTTTCCCTCACACATGGAGCCCTGCCCCTCTCTGGCTGCAGCCCTAACCCTAACACATGGAGCCTCGGCAATCACTGCCTAGAGCCCCGCCCCTCACTGACTGGATCCCCACCCCTCACAGCCCGGAACCCCGCCCCTCACGCATGGAACCCCTTCCCTCACTCATGGAGCCCTGCCCATCCCACATGGAGCCCCGCCCATCACTGCCTGGAGCCCTGCCCCACACACATGGAGCCGCTTCCGTCACACATAGAGCACCGCCCCTCACTGCCTGAAGCCCTGCCCCTCACACATGGAGCCCCGCCTTTGTAGGTCCTTCTTTTCGGTTTTGGCCTTCAGTGGGGATCAATTTTGGCAAGCTTTGCTGCATGTGTCTGCACTTGCTGGCGTATGGCCTGCCTGCATTTTGATCATTTTGATGGCTTTGACTTTGGGAAAGATTTTTTCTTGTTTTTTTTTTTTTGTTTAACTGTTGATGCCATGTCCCTCATATCTTGCCCCGTAAGTTGTGTCTTCCTCCTTGACTATTTCCCCTGATTTTGCAACATCTCTTAGCTTAATTTTTGCATCTTTTGGTCCTTCGCACTGCACCTCATATAATCCCGGGCCATTTTCTTAGAGTAACTAGATTTCCCAAATTTCCTTTTTTTCTCCTCCAATTGCAATTCCTTTGATGGAGTCTCCGTTCCAGTGTGTTTGTAGGTCCTTCTTTTCTGTTTGGGCCTTCAGTGGGGATGAATTTTGGCAAGCTTTGCTGCATGTGCCTGGACTTGCTGGTGTTTGGCCTGCCTGCATTTTGATGGCTTTGACTTTGGAAAAATTTTTTTTTTTCGTTGTTTTGTGAAGTGTCCATGCCATGTCCCTCATATCTTGCCCCCTAAGTTGTGTCTTCCTCCTTGACTTTTTCCCCTGCTTTTGCAACATCTGTGAGCCTATTTTTTGCATGTTTTGGTCCTTTGCAATGCAGCTGATTTCCTCACAGCCTATTTTTTGAAGACATTAAAATTACTGATTTTCTGCTTTTTTCAATTGCATTTCATTTGAACTTATCTCCTTTCCAGAGTGTTTGCAAGCCTTTCTTTTGGGATTCACAAGATTCCTTTTCCCTTCCCGAAAGGAAATTTCATTTCCTTTCGGGAAGGGAAAAGAAATCTTGTGATTTCAATGGGGACGAATGGAAGAATCATTGGTGCATTTCCCTGCCCTTGATGGCATGCCATGCCTTTTGGTGGCTTTGACTTGGGGAAAGATTTTTTTCATTTTTTGGTTGATTTCTGAAGTGTCCATGCCATGTCCTCATATCTTGCCCCCTAAGTTGTGTCTTCCTCCTTGACTTTTTCCCCTGGTTTTGCAACATCTGTGAGCTTAGTTTTTGCATCTTTTGGTCCTTTGCACTGCACCTGATATTATCCCGGGCCATTTCCTTACAGTCACTAAATTTCCCAAATTTTCTTTTTTTCTCCTCCAATTACAATTCCTTTGATGGTGTCTCCGCTCCAGCCTGTTTGCAGGCCCTTATTTTCTGTTTTGGCCTTCAGTGGGGATCAGATTTGGCAAGCTTTGCTGCATGTGCCTGCACTTGCTGGCGTATGGCCTGCCTGCATTTTGAAGGCTTTGACTTTGGGAACGATTTTTTCTTGTTTTTCTTTTTTCTTGTTTTAAATATTCATGCCATGTCCCTCATATCTTGCCCCCTAAGTTGTGTTTTCCTCCTTGACTTTTTCCGCTGCTTTTGAAATATCTGTGAGCTTTGTTTTGGCATCATTTAGTCCTTCGCACTGCACCTGACATAATCCCGGGCCATTTTCTTACAGTCACTAAATTTACCAAATTTACATTTTTACTTTTCCTAATGCAATATTTCCGATGCTGTCTCCATCCACCGCCCCTCACTGCCTGAAGCCCTGCCCCTCACACAGGGAGCCCCAGCCATGACTGCCTAGTGCCCCGCCCCGCACTGACTGGATCCCCACCCCTGAAAGCCTGGAACCCCGCGCCTCACTCATGGGGCCTTGCCCTTCATAATTGGAGCCCCGCCCCTCAAAGATGGAGCCTTGCCCCTGACTGCATGGAGCCCTGCCCATCCCTCATGGATCCCCGCCCATCACTGGCTGGAGCCCTGCCCCACAAACATGGAGCCCTTTCCCTCACACATGGAGCCTTGCCCCTCTCTGGCTGGAGCCCTGCCACTAACACAAAGAGCCCCGGCCATCACTGCCCTGAGCCCCGCCCCTCACTGACTGGATCCCCACCCCTGAAAGCCTGGAACCCCAGCCTTCACTCATGGGGCCTTGCCCTTCATATTTGAAGCCCCGCCCCTCAAATATGGAGCCCTATCCCTCACTCATGGAGCCCTGCCCATCCCACATGGAGCCCCGCCCATCACTGGCTGGAGCCCTGCCCCACACACATGGAGCCGCTTCCGTCACACATAGAGCACCGCCCCTCACTGCCTGAAGCACTTCCCCTCACACATGGAGCCCCGCGTTTGTAGGTCCTTCTTTTCGGTTTTGGCCTTCAGTGGGGATCAATTTTGGCAAGCTTTGCTGCATGTGTCTGCACTTGCTGGCGTATGGCCTGCCTGCATTTTGATGGCTTTGACTTTGGGAAAGATTTTTTCTTGTTTATTTTTTTGTTTAACTGTTCATGCCATGTCCCTCATATCTTGCCTCGTAAGTTGTGTCTTCCTCCTTGACTATTTCCCCTGATTTTGCAACATCTCTTAGCTTAATTTTTGCCGTTTTTGGTCCTTCGCACTGCACCTCATATAATCCCAGGCCATTTTCTTAGAGTAACTAGATTTCCCAAATTTCCTTTTTTTCTCCTCCAATTGCAATTCCTTTGATGAAGTCTGTGTTCCAGTCTGTTTGTAGGTCCTTCTTTTCTGTTTGGGCCTTCAGTGGGGATGAATTTTGGCAAGCTTTGCTGCATGTGCCTGCACTTGCTGGTGTATGGCCTGCCTGCATTTTGATGGCTTTGACTTTGGAAAAATTTTTTTTTTTCGTTGTTTTGTGAAGCGTCCATGCCATGTCCCTCATATCTTGCCCCCTAAGTTGTGTCTTCCTCCTTGACTTTTTCCCCTGCTTTTGCAACATCTGTGAGCCTATTTTTTGCATGTTTTGGTCCTTTGCAATGCAGCTGATTTCCTCACAGCCTATTTTTTGAAGACATTAAAATTACTGATTTTCTGCTTTTTTCAATTGCATTTCATTTGAACTTATCTCCTTTCCAGAGTGTTTGCAAGCCTTTCTTTTGTGATTCACAAGATTCCTTTTCCCTTCCCGAAAGGAAATTTCATTTCCTTTCGGGAAGGGAAAAGAAATCTTGTGATTTCAATGGGGACGAATCAAAGAATCATTGGTGCATTTCCCTGCCCTTGATGGCATGCCATGCCTTTTGGTGGCTTTGACTTGGGGAAAGATTTTTTTCATTTTTTGGTTGATTTCTGAAGTGTCCATGCCATGTCCTCATATCTTGCCACCTAAGTTGTGTCTTCCTCCTTGACTTTTTCCCCTGCTTTTGCAACATCTGTGAGCTTAGGTTTGGCACCTTTTGGTCCTTTGCAATGCATCTGATTTCCTCACAGCCTATTTTTTGAAGAGACTAAAATTCCCGATTTTCTGCTTTTTTCAATTGCATTTCATTTGAACCTATCTCCTTTCCAGAGTGTTTGTAAGCCTTTCTTTTTGGATTCGCAAGATTCCTTTTCCCTTCCCGAAAGGAAATTTAATTTCCTTTCGGGAAGGGAAAAGGAATCTTGCGATTTCAATGGGGACAAATAGAGGAATCTTTGGTGCATGTCCCTGCACTTGATGGCAGGCCATGCCTTTTGATGGCTTTGACTTTGGGAAAGACTGTTTTCTTTTTTTGGTTGTTTTCTGAAGTGTTCATGCCATGTCCCTCATATCTTGCCCCCTAAGTTGTGTCTTCCTCCTTGACTTTTTCCCCTGCTTTTGCAACATTTGTGAGCTTTGTTTTGGCACCTTTTGGTCCTTTGCACTGGACCTGATAAAACCCCAGGCCATTTTCTTAGAGTCACTAAATTTCCCAAATTTTCTATTTTTCTCTTCCAGTTGCAATTCCTTTGATGTTGACTCCTTTCCAGCGTGTTTGTAGGTCCTTATTTTCTGTTTTGGCCTTCAGTGGGGATCAATTTTGGCAAGCTTTGCTGCATGTGCCTGCCCTTGGTGGCGTATGGACTGCCTGCATTTTGATGGCTTTAACTTTGGGAAAGATTTTTTCTTTTTTTTTTTTTTTTATTATTTTAAGTATTCATGCCATGTCCCTCATATCTTGCCCCCTAAGTTGTGTCTTCCTCCTTGACTTTTTCCCCTGCTTTTGCAACATTTGTGAGCTTTGTTTTGGCACCTTTTGGTCCTTTGCACTGGACCTGATAAAACCCCAGGCCATTTTCTTAGAGTCACTAAATTTCCCAAATTTTCTATTTTTCTCTTCCAGTTGCAATTCCTTTGATGTTGACTCCTTTCCAGCGTGTTTGTAGGTCCTTCTTTTCTGTTTTGGCCTTCAGTGGGGATCAATTTTGGCAAGCTTTGCTGCATGTGCCTGCCCTTGGTGGCGTATGGACTGCCTGCATTTTGATGGCTTTAACTTTGGGAAAGATTTTTTCTTTTTTTTTTTTTTTTTATTATTTTAAGTATTCATGCCATGTCCCTCATATCTTGCCCCCTAAGTTGTGTCTTCCTCCTTGACTTTTTCCCCAGCTTTTGCAACATCTGTGAGCTTAGTTTTGGCATCTTTTGGTCCTTTGCACTGCACCTGATATAAACCCAGGCCATTTTCTTAGAGTCACTAAATTTCCCAAATTTTCTTTTTTTCTCCTCTCATTGCAAATCCTTTGATATTGTCTCCATTCAAGCGTGTTTGTAGGTCCTTTTTTCTGTTTTTCCCTTCAGTGGGGATCAATTTTGGCAAGCTTTGCTGCATGTGCCTGCGCTTGCTGGCGTATGGCCTGCCTGCATTTTGATGGCTTTGACTTTGGGAAAGATTATTTCTATTTTTTTTTTTTTGGTTTGTTTTAAGTATTCATCCCATGTCCCTCATAACTTGCCCCCTAAGTGGTGTCTTCCTCCTTGACTTTTTCCCCTTCTTTTGCAACCTCTGTGAGCTTAATTTTGGCATCTTTTGGTCCTTTGCTCTGCACATGATATAAACCCAGGCCATTTTTTTAGAGTCAGTAATTTCCCTAATTTTTTTTTTTCTCCTCCAATTGCAAATCCTTTGATGTTGTCTCCATTCCAGCGTGTTTGTAGGTCCTTCTTTTCTGTTTTGGCCTTCAGTGGGGATCAATTTTGGCAAGCTTTGCTGCATGTGCCTGCCCTTGGTGGCGTATGGCCTGCCTGCATTTTGATGGCATTGACTTTGGGAAAGATTTTTTCTTGTTTTTTTTTTTTTGTTTAACTGTACATGCCATGTCCCTCATATCTTGTCCCGTAAGTTGTGTCTTCCTCCTTGACTTTTTCCCCTGCTTTTGCAACATCTGTGAGCTTAGTTTTGGCACCTTATGTCCTTTGCAATGCACCTGATATACACCCAGGCCATTTTATTAGAGCCAGTAATTTCCCTAATTTTCTTTTTTTCTCCTACAATTGCAAATCCTTTGATGTTGTCTCCATTCCAGCGTTTGTAGGTCCTTCTTTTCTGTTTTGGCCTTCAGTGGGGATCCATTTTGGCAAGCTTTGCTGCATGTGCCTGCCCTTGGTGGCGTATGGCCTGCCTGCATTTTGATGGCTTTGACTTTGGGAAAGATTTTTTCTTTTTTTTTTTTTTTTTTTTTGTTTTAAGTAATCATGCCATGTCCCTCATATCTTGCTCCCTAAGTTGTGTCTTCCTCCTTCACTTTTCCCCCTGCTTTTGCAACATCTGTGAGCTTAGTTTTGGCACCATTTTGGTCCTTTGCAATGCACCTGCTGAAACTGCAGGCCACTTTCTTAGAGTCACTAAATTTCCCAAATTTTCTTTTTTTCTCCTCCAATTACAATTCCTTTGATGTTGACTCTTTTCCAGGGTGTATGTAGGTCCTTCTTTTTTGTTTTCGCCTTCAGTCGAGATCAATTTTGGCAAGCTTTGCTGCATGTGCCTGCCCTTGGTGGCGTATGGCCTGCCTATATTTTGATGGCTTTGACTTTGGGAAAGATTATTTCAATTTTTTTTTTTTGGTTTGTTTTAAGTATTCATGCCATGTCCTTCATATCTTGCCCCCTAAGTGGTGTCTTCCTCCTTGACTTTTTGCCCTGCTTTTGCAACATCTGTGAGCTAAGTTTTGGCACCTTTTGGTCCTTTGCAATGCCGCTGATTTCCTCACAGCCTATTTTTTGAAGAGACTAAAATTCCCGATTTTCTGCTTTTTTCAATTGCATTTCATTTGAACCTATCTCCTTTCCAGAGTGTTTGTAAGCCTTTCTTTTGGGATCCGCAAGATTCCTTTTCCCTTCCCGAAAGGAAATTTCATTTCCTTTCGGGAAGGGAAAAGGAATCTTGCGATTTCAATGGGGACCAATAGAGGAATCTTTGGTGCATGTCCCTGCACTTGATGGCAGGCCATGCCTTTTGATGGCTTTGACTTTGGGAAAGATTTTTTTCTTTTTTTGGTTGTTTTCTGAAGTGTTCATGCCATGTCCCTCATATCTTGCCCCCTAAGTTGTGTCTTCCTCCTTGACTTTTTCCCCTGCTTTTGCAACATTTGTGAGCTTAGTTTTGGCACCTTTTGGTCCTTTGCACTGGACCTGATAAAACCCCAGGCCATTTACTTAGAGTCACTAAATTTCCCAAATTTTCTATTTTTCTCTTCCAGTTGCAATTCCTTTGATGTTGACTCCTTTCGAGCGTGTTTGTAGGTCCTTCTTTTCTGTTTTGGCCTTCAGTGGGGATCAATTTTGGCAAGCTTTGCTGCATGTGCCTGCCCTTGCTGGCGTATGGACTGCCTGCATTTTGATGGCTTTAACTTTGGGAAAGATTTTTTCTTTTTTTTTTTTTTTTATTATTTTAAGTATTCATGCCATGTCCCTCATATCTTGCCCCCTAAGTGGTGTCTTCGTCCTTGACTTTTTCCCCTGCTTTTGCAACATGTGTGAACTTAGTTTTGGCACCTATGGTCCTTTGCTCTGCACCTGATATAAACCCAGGCCATTTTCTTGGGGTCACTAAATTTCCCAAATTTTCATTTTTTCTCCTCTTATTGCAATTCCTTTGATGTTGACCCCTTTCCAGCGTGTTTGTAGGTCCTTCTTTTCTGTTTTGGCCTTCAGTGGGGATCAATTTTGGCAAGCTTTGCTGCATGTGCCTGCCCTTGGTGGCGTATGGCCTGCCTGCATTTTGATGGCTTTGACTTTGGGAAAGATTTTTTCTTTTTTTTTTTTTTTTTTCTTTTAAGTATTCATGCTATGTCCCTCATATCTTTCCCACTAAGTGGTGTCTTCCTCCTTGACTTTTTCCCCTGCTTTTGCAACATCTGTGAGCTTAGTTTTGGCACCTTTTGGTCCTTTGCAATGCACCTGATATAAACCCAGGCCATTTTTTTAGAGTCAGTAATTTCCCTAATTTTTTTTTTTCTCCTCCAATTGCAATTCCTTTGATGTTGTCTCCATTCAAGCGTGTTTGTAGGTCCTTCTTTTCTGTTTTGGCCTTCAGTGGGGATCAATTTTGGCAAGCTTTGCTGCATGTGCCTGCCCTTGCTGGCGTATGGCCTCTCTGCATTTTGATGGCTTTGACTTTGGGAAAGATTTTTTCTTGTTTTTTTTTTTTTGTTTAACTGTACATGCCATGTCCCTCATATCTTGCCCCGTAAGTTGTGTCTTCCTCCTTGACTTTTTCCCCTGCTTTTGCAACATCTGTGAGCTTAGTTTTGGCACCTTTTGTTCCTTTGCAATGCACCTGATATAAACCCAGGCCATTTTATTAGAGCCAGTAATTTCCCTAATTTTCATTTTTTCTCCTACAATTGCAAATCCTTTGATGTTGTCTCCATTCCAGCGTTTGTAGGTCCTTCTTTTCTGTTTTGGCCTTCAGTGGGGATCAATTTTGGCAAGCTTTGCTGCATGTGCCTGCCCTTGGCCTGCCTGCATTTTGATGGCTTTGACTTTGGGAAAGATTTTTTCTTTTTTTTTTTTTTTTTTTTTGTTTTAAGTAATCATGCCATGTCCCTCATATCTTGCTCCCTGAGTTGTGTCTTCCTCCTTCACTTTTTCCCCTGCATTTGCAACATCTGTGAGCTTAGTTTTAGCACCATTTGGTCCTTTGCAATGCACCTGCTGAAACTCCAGGCCACTTTCTTAGAGTAACTAAATTTCCCAAATTTTCTTTTTTTCTCCTCCAATTGCAATTCCTTTGATGTTGACTCTTTTACAGGGTGTTTGTATGTCCTTCATTTTGTTTTGGCCTTCAGTGGGGATCAATTTTGGCAAGCTTTGCTGCATGTGCCTGCCCTTGGTGGTGTATGGCCTGCCTGCATTTTGATGGCTTTGACTTTGGGAAAGATTATTTCAAATTTCTTTTTTTGGTTTGTTTTAAGTATTCATGCCATGTCCTTCATATCTTGCCCCCTAAGTGGTGTCTTCCTCCTTGACTTTTTCCCCTGCTTTTGCAACATCTGTGAGCTTAGTTTTGGCACCTTTTGGTCCTTTGCAATGCAGCTGATTTCCTCACAGCCTATTTTTTGAAGAGACTAAAATTCCCAATTTTCTGCTTTTTTCAATTGCATTTCATTTGAACCTATCTCCTTTCCAGAGTGTTTGTAAGCCTTTCTTTTGGGATCCGCAAGATTCCTTTTCCCTTCCCGAAAGGAAATTTCATTTCCTTTCGAGAAGGGAAAAGGAATCTTGCGATTTCAATGGGGACCAATAGAGGAATCTTTGGTGCATGTCCCTGCACTTGATGGCAGGCCATGCTTTTGGATGGCTTTGACTTTGGGAAAGATTTTTTTCTTCTTTTGCTTCTTTTCTGAAGTGTTCATGCCATGTCCCTCATATCTTGCCCCCTAAGTTGTGTCTTCCTCCTTGACTTTTTCCCCTGCTTTTGCAACATTTGTGAGCTTTGTTTTGGCACCTTTCGGTCCTTTGCACTGCACCTGATAAAACCCCAGGCCATTTTCTTAGAGTCACTAAATTTACCAAATTTTCTTTTTTTCTCCTCTCATTGCAAATCCTTTGATATTTTCTCCATTCAAGCGTGTTTGTAGGTCCTTCTTTTCTGTTTTTCGCTTCAGTGGGGATCAATTTTGGCAAGCTTTGCTGCATGTCCCTGCCCTGGGTGCCGTATGGCCTGCCTGCATTTTGATGGCTTTGATTTTGGGAAAGGTTATTACTATTTTTTTTTTTTGGTTTGTTTTAAGTATTCATGCCATGTCCCTCACATCTTGTCCCCCTAAGTTGTTTCTTCCTCCTTGACTTTTTCCCCTGCTTTTGCAACATCTGTGAGCTTAGTTTTGGCATCTTTTGGTCCTTTGCACTGCACCTGATTAAACCCTGGGTTATTTTCTTAGAGTCATTAAATTTTCCAAATTTTCTTTTTTTCTCCCACAATTGCAATTCCTTTGATGTTGTCTCGAATCAAGCGTGTTTGTAGGTCCTTGTTTTCTGTTTTGGCCTTCAGTGGGGATCAATTTTGGCAAGCTTTGCTGCATGTGCCTGCCCTTGGTGGCGTATGGCCTGCCTGCATTTTGACGGCTTTGACTTTGGGAAAGATTTTTTCTATTTTTTTTTTGTTTGTTTTATATATTCTTGCCATGTCCTTCATATCTTGCCCCCTAAGTTGTGTCTTCCTCCTTGACTTTTTCCCCTGCTTTTGCAACATCTGTGAGCTTAGTTTTGGCACCTTTTGGTCCTTTGTACTGCACCTGGTAAAACCCCGGGCCATTTTCTTAGAGTCACTAAATTTCCCAAATTTTCATTTTTTCTCCTCCAATTGCAATTCCTTTGATGTTGTCTCCATTCCAGCGTGTTTGTAGGTCCTTCTTTTCTCTTTTGGCCTTCAGTGGGGATCAATTTTGGCAAGCTTTGCTGCATGTGCCTGCACTTGCTGGCGTATGGCCTGCCTGCATTTTGACGGCTTTGACTTTGGGAACGATTTTTTCTTTTTTTTTTTTGTATTATTTTAAGTATTCACGCCATGTCCCTCATATCTTGCCCCCTAAGATGTGTCTTCCTCCTTGACTTTATCCCCTGCTTTTGCAACATCTGTGAGCTTAGTTTTGGCATTTTTTGGCCCTTTGCACTGCACCTGCTAAAACCCCAGGCCACTTTCTAAGAGTCATTAAATTTCCCAAATTTTCTTTTTTTCTCCCCCAATTGCAATTCCTTTGATGTTGTCTCGATTCCAGCGTGTTTGTAGGTCCTTCTTTTCTGTTTTGGCCTTCAGTGGGGATCAATTTTGGCAAGCTTTGCTGCATGTGCCTGCCCTTGGTGGCGTATGGCCTGCCTGCATTTTGATGGCTTTGACTTTGGGAAAGATTTTTTTCTTTTTTTGGTTGTTTTCTGAAGTGTTCATGCCATGTCCCTCATATCTTGCCCCCTAAGTTGTGTCTTCCTCCTTGAGTTTTTCCCCTGCTTTTGCAACATTTGTGAGCTTAGTTTTGGCACCTTTTGGTCCTTTGCAATGCACCTGATAAAAACCCAGACCATTTTCTTAGAGTCACTAAATTTCCAAAATTTTCTTTTTTTCTCCTCCAATTGCAATTCCTTTGATTTTGACTCCTTTCCAGCGTGTTTGTAGGTCCTTCTTTTCTGTTTTGGCCTTCAGTGGGGATCAATTTTGGCAAGCTTTGCTGCATGTGCCTGCCCTTGGTGGCGTATGGCCTGCCTGCATTTTGATGGCTTTGACTTTGGGAAAGATTTTTTCTTTTTTTTTTTATTATTATTTTAAGTATTCATGCCATGTCCCTCACATCTTGCCCCCTAAGTTGTGTCTTCCTCCTTGAGTTTTTCCCCTGCTTTTGCAATATCTGTGAGCTTAGTTTTGGCAACTTTTGGGCCTTTGCAATGCAGCTGATTTCCTCACAGCCTATTTTTTGAGGAGACTAAAATTCCCGATTTTCTGCTTTTTTCAATTGCATTTCATTTAAACCTATCTCCTTTCCAGAGTGTTTGTAAGCCTTTCTTTTGGGATTCGCAAGATTCCTTTTCCCTTCCCGAAAGGAAATTTCATTTCCTTTCGGGAAGGGAAAAGGAATCTTGTGATTTCAATGGGGACCAATAGAGGAATCTTTGGTGCATGTCCCTGCACTTCATGGCAGGCCATGTCTTTTGATGGCTTTGACTTTGGGAAAGATTTTTTTCTTTTTATGGTTGTTTTCTGAAGTGTTCCTGCCGTGTCCCTCATATCTTGCCCCCTAAGTTGTGTCTTCCTCCTTGACTTTTTCCCCTGCTTTTGCAACATCTGTGAGCTTAGTTTTGGCATTTTTTGGTCCTTTGCACTGCACCTGCTAAAACACCAGGCCACTTTCTAAGAGTCATTAAATTTCCCAAATTTTCTTTTTTTCTCCCCCAATTGCAATTCCTTTGATGTTGACTCCTTTCCATCGTGTTTGTAGGTCCTTCTTTTCTGTTTTGGCCTTCAGTGGGGATCAATTTTGGCAAGCTTTGCTGCATGTGCCTGCCCTTGCTGGCGTATGGCCTGCCTGCACTTTGATGGCTTTGACTTTGGGAAAGATTTTTTCTTTTTTTTTTCTTTTTTGTTTTAAGTATTCCTGCCATGTCCCTCATATCTTGCCCCCTAAGTTGTGTCTTCCTCCTTGACTTTTTGCCCTGCTTTTGCAACATCTGTGAGCTTAGTTTTGGCACCTTTTGGTCCTTTGCAATGCAGCTGATTTCCTCACAGCCTATTTTTTAGAGAGACTAAAATTCCCGATTTTCTGCTTTTTTTAATTGCATTTCATTTGATCCTATCTCCTTTCCAGAGTGTTTGTTAGCCTTTCCTTTGGGATTCGCAAGATTCCTTTTCCCTTCCCGAAAGGAAATTTCATTTCCTTTTGGGAAGGGAAAAGGAATCTTGCGATTTCAATGGGGACCAATAGAGGAATCTTTGTTGCATGTCCCTGAACTTCATGGCAGGCATGCCTTTTGATGGCTTTGATTTTGGGAAAGATTTTTTCTTTTTTTGGTTGTTTTCTGTAGTGTTCATGCCATGTCCCTCATATCTTGCCCCCTAAGTTGTGTCTTCCTCCTTGACTTTTTCCCCTGCTTTTGCAACATCTGTGAGCTTAGTTTTGGCATCTTTGGTCCTTTGCACTGCACATGATATACTGCCAGGCCATTTTCATAGAGGCACTAAATTTCCCAAATTTTCTTTTTTTCTCCTCCAATTGCAATTCCTTTGATGTTGTCTCCATTCCAGCGTGTTTGTAGGTCCTTCTTTTCTGTTTTGGCCTTCAGTGGGGATCAATTTTGGCAAGCTTTGCTGCATGTGCCTGCCCTTGGTGGCGTATGGCCTGCCTGCATTTTGATGGCTTTGACTTTGGGAAAGATATTTTCTTTTTTCTTTTTTATTATTTTAAGTATTCATGCCATGTCCCTCACATCTTGCCCCCTAAGTTGTGTCTTCCTCCTTGACTTTTCCCCCTGCTTTTGCAACATCTGTGAGCTTAGTTTTGGCATCTTTTGGTCCCTTGCACAGCACCTGATATAAACCCAGGCCATTTTCTTAAAGTCACTAAATTTCCAAAATTTTCTTTTTTCTCCCCCAATTGCAATTACTTTGATGTCGACTCCTTTCCAGCGTGTTTGTAGGTCCTTCTTTTCTGTTTTAGCCTTCAGTGGGGATCAATTTTGGCAAGCTTTGCTGCATGTGCCTGCCCTTGGTGGCGTATGGCCTGCCTGCATTTTGATGGCTTTGACTTTGGGAAAGATTTTTTCTTTTTTTTTTTTTTTTATTATTTTATGTGTTCATGCCATGTCCCTCACATATTGCCTCCTAAGTTGTGTCTTGCTCCTTGACTTTTTCCGCTGCTTTTGCAATATCTGTGAGTTTAGTTTTGGCATCTTTTGGTCCTTTGCACTGCACCTGATATAAACCCCAGGCCATTTTCTTAGAGTCACTAAATTTCCAAAATTTTCTTTTTTTCTCCTCCAATTGCAATTCCTTTGATGTTGACTCCTTTCCAGCGTGTTTGTAGGTCCTTCTTTTCTGTTTTGGCCTTCAGTGGGGATCAATTTTGGCAAGCTTTGCTGCATGTGCCTGCCCTTGGTGGCGTATGGCCTGCCTGCATTTTGATGGCTTTGACTTTGGGAAAGATTTTTTTCTTTTTTTGGTTGTTTTCTGAAGTGTTCATGCCATGTCCCTCATATCTTGCCCCCTAAGTTGTGTCTTCCTCCTTGACATTTTCCCCTGCTTTTGCAACATCTGTGAGCTTAGTTTTGGCACCTTTTGATCCTTTGCAATGCAGCTGATTTCCTCACAGCCTATTTTTTGAAGAGACTAAAATTCCCGATTTCTGCTTTTTACAATTGCATTTCATTTGAACCTATCTCCTTTCCGGAGTGTTTGTAATCCTTTCTTTTGGGATTCGCAAGATTCCTTTTCCCCTCTCGAAAGGAAATTTCATTTCCTATCGGGAAGCGAAAAGGAATCTTGCGATTTCAATGGGGACCAATAGAGGAATCATTGTTGCATGTCCCTGCACTTCATGGCAGGCCTTGGCTTTTGATGGCTTTGACTTTGGGAAAGATTGTTTTCTTTTTTTGGTTGTTTTCTGAAGTGTTCATGCCATGTCCCTCATATCTTGCCCCCTAAGTTGTGTCTTCCTCCTTGACTTTTTCCCCTGTTTTTGCAACATCTGTGAGCTTAGTTTTGGCACCTTTTGGTCCTTTGCACTGCACCTGCTAATACCATAGGCCACTTTCGAAGAGTCATTAAATTCCCTAAATTTTCTTTTTATCTCCTCCAATTGCAAATCCTTTGATGTTGTCTCCATTCCAGCGTGTTTGTAGGTCCTTCTTTTTCTGTTTTGGCCTTCAGTGGGGATCCATTTTGGCAAGCTTTGCTGCATGTGCCTGCCCTTGCTGGCGTATGGCCTGCCTGCATTTTGATGGCTTTGACTTTGGGAAAGATTTTTTTTTTTTTTTTCGATTTTGTTTTAAGTATTCATGCCATGTCCCTCATATCTCGCCCCCTAAGTTCTGTCTTCCTCCTTGACTTTTTCCCCTGCTTTTGCAACATCTGTGAGCTTAGTTTTGGCATCTTTGGTCCTTTGCAGTGCACATGATATCCTGCCAGGCCATTTTCTTAGAGTCACTAAATTTCCCAAATTTTCATTTTTTCTCCTCCAATTGCAATTCCTTTGATTTTGACTGCTTTCGAGCGTGTTTGTAGGTCCTTCTTTTCTGTTTTGGCCTTCAGTGGGGATCAATTTTGGCAAGCTTTGCTGCATGTGCCTGGCCTTGGTGGCGTATGGCCTGCCTGCATTTTGATGGCTTTGACTTTGGGAAAGATTTTTTTCTTTTTTTTTTTTTTTTTTTTGTTTAAGTATTCATGCCATGTCCCTCATATCTTGCCCCCTAAGTTGTGTCTTCCTCCTTGACTTTTTCCCCTGCTTTTGCAACATTTGTGAGCTTAGTTTTGGCACCTTTTGGTCCTTTGCAATGCACCTGATAAAACCCCAGGCCACTTTCTAAGAGTCATTAAATTTCCCAAAATTTCTTTTTTTCTCCTCCAATTGCAATTCCTTTGATGTTGACTCCTTTCCAGCGTGTTTGTAGGTCCTTCTTTTCTGTTTTGGCATTCAGTGGGGATCAATTTTGGCAAGCTTTGCTGCATGTGCCTGCCCTTGGTGTCATATGGCCTGCCTGCATTTTGATGGCTTTGACTTTGGGAAAGATTTTTTCTTTTTTTTTTTTTAATATTTTAAGTATTCATGCCATGTCCCTCATATCTTGCCCCCTAAGCTGTGTCTTGCTCCTTGCCTTTTTCCCCTGCTTTTGCAACATCTGTGAGCTTAGTTTTGGCACCTTTTGGTCCTTTGCAATGCAGCTGATTTCCTCACAGCCTATTTTTTGAAGAGACTAAAATTCCCGATTTTCTGCTTTTTTCAATTGCATTTCATTTGAACCTATCTCCTTTCCAGAGTGTTTGTAAGCCTTTCTTTTGGGATCCGCAAGATTCCTTTTCCCTTCCCGAAAGGAAATTTCATTTCCTTTCGGGAAGGGAAAAGGAATCTTGCGATTTCAATGGGGACCAATAGAGGAATCTTTGGTGCATGTCCCTGCACTTGATGGCAGGCCATGCTTTTTGATGGCTTTGACTTTGGGAAAGATTTTTTTCTTTTTTTGGTTGTTTTCTGAAGTGTTCATGCCATGTCCCTCATATCTTGCCCCCTAAGTTGTGTCTTCCTCCTTGACTTTTTCCCCTGCTTTTGCAACATTTGTGAGCTTAGTTTCGCCACCTTTTGGTCCTTTGCAATGCACCTGATAAAAACCCAGACCATTTTCTTAGAGTCACTAAATTTCCAAAATTTTCTTTTTTTCTCCTCCAATTGCAATTCCTTTGATTTTGACTCCTTTCCAGCGTGTTTGTAGGTCCTTCTTTTCTGTTTTGGCCTTCAGTGGGGATCAATTTTGGCAAGCTTTGCTGCATGTGCCTGCCCTTGGTGGCGTATGGCCTGCCTGCATTTTGATGGCTTTGACTTTGGGAAAGATTTTTTCTTTTTTTTTTATTATTATTTTAAGTATTCATGCCATGTCCCTCACATCTTGCCCCCTAAGTTGTGTCTTCCTCCTTGAGTTTTTCCCCTGCTTTTGCAACATCTGTGAGCTTAGTTTTGGCACCTTTTGGGCCTTTGCAATGCAGCTGATTTCCTCACAGCCTATTTTTTGAAGAGACTAAAATTCCCGATTTTCTGCTTTTTTCAATTGCATTTCATTTGAACCTATCTCCTTTCCAGAGTGTTTGTAAGCCTTTCTTTTGGGATTCGCAAGATTCCTTTTCCCTTCCCGAAAGGAAATTTCATTTCCTATCGGGAAGGGAAAAGGAATCTTGCGATTTCAATGGGGACCAATAGAGGAATCTTTGTTGCATGTCCCTGCACTTCATGGCAGGCCATGCTTTTTGATGGCTTTGACTTTGGGAAAGATTTTTTTCTTTTTTTGGTTGTTTTCTGAAGTGTTCATGCCATGTCCCTCATATCTTGCCCCCTAAGTTGTGTCTTCCTCCTAGACTTTTTCCCCTGCTTTTGCAATATCTGTGAGCTTAGTTTTGGCACCTTTTGATCCTTTGCAATGCAGCTGATTTCCTCACAGCCTCTTTTTTGAGGAGACTAAAATTCCCGATTTCTGCTTTTTTCAATTGCATTTCATTTGATCCTATCTCCTTTCCAGAGTGTTTGTAAGCCTTTCTTTTGGGATTCGCAAGATTCCTTTACCCTTCTCGAAAGGAAATTTCATTTCCTATCGGGAAGCGAAAAGGAATCTTGCGATTTCAATGGGGACCAATTGAGGAATCTTTGTTGCATGTCCCTGCACTTCATGGCAGGCCATGCCTTTTGATGGCTTTGACTTTGGGAAAGATTTTTTTCTTTTTTTGGTTGTTTTCTGAAGTGTTCATGCCATGTCCCTCATATCTTGCCCCCTAAGTTGTGTCTTCCTCCTTGACTTTTTCCCCTGCTTTTGCAACATTTGTGAGCTTAGTTTCGCCACCTTTTGGTCCTTTGCAATGCACCTGATAAAAACCCAGACCATTTTCTTAGAGTCACTAAATTTCCAAAATTTTCTTTTTTTCTCCTCCAATTGCAATTCCTTTGATTTTGACTCCTTTCCAGCGTGTTTGTAGGTCCTTCTTTTCTGTTTTGGCCTTCAGTGGGGATCAATTTTGGCAAGCTTTGCTGCATGTGCCTGCCCTTGGTGGCGTATGGCCTGCCTGCATTTTGATGGCTTTGACTTTGGGAAAGATTTTTTCTTTTTTTTTTATTATTATTTTAAGTATTCATGCCATGTCCCTCACATCTTGCCCCCTAAGTTGTGTCTTCCTCCTTGAGTTTTTCCCCTGCTTTTGCAACATCTGTGAGCTTAGTTTTGGCAACTTTTGGGCCTTTGCAATGCAGCTGATTTCCTCACAGCCTATTTTTTGAAGAGACTAAAATTCCCGATTTTCTGCTTTTTTCAATTGCATTTCATTTGAACCTATCTCCTTTCCAGAGTGTTTGTAAGCCTTTCTTTTGGGATTCGCAAGATTCCTTTTCCCTTCCCGAAAGGAAATTTCATTTCCTTTCGGGAAGGGAAAAGGAATCATGCGATTTCAATGGGGACCAATAGAGGAATCTTTGGTGCATGTCCCTGCACTTGATGGCAGGCCATGCCTTTTGATGGCTTTGACTTTGGGAAAGATTTTTTTCTTTTTATGGTTGTTTTCTGAAGTGTTCCTGCCGTGTCCCTCATATCTTGCCCCCTAAGTTGTGTCTTCCTCCTTGACTTTTTCCCCTGCTTTTGCAACATCTGTGAGCTTAGTTTTGGCATCTTTTGGTCCTTTGCACTGCACCTTATAAAACCCCAGGCCACTTTCTAAGAGTCATTAAATTTCCCAAATTTTCTTTTTTTCTCCCCCAATTGCAATTCCTTTGATGTTGACTCCTTTCCAGCGTGTTTGTAGGTCCTTCTTTTCTGTTTTGGCCTTCAGTGGGGATGAATTTTGGCAAGCTTTGCTGCATGTGCCTGCCCTTGCTGGCGTATGGCCTGCCTGCACTTTGATGGCTTTGACTTTGGGAAAGATTTTTTCTTTTTTTTTTCTTTTTTGTTTTAATTATTCATGCCATGTCCCTCATATCTTGCCCCCTAAGTTGTGTCTTCCTCCTTGACTTTTTCCCCTGCTTTTGCAACATCTGTGAGCTTAGTTTTGGCATCTTTGGTCCTTTGCACTGCACATGATATACTGCCAGGCCATTTTTATAGAGTCACTAAATTTCGCAAATTTTCTTTTTTTCTCCTGCAATTGCAATCCCTTTGATGTTGTCTCCATTCCAGCGTGTTTGTAGGTCCTTCTTTTCTGTTTTGGCCTTCAGTGGGGATCAATTTTGGCAAGCTTTGCTGCATGTGCCTGCCCTTGGTGGCATATGGCCTGCCTGCATTTTGATGGCTTTTACTTTGGGAAAGATTTTTTCTTTTTTCTTTTTTATTATTTTAAGTATTCATGCCATGTCCCCCACATCTTCCCCCTAAGTTGTGTCTTCCTCCTTGACTTTTCCCCCTGCTTTTGCAACATCTGTGAGCTTAGTTTTGGCACCTTTTGGTCCTTTGCACTGCACCTGCTAATACCCCAGGCCACTTTCTATGAGTCATTAAATTTCCTAAATTTTCTTTTTTTCTCCTCCAATTGCAAATCCTTTGATGTTGTCTCCATTCCAGCGTGTTTGTAGGTCCTTCTTTTCTGTTTTGGCCTTCAGTGGGGATGAATTTTGGCAAGCTTTGCTGCATGTGCCTGCCCTTGCTGGCGTATGGCCTGCCTGCACTTTGATGGCTTTGACTTTGGAAAAGATTTTTTCTTTTTTTTTTCTTTTTTGTTTTAATTATTCATGCCATGTCCCTCATATCTTGCCCCCTAAGTTGTGTCTTCCTCCTTGACTTTTTGCCCTGCTTTTGCAACATCTGTGAGCTTAGTTTTGGCACCTTTTGGTCCTTTGCAATGCAGCTGATTTCCTCACAGCCTATTTTTTGAAGAGACTAAAATTCCCGATTTTCTGCTTTTTTCAATTGCATTTCATTTGATCCTATCTCCTTTCCACAGTGTTTGTAAGCCTTTCTTTTGGGATTCGCAAGATTCCTTTTCCCTTCCCGAAAGGAAATTTCATTTCCTATCGGGAAGGGAAAAGGAATCTTGCGATTTCAATGGGGACCAATAGAGGAATCTTTGTTGCATGTCCCTGCACTTCATGGCAGGCCATGCCTTTTGATGGCTTTGATTTTGGGAAAGATTTTTTTCTTTTTTTGGTTGTTTTCTGTAGTGTTCATGCCATGTCCCTCATATCTTGCCCCCTAAGTTGTGTCTTCCTCCTTGACTTTTTCCCCTGCTTTTGCAACATCTGTGAGCTTAGTTTTGGCATCTTTGGTCCTTTGCACTGCACATGATATACTGCCAGGCCATTTTTATAGAGTCACTAAATTTCGCAAATTTTCTTTTTTTCTCCTGCAATTGCAATCCCTTTGATGTTGTCTCCATTCCAGCGTGTTTGTAGGTCCTTCTTTTCTGTTTTGGCCTTCAGTGGGGATCAATTTTGGCAAGCTTTGCTGCATGTGCCTGCCCTTGGTGTCATATGGCCTGCCTGCATTTTGATGGCTTTGACTTTGGGAAAGATTTTTTCTTTTTTCTTTTTTATTATTTTAAGTATTCATGCCATGTCCCTCACATCTTGCCCCCTAAGTTGTGTCTTCCTCCTTGACTTTTCCCCCTGCTTTTGCAACATCTGTGAGCTTAGTTTTGGCATCTTTTGGTCCTTTGCACTGCACCTGATATAAACCCAGGCCATTTTCTTAAAGTCACTAAATTTCCAGAATTTTCTTTTTTCTCCTCCAATTGCAATTCCTTTGATGTCGACTCCTTTCCAGCGTGTTTGTAGGTCCTTCTTTTCTGTTTTGGCCTTCAGTGGGGATCAATTTTGGCAAGCTTTGCTGCATGTGCCTGCCCTTGGTGGCGTATGGCCTGCCTGCATTTTGATGGCTTTGACTTTGGGAAAAATTATTTTCTTTTTTTGGTTGTTTTCTGAAGTGTTCATGCCATGTCCCTCATATCTTGCCCCCTAAGTTGTGTCTTCCTCCTTGACTTTTTCCCCTGCTTTTGCAACATCTGTGAGCTTAGTTTTGGCACCTTTTGATCCTTTGCAATGCAGCTGATTTCCTCACAGCCTATTTTTTGAAGAGACTAAAATTCCCGATTTCTGCTTTTTTCAATTGCATTTCATTTGAACCTATCTCCTTTCCAGAGTGTTTGTAAGCCTTTCTTTTGGGATTCGCAAGATTCCTTTTCCCCTCTCGAAAGGAATTTTCATTTCCTATCGGGAAGCGAAAAGGAATCTTGCGATTTCAATGGGGACCAATAGAGGAATCTTTGTTGCATGTCCCTGCACTTCATGGCAGGCCATGGCTTTTTATGGCTTTGACTTTGGGAAAGATTGTTTTCTTTTTTTGGTTGTTTTCTGAAGTGTTCATGCCATGTCCCTCATATCTTGCCCCCTAAGTTGTGTCTTCCTCCTTGACTTTTTCCCCTGTTTTTGCAACATCTGTGAGCTTAGTTTTGGCACCTTTTGGTCCTTTGCACTGCACCTGCTAATACCATAGGCCACTTTCTAAGAGTCATTAAATTTCCTAAATTTTCTTTTTATCTCCTCCAATTGCAAATCCTTTGATGTTGTCTCCATTCCAGCGTGTTTGTAGGTCCTTCTTTTCTGTTTTGGCCTTCAGTGGGGATCCATTTTGGCAAGCTTTGCTGCATGTGCCTGGCCTTGGTGGCGTATGGCCTGCCTGCATTTTGATGGCTTTGACTTTGGGAAAGATTTTTTTCTTTTTTTTTTTTTTTTTTTTGTTTAAGTATTCATGCCATGTCCCTCATATCTTGCCCCCTAAGTTGTGTCTTCCTCCTTGACTTTTTCCCCTGCTTTTGCAACATTTGTGAGCTTAGTTTTGGCACCTTTTGGTCCTTTGCAATGCACCTGATAAAACCCCAGGCCACTTTCTAAGAGTCATTAAATTTCCCAAAATTTCTTTTTTTCTCCTCCAATTGCAATTCCTTTGATGTTGACTCCTTTCCAGCGTGTTTGTAGGTCCTTCTTTTCTGTTTTGGCATTCAGTGGGGATCAATTTTGGCAAGCTTTGCTGCATGTGCCTGCCCTTGGTGGCGTATGGCCTGCCTGCATTTTGATGGCTTTGACTTTGGGAAAGATTTTTTCTTTTTTTTTTTTTAATATTTTAAGTATTCATGCCATGTCCCTCATATCTTGCCCCCTAAGCTGTGTCTTGCTCCTTGCCTTTTTCCCCTGCTTTTGCAACATCTGTGAGCTTAGTTTTGGCACCTTTTGGTCCTTTGCAATGCAGCTGATTTCCTCACAGCCTATTTTTTGAAGAGACTAAAATTCCCAATTTTCTGCTTTTTTCAATTGCATTTCATTTGAACCTATCTCCTTTCCAGAGTGTTTGTAAGCCTTTCTTTTGGGATCCGCAAGATTCCTTTTCCCTTCCCGAAAGGAAATTTCATTTCCTTTCGGGAAGGGAAAAGGAATCTTGCGATTTCAATGGGGACCAATAGAGGAATCTTTGGTGCATGTCCCTGCACTTCATGGCAGGCCATGCTTTTTGATGGCTTTGACTTTGGGAAAGATTTTTTTCTTTTTTTGGTTGTTTTCTGAAGTGTTCATGCCATGTCCCTCATATCTTGCCCCCTAAGTTGTGTCTTCCTCCTAGACTTTTTCCCCTGCTTTTGCAATATCTGTGAGCTTAGTTTTGGCACCTTTTGATCCTTTGCAATGCAGCTGATTTCCTCACAGCCTATTTTTTGAGGAGACTAAAATTCCCGATTTCTGCTTTTTTCAATTGCATTTCATTTGAACCTATCTCCTTTCCAGAGTGTTTGTAAGCCTTTCTTTTGGGATTCGCAAGATTCCTTTTCCCTTCCCGAAAGGAAATTTCATTTCCTTTCGGGAAGGGAAAAGGAATCATGTGATTTCAATGGGGACCAATAGAGGAATCTTTGGTGCATGTCCCTGCACTTGATGGCAGGCCATGCCTTTTGATGGCTTTGACTTTGGGAAAGATTTTTTTCTTTTTATGGTTGTTTTCTGAAGTGTTCCTGCCGTGTCCCTCATATCTTGCCCCCTAAGTTGTGTCTTCCTCCTTGACTTTTTCCCCTGCTTTTGCAACATCTGTGAGCTTAGTTTTGGCATCTTTTGGTCCTTTGCACTGCACCTTATAAAACCCCAGGCCACTTTCTAAGAGTCATTAAATTTCCCAAATTTTCTTTTTTTCTCCCCCAATTGCAATTCCTTTGATGTTGACTCCTTTCCAGCGTGTTTGTAGGTCCTTCTTTTCTGTTTTGGCCTTCAGTGGGGATGAATTTTGGCAAGCTTTGCTGCATGTGCCTGCCCTTGCTGGCGTATGGCCTGCCTGCACTTTGATGGCTTTGACTTTGGGAAAGATTTTTTCTTTTTTCTTTTTTATTATTTTAAGTATTCATGCCATGTCCCTCACATCTTGCCCCCTAAGTTGTGTCTTCCTCCTTGACTTTTCCCCCTGCTTTTGCAACATCTGTGAGCTTAGTTTTGGCATCTTTGGTCCTTTGCACTGCACATGATATACTGCCAGGCCATTTTTATAGAGTCACTAAATTTCGCAAATTTTCTTTTTTTCTCCTGCAATTGCAATCCCTTTGATGTTGTCTCCATTCCAGCGTGTTTGTAGGTCCTTCTTTTCTGTTTTGGCCTTCAGTGGGGATCAATTTTGGCAAGCTTTGCTGCATGTGCCTGCCCTTGGTGGCATATGGCCTGCCTGCATTTTGATGGCTTTGACTTTGGGAAAGATTTTTTCTTTTTTCTTTTTTATTATTTTAAGTATTCATGCCATGTCCCTCACATCTTGCCCCCTAAGTTGTGTCTTCCTCCTTGACTTTTCCCCCTGCTTTTGCAACATCTGTGAGCTTAGTTTTGGCATCTTTTGGTCCTTTGCACTGCACCTGATATAAACCCAGGCCATTTTCTTAAAGTCACTAAATTTCCAAAATTTTCTTTTTTCTCCTCCAATTGCAATTCCTTTGATGTTGTCTCCATTCCAGCGTGTTTGTAGGTCCTTCTTTTCTGTTTTGGCCTTCAGTGGGGATGAATTTTGGCAAGCTTTGCTGCATGTGCCTGCCCTTGCTGGCGTATGGCCTGCCTGCACTTTGATGGCTTTGACTTTGGAAAAGATTTTTTCTTTTTTTTTCTTTTTTGTTTTAATTATTCATGCCATGTCCCTCATATCTTGCCCCCTAAGTTGTGTCTTCCTCCTTGACTTTTTGCCCTGCTTTTGCAACATCTGTGAGCTTAGTTTTGGCACCTTTTGGTCCTTTGCAATGCAGCTGATTTCCTCACAGCCTATTTTTTGAAGAGACTAAAATTCCCGATTTTCTGCTTTTTTCAATTGCATTTCATTTGATCCTATCTCCTTTCCAGAGTGTTTGTAAGCCTTTCTTTTGGGATTCGCAAGATTCCTTTTCCCTTCCCGAAAGGAAATTTCATTTCCTATCGGGAAGGGAAAAGGAATCTTGCGATTTCAATGGGGACCAATAGAGGAATCTTTGTTGCATGTCCCTGCACTTCATGGCAGGCCATGCCTTTTGATGGCTTTGATTTTGGGAAAGATTTTTTTCTTTTTTTGGTTGTTTTCTGTAGTGTTCATGCCATGTCCCTCATATCTTGCCCCCTAAGTTGTGTCTTCCTCCTTGACTTTTTCCCCTGCTTTTGCAACATCTGTGAGCTTAGTTTTGGCATCTTTGGTCCTTTGCACTGCACATGATATACTGCCAGGCCATTTTTATAGAGTCACTAAATTTCGCAAATTTTCTTTTTTTCTCCTGCAATTGCAATCCCTTTGATGTTGTCTCCATTCCAGCGTGTTTGTAGGTCCTTCTTTTCTGTTTTGGCCTTCAGTGGGGATCAATTTTGGCAAGCTTTGCTGCATGTGCCTGCCCTTGGTGGCATATGGCCTGCCTGCATTTTGATGGCTTTGACTTTGGGAAAGATTTTTTCTTTTTTTTTTTTTTTATTATTTTAAGTATTCATGCCATGTCCTTCATATCTTGCCCCCTAAGTTGTGTCTTCCTCCTTGACATTTTCCCCTGCTTTTGCAACATCTGTGAGCTTAGTTTTGGCACCTTTTGATCCTTTGCAATGCAGCTGATTTCCTCACAGCCTATTTTTTGAAGAGACTAAAATTCCCGATTTCTGCTTTTTTCAATTGCATTTCATTTGAACCTATCTCCTTTCCAGAGTGTTTGTAAGCCTTTCTTTTGGGATTCGCAAGATTCCTTTTCCCCTCTCGAAAGGAATTTTCATTTCCTATCGGGAAGCGAAAAGGAATCTTGCGATTTCAATGGGGACCAATAGAGGAATCTGTGTTGCATGTCCCTGCACTTCATGGCAGGCCATGGCTTTTGATGGCTTTGACTTTGGGAAAGATTGTTTTCTTTTTTTGGGTTGTTTTCTGAAGTGTTCATGCCATGTCCCTCATATCTTGCCCCCTAAGTTGTGTCTTCCTCCTTGACTTTTTCCCCTGTTTTTGCAACATCTGTGAGCTTAGTTTTGGCACCTTTTGGTCCTTTGCACTGCACCTGCTAATACCATAGGCCACTTTCTAAGAGTCATTAAATTTCCTAAATTTTCTTTTTATCTCCTCCAATTGCAAATCCTTTGATGTTGTCTCCATTCCAGCGTGTTTGTAGGTCCTTCTTTTTCTGTTTTGGCCTTCAGTGGGGATCCATTTTGGCAAGCTTTGCTGCATGTGCCTGCCCTTGGTGGCGTATGGCCTGCCTGCATTTTGATGGCTTTGACTTTGGGAAAGATTTTTTTTTTTTTTTTCGATTTTGTTTTAAGTATTCATGCCATGTCCCTCATATCTTGCCCCCTAAGTTCTCTCTTCCTCCTTGACTTTTTCCCCTGCTTTTGCAACATCTGTGAGCTTAGTTTTGGCATCTTTGGTCCTTTGAAGTGCACATGATATACTGCCAGGCCATTTACTTAGAGTCACTAAATTTCCAAAATTTTCATTTTTTCTCCTCCAATTGCAATTCCTTTGATTTTGACTGCTTTCGAGCGTGTTTGTAGGTCCTTCTTTTCTGTTTTGGCCTTCAGTGGGGATCAATTTTGGCAAGCTTTGCTGCATGTGCCTGCCCTTGGTGGCGTATGGCCTGCCTGCATTTTGATGGCTTTGACTTTGGGAAAGATTTTTTTCTTTTTTTTTTTTTTTTTTTGGTTTAAGTATTCATGCCATGTCCCTCATATCTTGCCCCCTAAGTTGTGTCTTCCTCCTTGACTTTTTCCCCTGCTTTTGCAACATCTGTGAGCTTAGTTTTGGCATCTTTGTTAGTTTGCACTGCACATGATATACTGCCAGGCCATTTTCTTAGAGTCATTAAATTTCCCAAATTTACTTTTTTCTCTTCCAATTGCAATTCCATTGATGTTGACTCCTTTCCAGCGCGTTTGTAGGTCCTTCTTTTCTGTTTTGGCCTTCAGTGGGGATCAATTTTGGCAAGCTTTGCTGCATGTGCCTGCCCTTGCTGGCGTATGGCCTGCCTGCACTTTGATGGCTTTGACTTTGGGAAAGATTTTTTCTTTTTTTTTTTTTTTATTATTTTAAGTGTTCATGCCATGTCCCTCACATCTTGCCCCCTAAGTTGTGTCTTGCTCCTTGACTTTTTGCCCTGCTTTTGCAACATCTGTAAGCTTAGTTTTGGCACCTTTTGGTCCTTTGCAATGCAGCTGATTTCCTCTCAGCCTATTTTTTGAACAGACTAAAAATTCCCGATTTTCTGCTTTTTCAATTGCATTTCATTTGATCCTATCTCCTTTCCAGAGTGTTTGTAAGCCTTTCTTTTGGGATTCGCAAGATTCCTTTTCCCTTCCCGAAAGGAAATTTCATTCCCTTTCGGGAAGCGAAAAGGGATCTTGCGATTTCAATGGGGACCAATAGAGGAATCTTTGGTGCATGTCCCTGCACTTGATGGCAGGCCATGCCTTTTGATGGCTTTGACTTTGGGAAAGATTTTTTTCTTTTTTTGGTTGTTTTCTGAAGTGTTCATGCCATGTCCCCTCATATCTTGCCCCCTAAGTTGTGTCTTCCTCCTTGACTTTTTCCCCTGCTTTTGCAACATTTGTGAGCTTAGTTTTGGCAATTTTGGTCCTTTGAAATGCACCTGATAAAACCCCAGACCATTTTCTTAGAGTCACTAAATTTCCCAAATTTCTTTTTTTCTCCTCCAATTGCAATTCCTTTGATTTTGACTCCTTTCGATCGTGTTTGTATGTCCTTCTTTTCTGTTTTGGCCTTCAGTGGGGATCAATTTTGGCAAGCTTTGCTGCATGTGCCTGCCCTTGGTGGCGTATGGCCTGCCTGCACTTTGATGGCTTTGACTTTGGGAAAGATTTTTTCTTTTTTTTTTTTTTATTATTTTAAGTATTCATGCCATGTCCCTCATATCATGCCCCCTAAGCTGTGTCTTCCTCCTTGACTTTTTCCCCTGCTTTTGCAACATCTGTGAGCTTAGTTTTGGCACCTTTTGGTCCTTTGCAATGCAGCTGATTTCCTCACAGCCTATTTTTTGAAGAGACTAAAATTCCCAATTTTCTGCTTTTTTCAATTGCATTTCATTTGAACCTATCTCCTTTCCAGAGTGTTTGTAAGCCTTTCTTTTGGGATCCGCAAGATTCCTTTTCCCTTCCCGAAAGGAAATTTCATTTCCTTTCGGGAAGGGAAAAGGAATCTTGCGATTTCAATGGGGACCAATAGAGGAGTCTTTGGTGCATGTCCCCCTGCACTTGATGGCAGGCCATGCTTTTTGATGGCTTTGACTTTGGGAAAGATGTTTTTCTTTTTTTGGTTGTTTTCTGAAGTGTTCATGCCATGTCCCTCATATCTTGCCCCCTAAGTTCTGTCTTCCTCCTAGACTTTTTCCCCTGCTTTTGCAACATCTGTGAGCTTAGTTTTGGCACCTTTTGATCCTTTGCAATGCAGCTGATTTCCTCACAGCCTATTTTTTGAAGAGACTAAAATTCCCGATTTCTGCTTTTTTCAATTGCATTTAATTTGATCCTATCTCCTTTCCAGAGTGTTTGTAAGCCTTTCTTTTGGGATTCGCAAGATTCCTTTACCCTTCTCGAAAGGAAATTTCATTTCCTATCGGGAAGGGAAAAGGAATCTTGCGATTTCAATGGGGACCAATTGAGGAATCTTTGTTGCATGTCCCTGCACTTCATGGCAGGCCATGCCTTTTGATGGCTTTGACTTTGGGAAAGATTTTTTTCTTTTTTTGGTTGTTTTCTGAAGTGTTCATGCCATGTCCCTCATATCTTGCCCCCTAAGTTGTGTCTTCCTCCTTGACTTTTTCCCCTGCTTTTGCAACATTTGTGAGCTTAGTTTTGGCACCTTTTGGTCCTTTGCAATGCACCTGATAAAAACCCAGACCATTTTCTTAGAGTCACTAAATTTCCAAAATTTCCTTTTTTTCTCCTCCAATTGCAATTCCTTTGATTTTGACTCCTTTCGAGCGTGTTTGTAGGTCCTTCTTTTTTGTTTTGGCCTTCAGTGGGGATCAATTTTGGCAAGCTTTGCTGCATGTGCCTGCCCTTGGTGGCGTATGGCCTGCCTGCATTTTGATGGCTTTGACTTTGGGAAAGATTTTTTCTTTTTTTTTTATTATTATTTTAAGTATTCATGCCATGTCCCTCACATCTTGCCCCCTAAGTTGTGTCTTCCTCCTTGACTTTTTCCCCTGCTTTTGCAACATCTGTGAGCTTAGTTTTGGCATCTTTTGGTCCTTTGCACTGCACCTGCTAATACCCCAGGCCACTTTCTAAGAGTCATAAATTTCCTAAATTTTCTTTTTTTCTCCTCCAATTGCAAATCCTTTGATGTTGTCTCCATTCCAGCGTGTTTGTAGGTCCTTCTTTTCTGTTTTGGCCTTCAGTGGGGATCAATTTTGGCAAGCTTTGCTGCATGTGCCTGCCCTTGGTGGCGTATGGCCTGCCTGCACTTTGATGGCTTTGACTTTGGGAAAGATTTTTTCTTTTTTTTTTCTTTTTTGTTTTAATTATTCATGCCATGTCCCTCATATCTTGCCCCCTAAGTTGTGTCTTCCTCCTTGACTTTTTGCCCTGCTTTTGCAACATCTGTGAGCTTAGTTTTGGCACCTTTTGGTCCTTTGCAATGCAGCTGATTTCCTCACAGCCTATTTTTTGAAGAGACTAAAATTCCCGATTTTCTGCTTTTTTCAATTGCATTTCATTTGATCCTATCTCCTTTCCAGAGTGTTTGTAAGCCTTTCTTTTGGGATTCGCAAGATTCCTTTTCCCTTCCCGAAAGGAAATTTCATTTCCTTTTGGGAAGGGAAAAGGAATCTTGCGATTTCAATGGGGACCAATAGAGGAATCTTTGTTGCATGTCCCTGCACTTGATGGCAGGCCATGCCTTTTGATGGCTTTGATTTTGGGAAAGATTTTTTTCTTTTTTTGGTTGTTATCTGTAGTGTTCATGCCATGTCCCTCATATCTTGCCCCCTAAGTTGTGTCTTCCTCCTTGACTTTTTCCCCTGCTTTTGCAACATCTGTGAGCTTAGTTTTGGCATCTTTGGTCCTTTGCACTGCACATGATATACTGCCAGGCCATTTTTATAGAGTCACTAAATTTCGCAAATTTTCATTTTTTCTCCTCCAATTGCAATCCCTTTGATGTTGTCTCCATTCCAGCGTGTTTGTAGGTCCTTCTTTTCTGTTTTGGCCTTCAGTGGGGATCAATTTTGGCAAGCTTTGCTGCATGTGCCTGCCCTTGGTGGCGTATGGCCTGCCTGCATTTTGATGGCTTTGACTTTGGGAAAGATTTTTTCTTTTATCTTTTTTATTATTTTAAGTATTCATGCCATGTCCCTCACATCTTGCCCCCTAAGTTGTGTCTTCCTCCTTGACTTTTCCCCCTGCTTTTGCAACATCTGTGAGCTTAGTTTTGGCATCTTTTGGTCCTTTGCACTGCACCTGATATAAACCCAGGCCATTTTCTTAAAGTCACTAAATTTCCAAAATTTTCTTTTTTCTCCCCCAATTGCAATTCCTTTGATGTCGACTCCTTTCCAGCGTGTTTGTAGGTCCTTCTTTTCTGTTTTGGACTTCAGTGGGGATCAATTTTGGCAAGCTTTGCTGCATGTGCCTGCCCTTGGTGGCGTATGGCCTGCCTGCATTTTGATGGCTTTGACTTTGGGAAAGATTTTTTTCTTTTTTTGGTTGTTTTCTGAAGTGTTCATGCCATGTCCCCTCATATCTTGCCCCCTAAGTTGTGTCTTCCTCCTTGACTTTTTCCCCTGCTTTTGCAACATCTGTGAGCTTAGTTTTGGCACCTTTTGATCCTTTGCAATGCAGCTGATTTCCTCACAGCCTATTTTTTGAAGAGACTAAAATTCCCGATTTCTGCTTTTTTCAATTGCATTTCATTTGAACCTATCTCCTTTCCAGAGTGTTTGTAAGCCTTTCTTTTGGGATTCGCAAGATTCCTTTTCCCCTCTCGAAAGGAAATTTCATTTCCTATCGGGAAGCGAAAAGGAATCTTGCGATTTCAATGGGGACCAATAGAGGAATCTTTGTTGCATGTCCCTGCACTTCATGGCAGGCCATGGCTTTTGATGGCTTTGACTTTGGGAAAGATTTTGTTCTTTTTTTGGTTGTTTTCTCAAGTGTTCATGCCATGTCCCTCATACTTGCCCCCTAAGTTGTGTCTTCCTCCTTGACTTTTTCCCCTGTTTTTGCAACATCTGTGAGCTTAGTTTTGGCACCTTTTGGTCCTTTGCACTGCACCTGCTAATACCATAGGCCACTTTCTAAGAGTCATTAAATTTCCTAAATTTTCTTTTTATCTCCTCCAATTGCAAATCCTTTGATGTTGTCTCCATTCCAGCGTGTTTGTAGGTCCTTCTTTTCTGTTTTGGCCTTCAGTGGGGATCCATTTTGGCAAGCTTTGCTGCATGTGCCTGCCCTTGCTGGCGTATGGCCTGCCTGCATTTTGATGGCTTTGACTTTGGGAAAGATTTTTTTTTTTTTTTTTCGATTTTGTTTTAAGTATTCATGCCATGTCCCTCATATCTTGCCCCCTAAGTTCTGTCTTCCTCCTTGACTTTTTCCCCTGCTTTTGCAACATCTGTGAGCTTAGTTTTGGCATCTTTGCTCCTTTGAAGTGCACATGATATACTGCCAGGCCATTTACTTAGAGTCACTAAATTTCCCAAATTTTCATTTTTTCTCCTCCAATTGCAATTCCTTTGATTTTGACTGCTTTCGAGCGTGTTTGTAGGTCCTTCTTTTCTGTTTTGGCGTTCAGTGGAGATCAATTTTGGCAAGCTTTGCTGCATGTGCCTGCCCTTTGGTGGCGTATGGCCTGCCTGCATTTTGATGGCTTTGACTTTGGGAAAGATTTTTTTCTTTTTTTTTTTTTTTTTTTTTGTTTAAGTATTCATGCCATGTCCCTCATATCTTGCCCCCTAAGTTGTGTCTTCCTCCTTGACTTTTTCCCCTGCTTTTGCAACATCTGTGAGCTTAGTTTTGGCATCTTTGTTCCTTTGCACTGCACATGATATACTGCCAGGCCATTTTCTTAGAGTCATTAAATTTCCCAAATTTACTTTTTTCTCTTCCAATTGCAATTCCATTGATGTTGACTCCTTTCCAGCGTGTTTGTAGGTCCTTCTTTTCTGTTTTGGCCTTCAGTGGGGATCAATTTTGGCAAGCTTTGCTGCATGTGCCTGCCCTTGCTGGCGTATGGCCTGCCTGCACTTTGATGGCTTTGACTTTGGGAAAGATTTTTTCTTTTTATTTTTTTTTTATTATTTTAAGTGTTCATGCCATGTCCCTCATATCTTGCCCCCTAAGTTGTGTCTTGCTCCTTGACTTTTTGCCCTGCTTTTGCAACATCTGTAAGCTTAGTTTTGGCACCTTTTGGTCCTTTGCAATGCAGCTGATTTCCTCTCAGCCTATTTTTTGAAGAGACTAAAATTCCCGATTTTCTGCTTTTTTCAATTGCATTTCATTTGATCCTATCTCCTTTCCAGAGTGTTTGTAAGCCTTTCTTTTGGGATTCGCAAGATTCCTTTTCCCTTCCCGAAAGGAAATTTCATTCCCTTTCGGGAAGGGAAAAGGGATCTTGCGATTTCAATGGGGACCAGTAGAGGAATCTTTGGTGCATGTCCCTGCACTTGATGGCAGGCCATGCCTTTTGATGGCTTTGACTTTGGGAAAGATTTTTTTCTTTTTTTGGTTGTTTTCTGAAGTGTTCATGCCATGTCCCTCATATCTTGCCCCCTAAGTTGTGTCTTCCTCCTTGACTTTTTCCCCTGCTTTTGCAACATTTCTGAGCTTAGTTTTGGCTCCTTTTGGTCCTTTGCAATGCAGCTGATAAAACCCCAGACCATTTTCTTAGAGTCACTAAATTTCCCAAATTTTCTTTTTTTTTTCCTCCAATTGCAATTCCTTTGATTTTGACTCCTTTCGATCGTGTTTGTATGTCCTTCTTTTCTGTTTTGGCCTTCAGTGGGGATCAATTTTGGCAAGCTTTGCTGCATGTGCCTGCCCTTGCTGGCGTAGGGCCTGCCTGCACTTTGATGGCTTTGACTTTGGGAAAGATTTTTTCTATTTTTTTTTTTATTATTTTAAGTATTCATGCCATGTCCCTCACATATTGCCCCCTAAGTTGTGTCTTCCTCCTTGACTTTTCCCCCTGCTTTTGCAACATCTGTGAGCTTAGTTTTGGCACATTTTGGTCCTGTGCACTGCACCTGATATAAACCCAGGCCATTTTCTTAGAGTCATTAAATTTCCAAAATTTACTTTTTTCTCTTCCAATTGCAATTCCTTTGATGTTGACTCCTTTCCAGCGTGTTTGTAGGTCCTTCTTTTCTGTTTTGGCCTTCAGTGGGGATCAATTTTGACAAGCTTTGCTGCATGTGCCTGCCCTTTGTGGCGTATGGCCTGCCTGCATTTTGATGGCTTTGACTTTGGGAAAGATTTTTTCTTCTTTTTTTTTTTATTATTGTAAGTATTCATGCCATGTCCCTCATATCTTGCCCCCTAAGTTGTGTCTTCCTCCTTGACTTTTTCCCCTGCTTTTGCAACATCTGTGAGCTTAGATTTGTCACCTTTTGGTCCTTTGCACTGCACCTGATAAAACCCCGGGCCATTTTCTTAGAGTCACTAAATTTCCCAAATTTTCTTATTTCTCATGCAATTGCAATTCCTTTGATGGTTCTCCATTCCAGCGTGTTTGTAGGTCCTTCTTTTCGGTTTTGGACTTCAGTGGGGATCAATTTTGGCAAGCTTTGCTGCATGTGCCTGCCCTTGGTGGCGTATGGCCTGCCTGCATTTTGATGGCTTTGACTTTGGGAAAGATTTTTTCTTTTTTTTTTTTTTTATTATTTTAAGTCTTCATGCCATGTCCCTCACATCTTGCTCCCTAAGTTGTTTCTTGCTCCTTGACTTTTTGCCCTGCTTTTGCAACATCTGTGAGCTTAGTTTTGCCACCTTTTGGTCCTTTGCAATGCAGCTGATTTCCTCTCAGCCTATTTTTTGAAGAGACTAAAATTCCCGATTTTCTGCTTTTTTCAATTGCATTTCATTTGATCCTATCTCCTTTCCAGAGTGTTTGTAAGCCTTTCTTTTGGGATTCGCAAGATTCCTTTTCCCTTCCCGAAAGGAAATTTCATTTCCTTTTGGGAAGGGAAAAGGAATCTTGCGATTTCAATGGGGACCAATAGAGGAATCTTTGGTGCATGTCCCTGCACTTGATGGCAGGCCATGCCTTTTGATGGCTTTGACTTTGGGAAAGATTTTTTTCTTTTTTTGGTTGTTTTCTGAAGTGTTCATGCCATGTCCCTCATATCTTGCCCCCTAAGTTCTGTCTTCCTCCTTGACTTTTTCCCCTGCTTTTGCAACATTTGTGAGCTTAGTTTTGGCACCTTTTGGTCCTTTGCAATGCACCTGATAAATCCCCAGACCATTTTCTTAGAGTCACTAAATTTCCCAAATTTTCTTTTTTTCTCCTCCAATTGCAATTCCTTTGATGTTGACTCCTTTCCAGCGTGTTTGTAAGTCCTTCTTTTCTGTTTTGGCCTTCAGTGGGGATCAATTTTGGCAAGCTTTGCTGCATGTGCCTGCCCTTGGTGGCGTATGGCCTGCCTGGACTTTGATGGCTTTGACTTTGGGAAAGATTTTTTCTTTTTTTTTTCTTTTTTGTTTTAAGTATTCATGCCATGTCCCTCATATCTTGCCCCCTAAGTTGTGTCTTCCTCCTTGACTTTTTCCCCTGCTTTTGCAACATCTGTGAGCTTAGTTTTGGCACCTTTTGGTCCTTTGCAATGCAGCTGATTTCCTCACAGCCTATTTTTTGAAGAGACTAAAATTCCCGATTTTCTGCTTTTTTTCAATTGCATTTCATTTGATCCTATCTCCTTTCCAGAGTGTTTGTTAGCCTTTCTTTTGGGATTCGCAAGATTCCTTTTCCCTTCCCGAAAGGAAATTTCATTTCCTTTTGGGAAGGGAAAAGGAATCTTGCGATTTCAATGGGGACCAATAGAGGAATCTTTTTTGCATGTCCCTGCACTTCATGGAAGCCATGCCTTTTGATGGCTTTGACTTTGGGAAAGATTTTTTCGTTTTTGGTTGTTTTCTGAAGTGTTCATGCCATGTCCCTCATATCTTGCCCCCTAAGTTGTGTCTTCCTCCTTGACTTTTCCCCTGCTTTTGCAACATCTGTGAGCTTAGTTTTGGCACCTTTTGGTCCTTTGCAATGCACCTTATATAAACCCAGGCCATTTTCTTAGAGTCATTAAATTTCCAAAATTTACTTTTTTCTCTTCCAATTGCAATTCCTTTGATGTTGTCTCCATTCCAGCGTGTTTGTAGGTCCTTCTTTTCTGTTTTGGCCTTCAGTGGGGATCAATTTTGGCAAGCTTTGCTGCATGTGCCTGCCCTTGGTGGCGTATGGCCTGCCTGCACTTTGATGGCTTTGACTTTGGGAAAGATTTTTTCTTTTTTTTTTCTTTTTTGTTTTAATTATTCATGCCATGTCCCTCATATCTTGCCCCCTAAGTTGTGTCTTCCTCCTTGACTTTTTGCCCTGCTTTTGCAACATCTGTGAGCTTAGTTTTGGCACCTTTTGGTCCTTTGCAATGCAGCTGATTTCCTCACAGCCTATTTTTTGAAGAGACTAAAATTCCCGATTTTCTGCTTTTTTCAATTGCATTTCATTTGATCCTATCTCCTTTCCAGAGTGTTTGTAAGCCTTTCTTTTGGGATTCGCAAGATTCCTTTTCCCTTCCCGAAAGGAAATTTCATTTCCTTTTGGGAAGGGAAAAGGAATCTTGCGATTTCAATGGGGACCAATAGAGGAATCTTTGTTGCATGTCCCTGCACTTGATGGCAGGCCATGCCTTTTGATGGCTTTGATTTTGGGAAAGATTTTTTTCTTTTTTTGGTTGTTATCTGTAGTGTTCATGCCATGTCCCTCATATCTTGCCCCCTAAGTTGTGTCTTCCTCCTTGACTTTTTCCCCTGCTTTTGCAACATCTGTGAGCTTAGTTTTGGCATCTTTGGTCCTTTGCACTGCACATGATATACTGCCAGGCCATTTTTATAGAGTCACTAAATTTCGCAAATTTTCTTTTTTTCTCCTCCAATTGCAATCCCTTTGATGTTGTCTCCATTCCAGCGTGTTTGTAGGTCCTTCTTTTCTGTTTTGGCCTTCAGTGGGGATCAATTTTGGCAAGCTTTGCTGCATGTGCCTGCCCTTGCTGGCGTATGGCCTGCCTGCATTTTGATGGCTTTGACTTTGGGAAAGATTTTTTCTTTTATCTTTTTTATTATTTTAAGTATTCATGCCATGTCCCTCACATCTTGCCCCCTAAGTTGTGTCTTCCTCCTTGACTTTTCCCCCTGCTTTTGCAACATCTGTGAGCTTAGTTTTGGCACATTTTGGTCCTTTGCACTGCACCTGATATAAACCCAGGCCATTTTCTTAAAGTCACTAAATTTCCAAAATTTTCTTTTTTCTCCCCCAATTGCAATTCCTTTGATGTCGACTCCTTTCCAGCGTGTTTGTAGGTCCTTCTTTTCTGTTTTGGACTTCAGTGGGGATCAATTTTGGCAAGCTTTGCTGCATGTGCCTGCCCTTGGTGGCGTATGGCCTGCCTGCATTTTGATGGCTTTGACTTTGGGAAAGATTTTTTTCTTTTTTTGGTTGTTTTCTGAAGTGTTCATGCCATGTCCCCTCATATCTTGCCCCCTAAGTTGTGTCTTCCTCCTTGACATTTTCCCCTGCTTTTGCAACATCTGTGAGCTTAGTTTTGGCACCTTTTGATCCTTTGCAATGCAGCTGATTTCCTCACAGCCTATTTTTTGAAGAGACTAAAATTCCCGATTTCTGCTTTTTTCAATTGCATTTCATTTGAACCTATCTGCTTTCCAGAGTGTTTGTAAGCCTTTCTTTTGGGATTCGCAAGATTCCTTTTCCCCTCTCGAAAGGAAATTTCATTTCCTATCGGGAAGCGAAAAGGAATCTTGCGATTTCAATGGGGACCAATAGAGGAATCTTTGTTGCATGTCCCTGCACTTCATGGCAGGCCATGGCTTTTGATGGCTTTGACTTTGGGAAAGATTTTGTTCTTTTTTTGGTTGTTTTCTCAAGTGTTCATGCCATGTCCCTCATATCTTGCCCCCTAAGTTGTGTCTTCCTCCTTGACTTTTTCCCCTGTTTTTGCAACATCTGTGAGCTTAGTTTTGGCACCTTTTGGTCCTTTGCACTGCACCTGCTAATACCATAGGCCACTTTCTAAGAGTCATTAAATTTCCTAAATTTTCTTTTTATCTCCTCCAATTGCAAATCCTTTGATGTTGTCTCCATTCCAGCGTGTTTGTAGGTCCTTCTTTTCTGTTTTGGCCTTCAGTGGGGATCCATTTTGGCAAGCTTTGCTGCATGTGCCTGCCCTTGCTGGCGTATGGCCTGCCTGCATTTTGATGGCTTTGACTTTGGGAAAGATTTTTTTTTTTTTTTTCGATTTTGTTTTAAGTATTCATGCCATGTCCCTCATATCTTGCCCCCCTAAGTTCTGTCTTCCTCCTTGACTTTTTCCCCTGCTTTTGCAACATCTGTGAGCTTAGTTTTGGCATCTTTGGTCCTTTGAAGTGCACATGATATACTGCCAGGCCATTTACTTAGAGTCACTAAATTTCCCAAATTTTCATTTTTTCTCCTCCAATTGCAATTCCTTTGATTTTGACTGCTTTCGAGCGTGTTTGTAGGTCCTTCTTTTCTGTTTTGGCGTTCAGTGGGGATCAATTTTGGCAAGCTTTGCTGCATGTGCCTGCCCTTTGGTGGCGTATGGCCTGCCTGCATTTTGATGGCTTTGACTTTGGGAAAGATTTTTTTCTTTTTTTTTTTTTTTTTATTATTTTAAGTATTCATGACATGTCCCTCACATCTTGCCCCCTAAGTTGTGTCTTGCTCCTTGACTTTTTCCCCTGCTTTTGCAACATCTGTGAGCTTAGTTTTGGCACATTTTGGTCCTGTGCACTGCACCTGATATAAACCCAGGCCATTTTCTTAGAGTCATTAAATTTCCAAAATTTACTTTTTTCTCTTCCAATTGCAATTCCTTTGATGTTGACTCCTTTCCAGCGTGTTTGTAGGTCCTTCTTTTCTGTTTTGGACTTCAGTGGGGATCAATTTTGACAAGCTTTGCTGCATGTGCCTGCCCTTGGTGGCGTATGGCCTGCCTGCATTTTGATGGCTTTGACTTTGGGAAAGATTTTTTCTTCTTTTTTTTTTTATTATTGTAAGTATTCATGCCATGTCCCTCATATCTTGCCCCCTAAGTTGTGTCTTCCTCCTTGACTTTTTCCCCTGCTTTTGCAACATCTGTGAGCTTAGATTTGTCACCTTTTGGTCCTTTGCACTGCACCTGATAAAACCCCGGACCATTTTCTTAGAGTCACTAAATTTCCCAAATTTTCTTATTTCTCCTGCAATTGCAATTCCTTTGATGGTTCTCCATTCCAGCGTGTTTGTAGGTCCTTCTTTTCTGTTTTGGACTTCAGTGGGGATCAATTTTGGCAAGCTTTGCTGCATGTGCCTGCCCTTGGTGGCGTATGGCCTGCCTGCATTTTGATGGCTTTGACTTTGGGAAAGATTTTTTCTTTTTTTTTTTTTTTATTATTTTAAGTATTCATGCCATGTCCCTCATATCTTGCCCCCTAAGTTGTGTCTTCCTCCTTGACTTTTTCCCCTGCTTTTGCAACATCTGTGTGCTTAGTTTTGGCACATTTTGGTCCTTTGCAATGCAGCTGATTTCCTCACAGCCTATTTTTTGAAGAGACTAAAATTCCCAATTTTCTGCTTTTTTCAATTGCATTTCATTTGATCCTATCTCCTTTCCAGAGTGTTTGTTAGCCTTTCTTTTGGGATTCGCAAGATTCCTTTTCCCTTCCCGAAAGGAAATTTCATTTCCTTTCGGGAAGCGAAAAGGAATCTTGCGATTTCAATGGGGACCAATAGAGGAATCTTTGGTGCATGTCCCTGCACTTGATGGCAGGCCATGGCTTTTGATGGCTTTGACTTGGGGAAAGATTTTTTTCTTTTTTTGGTTGTTTTCTGAAGTGTTCATGCCATGTCCCTCATATCTTGCCCCCTAAGTTGTGTCTTCCTCCTTGACTTTTTCCCCTGCTTTTGCAACATCTGTGAGCTTAGTTTTGGCATCTTTGGTCCTTTGCACTGCACATGATATACTGCCAGGCCATTTTCTTAGAGTCACTAAATTTCCCAAATTTTCTTTTTTTCTCCTGCAATTGCAATTCCTTTGATGCCGACTCCTTTCCAGCGTGTTTGTAGGTCCTTCTTTTCTGTTTTGGTCTTCAGTGGGGATCAATTTTGGCAAGCTTTGCTGCATGTGCCTGCCCTTGGTGGCGTATGGCCTGCCTGCATTTTGATGGCTTTGACTTTGGGAAAGATTTTTTCTATTTTTTTTTTTTGTTTGTTTTAAGTGTTCATGCCATGTCCCCTCACATCTTGCCCCCTAAGTTGTGTCTTCCTCCTTGACTTTTTCCCCTGATTTTGCAACATCTGTGAGCTTAGTTTTGGAACATTTTGGTCCTTTGCTCTGCACCTGATAAAATCCCGGGCCATTTTCAAGAGTCACTAAATTTCCCAAATTTTCTTTTTTTCTCCTCCAATTGCAATTCCTTTGATGTTGTCTCCATTCCAGCGTGTTTGCAAGTCCTTCTTTTCTGTTTTGGCCTTCAGTGGGGATCAATTTTGGCAAGCTTTGCTGCATGTGCCTGGCCTTGGTGGCGTATGGCCTGCCTGCATTTTGATGGCTTTGACTTTGGGAAAGATTTTTTCTTTTTTTTTTTTTTTATTATTTTAAGTATTCATGCCATGTCCCTCATATCTTGCCCCCTAAGTTGTGTCTTCCTCCTTGACTTTTTCCCCTGCTTTTGCAACATCTGTGAGCTTAGTTTTGGCACCTTTTGGTCTTTTGCACTGCACCTGATAAAACCCCTGGCCATTCTCTTAGAGTCAATAATTTCCCAAATTTTCATTTTTCTCCTGCAATTGCAATTCCTTTTAATGTTGACTCCTTTCCAGCGTGTTTGTAGGTCCTTCTTTTCTGTTTTGGCCTTCAGTGGGGATCAATTTTGGCAAGCTTTTCTGCATGTGCCTGCACTTGCTGGCGTATGGCCTGCCTGCATTTTGATGGCTTTGACTTTGGGAAAGATTTTTTCTTTTTTTTTTTTTTATTATTTTAAGTGTTCATGCCATGTCCCTCACATCTTGCCCCCTAAGTTGTGTCTTCCTCCTTGACTTTTTCCCCTGCTTTTGCAACATCTGTGAGCTTAGTTTTGGCACCTTTTGGTCCTTTGCAATGCAGCTGATTTCCTCACAGCCTATTTTTTAAGAGACTAAAATTTCCGATTTTCTGCTTTGTTCAATTGCATTTCATTTGAACCTATCTCCTTTCCAGAGTCTTTGTAAGCCTTTCTTTTGGGATCCGCAAGATTCCTTTTCCCTTCCCGAAAGGAAATTTCATTTCCTTTCGGGAAGGGAAAAGGAATCTTGCGATTTCAATGGGGACCAATAGAGGAATCTTTGGTGCATGTCCCTGCTCTTGATGGCAGGCCATGCCTTTTGATGGCTTTGACTTTGGGAAAGATTTTTTTCTTTTTTTGGTTGTTTTCTGAAGTGTTCATGCCATGTCCTTCATATCTTGCCCCCTAAGTTTGTGTCTTCCTCCTTGACTTTTTCCCCTGCCTTTGCAACATCTGTGAGCTTAGTTTTGGCACATTTTGGTCCTTTGCACTGCACCTGATAAAATCCCAGGCCATTTTCTAAGAGTCACTAAATTTCCCAAATTTTCTTTTTTTCTCCTCCAATTGCAATTCCTTTTGATGTTGACTCCTTTCCAGCGTGTTTGTAGGTCCTTCTTTTCTGTTTTGGCCTTCAGTGGGGATCAATTTTGGCAAGCTTTGCTGCATGTGCCTGCCCTTGGTGGCGTATGGCCTGCCTGCATTTTGATGGCTTTGACTTTGGGAAAGATTTTTTCTTTTCTTTTTTTTTATTATTTTAAGTATTCATGCCATGTCCCTCACATCTTGCCCCCTAAGTTGTGTCTTCCTCCTTGAGTTTTTCCCCTGCTTTTGCAACATCTGTGAGCTTAGTTGTGGCACATTTTGGTCCTTTGCACTGCAGCTGATAAAACCACGGGCCATTTTCTAAGAGTCACTAAATTTCCCAAATTTTCATTTTTCTCCTGCAATTGCAATTCCTTTGATGTTGTCTCCATTCCAGCGTGTTTGTAGGTCCTTCTTTTCTGTTTTGGCCTTCAGTGGGGATAAATTTTGGCAAGCTTTGCTGCATGTGCCTGCACTTGCTGGCATATGGCCTGCCTGCATTTTGATGGCTTTGACTTTGGGAAAGATTTTTTCTATTTTATTTTTTTTGTTTGTTTTAAGTATTCATGCCATGTCCTTCATATCTTGCCCCCTAAGTTGTGTCTTCCTCCTTGACTTTTTCCCCTGCTTTTGCAACATTTGTGAGCTTAGTTTTGGCACATTTTGGTCCTTTGCACTGCACCTGATAAAACCACGGGCTATTTTCTTAGAGTCACTAAATTTCCCAAATTATCTTTTTACTCCTGCAATTGCAATTCCTTTGATGTTGTCTCCATTCCAGCGTGTTTGTAAGTCCTTTTTTCTGTTTTGGCCTTCAGTGGGGATCAATTCTGGCGAGCTTTGCTGCAAGTGCCTGCACTTGCTGGCGTATGGCCTGCCTGCATTTTGATGGCTTTGACTTTGGGAAAGTTTTTTTCTTTTTTTTTTTTTTTATTATTTAAGTATTCATGCCATGTCCCTCACATCTTGCCCCCTAAGTTGTGTCTTCCTCCTTGACTTTTTCCCCTGCTTTTGCAACATCTGTGAGCTTAGTTTTGGCATCTTTTGGTCCTTTGCAATGCAGCTGATTTCCTCACAGCCTATTTTTTGAAGAGACCATAAGTCCCGATGTTCTGCTTTTTTCAATTGCATTTCATTTGAACCTATCTCTTTTCCAGAGTGTTTGTAAGCCTTTCTTTTGGGATCCGCAAGATTCCTTTTCCATTCCCGAAAGGAAATTTCATTTCCTTTCGGGAAGGGAAAAGGAATCTTGCGATTTCAATGGGGACCAATAGAGGAATCTTTGGTGCATGTCCCTGCACTTGATGGCAGGCCATGCCTTTTGATGGCTTTGACTTTGGGAAAGATTTTTTTCTTTTTTTGGTTGTTTTCTGAAGTGTTCATGCCATGTCCCTCATATCTTGCCCCCTAAGTTCTGTCTTCCTCCTTGACTTTTTCCCCTGCTTTTGCAACATCTGTGAGCTTACTTTTGGCATCTTTTGGTCCTTTGCACTGCACCTGATATAAACCCAGGCCATTTTCTTAGAGTCACTAAATTTCCCAAATTTTCTTTTTTTCTCCTCCAATTGCAATTCCCTTGATGTTGTCTCCATTCCAGCGTGTTTGTAGGTCCTTGTTTTCTGTTTTGGACTTCAGTGGGGATCAATTTTGGCAAGCTTTGCTGCATGTGCCTGCCCTTGGTGGCGTATGGCCTGCCTGCATTTTGATGGCTTTGACTTTGGGAAAGATTTTTTCTATTTTTTTTTTTATTATTTTAAGTATTCATGCCATGTCCCTCATATCTTGCCCCCTAAGTTGTGTCTTCCTCCTTGACTTTTTCCCCTGCTTTTGCAACATCTGTGAGCTTAGTTTTGGCATCTTTTGGTCCTTTGCAATGCAGCTGATAAAACCCCGGGCCATTTTCTTAGAGTCACTAAATTTCCCAAATTTTCATTTTTCTCCTGCAATTGCAATTCCTTTGATGTTGTCTCCATTCCAGCGTGTTTGTAGGTCCTTCTTTTCTGTTTTGGCCTTCAGTGGGGATCAATTTTGGCAAGCTTTGCTGCATGTGCCTGCACTTGCTGGCGTATGGCCTGCCTGCATTTTGATGGCTTTGACTTTGGGAAAGATTTTTTCTTTTTTTTTTCTTTTTTGTTTTAACTATTCATGCCATGTCCCTCACATCTTGACCCCTAAGTTCTGTCTTCCTGCTTGACCTTTTCCCCTGCTTTTGCAACATCTGTGAGCTTAGTTTTGGCACCTTTTGGTCCTTTGCACTGCACCTGATATAAACCCAGGCCATTTTCTTATAGACACTTAATTTCCCAAATTTTCTTTTTTTCTCCTCCAATTGCAATTCCTTTGATGTTGACTCCTTTCCAGCGTGTTTGTAGGTCCTTCTTTTCTGTTTTGGCCTTCAGTGGGGATCAATTTTGGCAAGCTTTGCTGCATGTGCCTGCACTTGCTGGCGTATGGCGTCCTGCATATTGATGGCTTTGACTTTGGGAAAAATTTTTTTTATTTTTTTTTTTATTATTGTAAGTATTCATGCCATGTCCCTCATATCTTGCCCCCTAAGTTGTGTCTTCCTCCTTGACTTTTTCCCCTGCTTTTGCAACATCTGTGAGCTTAGTTTTGGCATCTTTTGGTCCTTTGCACTGCACCTGATAAAATCACGGGCCATTTTCTTAGAGTCTCTAAATTTCCCAAATTTTCTTTTTACTCGTGCAATTGCAATTCCTTTGATGTTGTCTCCATTCCAGCGTGTTTGTAGGTCCTTCTTTTCTGTTTTGGCCTTCAGTGGGGATCAATTTTGGCAAGCTTTGCTGCAAGTGCGTGCACTTGCTGGCGTATGGCCTGCCTGCATTTTGATGGCTTTGACTTTGGGAAAGATTTTTTCTTTTTTTTTTTTTTATTATATTAACTGTTCATGCCATGTCCCTCACATCTTGCCCCCTAAGTTGTGTCTTCCTCCTTGACTTTTTCCCCTGCTTTTGCAACATCTGTGAGCTTAGTTTTGGCACCTTTTGGTCCTTTGCACTGCACCTGATAAAATCCCGGGCCATTTTCTAAGAGTCACTAAATTTCCCAAATTTTTTTTTTTTCTCCTCCAATTGCAATTCCTTTGATGTTGTCTCCATTCCAGCGTGTTTGCAAGTCCTTCTTTTCTGTTTTGGCCTTCAGTGGGGATCAATTTTGGCAAGCTTTGCTGCATGTGCCTGGCCTTGGTGGCGTATGGCCTGCCTGCATTTTGATGGCTTTGACTTTGGGAAAGATTTTTTCTTTTTTTTTTTTTTTATTATTTTAAGTATTCATGCCATGTCCCTCATATCTTGCCCCCTAAGTTGTGTCTTCCTCCTTGACTTTTTCCCCTGCTTTTGCAACATCTGTGAGCTTAGTTTTGGCACGTTTTGGTCCTTTGCAATGCAGCTGATTTCCTCACAGCCTATTTTTTGAAGAGACTAAAATTCCCAATTTTCTGCTTTTTTCAATTGCGTTTCATTTGATCCTATCTCCTTTCCAGAGTGTTTGTAAGCCTTTCTTTTGGGATTCGCAAGATTCCTTTTCCCTTCCCGAAAGGAAATTTCATTTCCTTTCGGGAAGGGAAAAGGAATCTTGCGATTTCAATGGGGACCAATAGAGGAATCTTTGTTGCATGTCCCTGCACTTGATGGCAGGCCATGCCTTTTGATGGCTTTGACTTTGGGAAAGATTTTGTTCTTTTTTGGTTGTTTTCTCAAGTGTTCATGCCATGTCCCTCATATCTTGCCCCCTAAGTTGTGTCTTCCTCCTTGACTTTTTCCCCTGCTTTTGCAACACCTGTGAGCTTAGTTTTGGCATCTTTGGTCCTTTGCACTGCACATGATATACTGCCAGGCCATTTTCTTAGAGTCACTAAATTTCCCAAATTTTCTATTTTTCTCCTCCAATTGCAATTCCTTTAATGTTGACTCCTTTCCAGCGTGTTTGTAGGTCGTTCTTTTCTGTTTTGGCCTTCAGTGGGGATCAATTTTGACAAGCTTTGCTGCATGTGCCTGCCCTTGGTGGCGTATGGCCTGCCTGCATTTTGATGGCTTTGACTTTGGGAAAGATTTTTTCTTTTTTTTTTTTTTTATTATTTTAAGTTTTCATGCCATGTCCCTCACATCTTGCCCCCTAAGTTGTGTCTTCCTCCTTGACTTTTTCCCCTGCTTTTGCAACATCTGTGAGCTTAGTTTTGGCATCTTTTGGTCCTTTGCACTACACATGATATAAACCCAGGCCATTTTCTTAGAGTCACTAAATTTCCCAAATTTTCATTTTTTGTCCTCCTATTGCAATTCCTTTGATGTTGACTCCTTTCCAGCGTGTTTGTAGGTCCTTCTTTTCTGTTTTGGCCTTCAGTGGGGATCAATTTTGGCAAGCTTTGCTGCATGTGCCTGCCCTTGGTGGCGTATGGCCTGCCTGCATTTTGATGGCTTTGACTTTGGGAAAGTTTTTTTCTTCTTTATTTTTTTATTATTGTAAGTATTCATGCCATGTCCCTCACATCTTGCCCCCTAAGTTGTGTCTTCCTCCTTGACTTTTTCCCCTGCTTTTGCAACATCTGTGAGCTTAGTTTTGGCATCTTTTGGTCCTTTGCTCTGCACCTGATATAAACCGAGGCCATTTTCTTAGAGACACGAAATTTCCCAAAATTTCATTTTTTCTCCTCCAATTGCAATTCCTTTGATGTTGACTCCTTTCCAGCGTGTTTGTAGGTCCTTCTTTTCTGTTTTGGCCTTCAGTGGGGATCAATTTTGGCAAGCTTTGCTGCATGTGCCTGCCCTTGGTGGCGTATGGCCTGCCTGCACTTTGATGGCTTTGACTTTGGGAAAGATTTTTTCTTTTTTATTTTTTTTATTATTTTAAGTATTCATGCCATGTCCCTCATATCTTGCCCCCTAAGTTGTGTCTTCCTCCTTGACTTTTTCCCCTGCTTTTGCAACATCTGTGAGCTTAGTTTTGGCACCTTTTGGTCCTTTGCAATGCAGCTGATTTCCTCACAGCCTATTTTTTGAAGAGACTAAAATTCCCAATTTTCTGCTTTTTTCAATTGCATTTCATTTGATCCTATCTCCTTTCCAGAGTGTTTGTAAGCCTTTCTTTTGGGATTCGCAAGATTCCTTTTCCCTTCCCGAAAGGAAATTTCATTTCCTTTCGGGAAGCGAAAAGGAATCTTGCGATTTCAATGGGGACCAATAGAGGAATCTTTGGTGCATGTCCCTGCACTTGATGGCAGGCCATGGCTTTTGATGGCTTTGACTTGGGGAAAGATTTTTTTCTTTTTTTGGTTGTTTTCTGAAGTGTTCATGCCATGTCCCTCATATCTTGCCCCCTAAGTTCTGTCTTCCTCCTTGACTTTTTCCCCTGCTTTTGCAACATCTGTGAGCTTAGTTTTGGCATCTTTGGTCCTTTGCACTGCACATGATATACTGCCACGCCATTTTCTTAGAGTCACTAAATTTCCCAAATTTTCTTTTTTTCTCCTGCAATTGCAATTCCTTTGATGCTGACTCCTTTCCAGCGTGTTTGTAGGTCCTTCTTTTCTGTTTTGGTCTTCAGTGGGGATCAATTTTGGCAAGCTTTGCTGCATGTGCCTGCCCTTGGTGGCGTATGGCCTGCCTGCATTTTGATGGCTTTGACTTTGGGAAAGATTTTTTCTATTTTTTTTTTTTGTTTGTTTTAAGTTTTCATGCCATGTCCCTCACATCTTGCCCCCTAAGTTGTGTCTTCCTCCTTGACTTTTTCCCCTGATTTTGCAACATCTGTGAGCTTAGTTTTGGAACATTTTGGTCCTTTGCACTGCACCTGATAAAATCCCGGGCCATTTTCAAAGAGTCACTAAATTTCCCAAATTTTCTTTTTTTCTCCTCCAATTGCAATTCCTTTGATGTTGTCTCCATTCCAGCTTGTTTGTAAGTCCTTCTTTTCTGTTTTGGCCTTCAGTGGGGATCAATTTTGGCAAGCTTTGCTGCATGTGCCTGCCCTTGGTGGCGTATGGCCTGCCTGCATTTTGATGGCTTTGACTTTGGGAAAGATTTTTTCTTTTTTTTTTTTTTTATTATTGTAAGTATTCATGCCATGTCCCTCATATCTTGCCCCCTAAGTTGTGTCTTCCTCCTTGACTTTTTCCCCTGCTTTTGCAACATCTGTGAGCTTAGTTTTGGCACCTTTTGGTCTTTTGCACTGCACCTGATAAAACCCCTGGCCATTCTCTTAGAGTCACTAAATTTCCCAAATTTTCATTTTTCTCCTGCAATTGCAATTCCGTTTAATGTTGACTCCTTTCCAGCGTGTTTGTAGGTCCTTCTTTTCTGTTTTGGCCTTCAGTGGGGATCAATTTTGGCAAGCTTTTCTGCATGTGCCTGCACTTGCTGGCGTATGGCCTGCCTGCATTTTGATGGCTTTGACTTTGGGAAAGATTTTTTCTTTTTTTTTTTTTTATTATTTTAAGTGTTCATGCCATGTCCCTCACATCTTGCCCCCTAAGTTGAGTCTTCCTCCTTGACTTTTTCCCCTGCTTTTGCAACATCTGTGAGCTTAGTTTTGGCATCTTTGGTCCTTTGCACTGCACATGATATACTGCCAGGCCATTTTCTTAGAGTCACTAAATTTCCCAAATTTTCTTTTTTTCTTCTCCAATTGCAATTCCTTTTGATGTTGACTCCTTTCCAGCGTGTTTGTAGGTCCTTCTTTTCTGTTTTGGCCTTCAGTGGGGATCAATTTTGGCAAGCTTTGCTGCATGTGCCTGCCCTTGGTGGCGTATGGCCTGCCTGCATTTTGATGGCTTTGACTTTGGGAAAGATTTTTCCTTTTCTTTTTTTTTATTATTTTAATTATTCATGCCATGTCCCTCACATCTTGCCCCCTAAGTTGTGTCTTCCTCCTTGACTTTTTCCCCTGCTTTTGCAACATCTGTGAGCTTAGTTGTGGCACATTTTGGTCCTTTGCACTGCAGCTGATAAAACCACGGGCCATTTTCTTAGAGTCACTAAATTTCCCAAATTTTCATTTTTCTCCTGCAATTGCAATTCCTTTGATGTTGTCTCCATTCCAGCGTGTTTGTAGGTCCTTCTTTTCTGTTTTGGCCTTCAGTGGGGATCAATTTTGGCAAGCTTTGCTGCATGTGCCTGCACTTGCTGGCATATGGCCTGCCTGCATTTTGATGGCTTTGACTTTGGGAAAGATTTTTTCTATTTTTTTTTTTTTTGTTTGTTTTAAGTATTCATGCCATGTCCTTCATATCTTGCCCCCTAAGTTGTGTCTTCCTCCTTGACTTTTTCCCCTGCTTTTGCAACATCTGTGAGCTTAGTTTTGGCATCTTTGGTCCTTTGCACCGCACATGATATACTGCCAGGCCATTTTCTTAGAGTCACTAAATTTCCCAAATTTTCTTTTTTTCTCCTCCAATTGCAATTCCTTTGATGTTGTCTCCATTCCAGCGTGTTTGTAGGTCCTTCTTTTCTGTTTTGGCCTTCAGTGGGGATCAATTTTGGCAAGCTTTGCTGCATGTGCCTGCACTTGCTGGCGTCTGGCCTGCCTGCATTTTGATGGCTTTGACTTTGGGAAAGATTTTTTCTTTTTTTTTTCTTTTTTATTTTAAGTATTTATGCCATGTCCCTCACATCTTGCCCCCTAAGTTGTGTCTTCCTCCTTGACTTTTTCCCCTGCTTTTGCAACATCTGTGAGCTTAGTTTTGGCACCTTTTGGTCCTTTGCAATGCAGCTGATTTCCTCACAGCCTATTTTTTAAGAGACTAAAATTCCCGATTTTCTGCTTTTTTCAATTGCATTTCATTTGAACCTATCTCCTTTCCAGAGTCTTTGTAAGCCTTTCTTTTGGGATCCGCAAGATTCCTTTTCCCTTACCGAAAGGAAATTTCATTTCCTTTCGGGAAGGGAAAAGGAATCTTGCGATTTCAATGGGGACCAATAGAGGAATCTTTGGTGCATGTCCCTGCTCTTGATGGCAGGCCATGCCTTTTGATGGCTTTGACTTTGGGAAAGATTTTTTTCTTTTTTTGGTTGTTTTCTGAAGTGTTCATGCCATGTCCTTCATATCTTGCCCCCTAAGTTGTGTCTTCCTCCTTGACTTTTTCCCCTGCTTTTGCAACATCTGTGAGCTTAGTTTTGGCACATTTTGGTCCTTTGCACTGCACCTGATAAAATCCCAGGCCATTTTCTAAGAGTCACTAAATTTCCCAAATTTTCATTTTTTCTCCTCCAATTGCAATTCCTTTTGATGTTGACTCCTTTCCAGCGTGTTTGTAGGTCCTTCTTTTCTGTTTTGGCCTTCAGTGGGGATCAATTTTGGCAAGCTTTGCTGCATGTGCCTGCCCTTGGTGGCGTATGGCCTGCCTGCATTTTGATGGCTTTGACTTTGGGAAAGATTTTTTCTTTTCTTTTTTTTTATTTTTTTAAGTATTCATGCCATGTCCCTCACATCTTGCCCCCTAAGTTGTGTCTTCCTCCTTGACTTTTTCCCCTGCTTTTGCAACATCTGTGAGCTTAGTTGTGGCACATTTTGGTCCTTTGCACTGCAGCTGATAAAACCACGGGCCATTTTCTAAGAGTCACTAAATTTCCCAAATTTTCATTTTTCTCCTGCAATTGCAATTCCTTTGATGTTGTCTCCATTCCAGCGTGTTTGTAGGTCCTTCTTTTCTGTTTTGGCCTTCAGTGGGGATAAATTTTGGCAAGCTTTGCTGCATGTGCCTGCACTTGCTGGCATATGGCCTGCCTGCATTTTGATGGCTTTGACTTTGGGAAAGATTTTTTCTATTTTTTTTTTTTTTGTTTGTTTTAAGTATTCATGCCATGTCCTTCATATCTTGCCCCCTAAGTTGTGTCTTCCTCCTTGACTTTTTCCCCTGCTTTTGCAACATTTGTGAGCTTAGTTTTGGCACATTTTGGTCCTTTGCACTGCACCTGATAAAACCACGGGCTATTTTCTTAGAGTCACTAAATTTCCCAAATTATCTTTTTACTCCTGCAATTGCAATTCCTTTGATGTTGTCTCCATTCCAGCGTGTTTGTAAGTCCTTTTTTCTGTTTTGGCCTTCAGTGGGGATCAATTCTGGCGAGCTTTGCTGCAAGTGCCTGCACTTGCTGGCGTATGGCCTGCCTGCATTTTGATGGCTTTGACTTTGGGAAAGATTTTTTCTTTTTTTTTTTTTTATTATTTTAAGTATTCATGCCATGTCCCTCACATCTTGCCCCCTAAGTTGTGTCTTCCTCCTTGACTTTTTCCCCTGCTTTTGCAACATCTGTGAGCTTAGTTTTGGCATCTTTTGGTCCTTTGCAATGCAGCTGATTTCCTCACAGCTTATTTTTTGAAGAGACCATAAGTCCCGATGTTCTGCTTTTTTCAATTGCATTTCATTTGAACCTATCTCTTTTCCAGAGTGTTTGTAAGCCTTTCTTTTGGGATCCGCAAGATTCCTTTTCCATTCCCGAAAGGAAATTTCATTTCCTTTCGGGAAGGGAAAAGGAATCTGGCGATTTCAATGGGGACCAATAGAGGAATCTTTGGTGCATGTGCCTGCACTTGATGGCAGGCCATGCCTTTTGATGGCTTTGACTTTGGGAAAGATTTTTTTCTTGTTTTGGTTGTTTTCTGAAGTGTTCATGCCATGTCCCTCATATCTTGCCCCCTAAGTTCTGTCTTCCTCCTTGACTTTTTCCCCTGCTTTTGCAACATCTGTGAGCTTACTTTTGGCATCTTTTGGTCCTTTGCACTGCACCTGATATAAACCCAGGCCGTTTTCTTAGAGTCAATAAATTTCCCAAATTTTCATTTTTTCTCCTCCAATTGCAATTCCTTTGATGTTGTCTCCATTCCAGCGTGTTTGTAGGTCCTTCTTTTCTGTTTTGGCCTTCAGTGGGGATCAATTTTGGCAAGCTTTGCTGCATGTGCCTGCACTTGCTGGCGTATGGCCTGCCTGCATATTGATGGCTTTGACTTTGGGAAAGATTTTTTTTATTTTATTTTTTATTATTTTAAGTATTCATGCCATGTCCCTCATATCTTGCCCCCTAAGTTGTGTCTTCCTCCTTGACTTTTTTCCCCTGCTTTTGCAACATTTGTGAGCTTAGTTTTGGCACATTTTGGTCCTTTGCACTGCACCTGATAAAACCATGGGCTATTTTCTTAGAGTCACTAAATTTCCCAAATTATCTTTTTACTCCTGCAATTGCAATTCCTTTGATGTTGTCTCCATTCCAGCGTGTTTGTAAGTCCTTTTTTCTGTTTTGGCCTTCAGTGGGGATCAATTCTGGTGAGCTTTGCTGCAAGTGCCTGCACTTGCTGGCGTATGGCCTGCCTGCATTTTGATGGCTTTGACTTTGGGAAAGATTTTTTCTTTTTTTTTTTTTTATTATTTTAAGTATTCATGCCATGTCCCTCACATCGTGCCCCCTAAGTTGTGTCTTCCTCCTTGTCTTTTTCCCCTGCTTTTGCAACATCTGTGAGCTTAGTTTTGGCATCTTTTGGTCCTTTGCAATGCAGCTGATAAAACCCCGGGCCATTTTCTTAGAGTCACTAAATTTCCCAAATTTTCATTTTTCTCCTGCAATTGCAATTCCTTTGATGTTGTCTCCATTCCAGCGTGTTTGTAGGTCCTTCTTTTCTGTTTTGGCCTTCAGTGGGGATCAATTTTGGCAAGCTTTGCTGCATGTGCCTGCCCTTGGTGGCGTATGGCCTGCCTGCATTTTGATGGTTTTGGCTTTGGGAAAGATTTTTTCTATTTTTTTTTTTTTTGTTTGTTTTAAGTATTCATGCCATGTCCTTCATATCTTGCCCCCTAAGTTGTGTCTTCCTCCTTGACTTTTTCCCCTGCTTTTGCAACATCTGTGAGCTTAGTTTTGGCACCTTTTGGTCCTTTGCACTGCACCTGATATAAACCCAGGCCATTTTCTTAGAGTCACTAAATTTCCCAAATTTTCTTTTTTTCTCCTCCAATTGCAATTCCTTTGATGTTGACTCCTTTCCAGCGTGTTTGTAGGTCCTTCTTTTCTGTTTTGGCCTTCAGTGGGGATCAATTTTGGCAAGCTTTGCTGCATGTGCCTGCCCTTGGTGGCGTATGGCCTGCCTGCATTTTGATGGCTTTGACTTTGGGAAAGATTTTTTCTTTTTTTTTTCTTTTTTATTTTAAGTATTTATGCCATGTACCTCACATCTTGCCCCCTAAGTTGTGTCTTCCTCCTTGACTTTTTCCCCTGCTTTTGCAACATCTGTGAGCTTAGTTTTGGCACCTTTTGGTCCTTTGCAATGCAGCTGATTTCCTCACAGCCTATTTTTTAAGAGACTAAAATTCCCGATTTTCTGCTTTGTTCAATTGCATTTCATTTGAACCTATCTCCTTTCCAGAGTCTTTGTAAGCCTTTCTTTTGGGATCCGCAAGATTCCTTTTCCCTTACCGAAAGGAAATTTCATTTCCTTTCGGGAAGGGAAAAGGAATCTTGCGATTTCAATGGGGACCAATAGAGGAATCTTTGGTGCATGTCCCTGCTCTTGATGGCAGGCCATGCCTTTTGATGGCTTTGATTTTGGGAAAGATTTTTTTCTTTTTTTGGTTGTTTTCTGAAGTGTTCATGCCATGTCCTTCATATCTTGCCCCCTAAGTTGTGTCTTCCTCCTTGACTTTTTCCCCTGCTTTTGCAACATCTGTGAGCTTAGTTTTGGCACATTTTGGTCCTTTGCACTGCACCTGATAAAATCCCAGGCCATTTTCTAAGAGTCACTAAATTTCCCAAATTTTCTTTTTTTCTCCTCCAATTGCAATTCCTTTGATGTTGTCTCCATTCCAGCGTGTTTCAAGTCCTTCTTTTCTGTTTTGCCTTCAGTGGGGATCAATTTTGGCAAGCTTTGCTGCATGTGCCTGCCCTTGGTGGCGTATGGCCTGCCTGCATTTTGATGGCTTTGACTTTGGGAAAGATTTTTTCTTTTTTTTTTTTTTTATTATTGTAAGTATTCATGCCATGTCCCTCACATCTTGCCCCCTAAGTTGTGTCTTCCTCCTTGACTTTTTCCCCTGCTTTTGCAACATCTGTGAGCTTAGTTTTGGCACATTTTGGTCTTTTGCACTGCACCTGATAAAACCCCTGGCCATTTTCTTAGAGTCACTAAATTTCCCAAATTTTCATTTTTCTCCTGCAATTGCAATTCCTTTGATGTTGTCTCCATTCCAGCGTGTTTGTAGGTCCTTCTTTTCTGTTTTGGCCTTCAGTGGGGATCAATTTTGGCAAGCTTTTCTGCATGTGCCTGCACTTGCTGGCGTATGGCCTGCCTGCATTTTGATGGCTTTGACTTTGGGAAAGATTTTTTCTTTTTTTTTTTTTTATTATTTTAAGTGTTCATGCCATGTCCCTCACATCTTGCTCCCTAAGTTGTGTCTTCCTCCTTGACTTTTTCCCCTGCTTTTGCAACATCTGTGAGCTTAGTTTTGGCATCTTTGGTCCTTTGCACTGCACCTGATATAAACCCAGGCCATTTTCTTAGAGTCACTAAATTTCCGAAATTTTCTTTTTTTCTCCTCCAATTGCAATTCCTTTTGATGTTGACTCCTTTCCAGCGTGTTTGTAGGTCCTTCTTTTCTGTTTTGGCCTTCAGTGGGGATCAATTTTGGCAAGCTTTGCTGCATGTGCCTGCCCTTGGTGGCGTATGGCCTGCCTGCATTTTGATGGCTTTGACTTTGGGAAAGATTTTTTCTTTTTTTTTTTTTTATTATTTTAAGTATTCATGCCATGTCCCTCACATCTTGCCCCCTAAGTTGTGTCTTCCTCCTTGACTTTTTCCCCTGCTTTTGCAACATCTGTGAGCTTAGTTGTGGCACATTTTGGTCCTTTGCACTGCAGCTGATAAAACCACGGGCCATTTTCTAAGAGTCACTAAATTTCCCAAATTTTCATTTTTCTCCTGCAATTGCAATTCCTTTGATGTTGTCTCCATTCCAGCGTGTTTGTAGGTCCTTCTTTTCTGTTTTGGCCTTCAGTGGGGATCAATTTTGGCAAGCTTTGCTGCATGTGCCTGCACTTGCTGGCATATGGCCTGCCTGCATTTTGATGGCTTTGACTTTGGGAAAGAATTTTTCTATTTTTTTTTTTTTGTTTGTTTTAAGTATTCATGCCATGTCCTTCATATCTTGCCCCCTAAGTTGTGTCTTCCTCCTTGACTTTTTCCCCTGCTTTTGCAACATTTGTGAGCTTAGTTTTGGCACATTTTGGTCCTTTGCACTGCACCTGATAAAACCACGGGCTATTTTCTTAGAGTCACTAAATTTCCCAAATTATCTTTTTACTACTGCAATTGCAATTCCTTTGATGTTGTCTCCACTCCAGCGTGTTTGTAAGTCCTTTTTTCTGTTTTGGCCTTCAGTGGGGATCAATTCTGGCGAGCTTTGCTGCAAGTGCCTGCACTTGCTGGCGTATGGCCTGCCTGCATTTTGATGGCTTTGACTTTGGGAAAGATTTTTTCTTTTTTTTTTTTTTATTATTTTAAGTATTCATGCCATGTCCCTCACATCTTGCCCCCTAAGTTGTGTCTTCCTCCTTGACTTTTTCCCCTGCTTTTGCAACATCTGTGAGCTTAGTTTTGGCATCTTTTGGTCCTTTGCAATGCAGCTGATTTCCTCACAGCCTATTTTTTGAAGAGACTAAAATTCCCGATTTTCTGCTTTTTTCAATTGCATTTCATTTGAACCTATCTCTTTTCCAGAGTGTTTGTAAGCCTTTCTTTTGGGATCCGCAAGATTCTTTTCCATTCCCGAAAGGAAATTTCATTTCCTTTCGGGAAGGGAAAAGGAATCTGGCGATTTCAATGGGGACCAATAGAGGAATCTTTGGTGCATGTCCCTGCACTTGATGGCAGGCCATGCCTTTTGATGGCTATGACTTGGGGAAAGATTTTTTTCTTTTTTTGGTTGTTTTCTGAAGTGTTCATGCCATGTCCCTCATATCTTGCCCCCTAAGTTCTGTCTTCCTCCTTGACTTTTTCCCCTGCTTTTGCAACATCTGTGAGCTTACTTTTGGCACCTTTGGTCCTTTGCACTGCACCTGATATAAACCCAGGCCATTTTCTTAGAGTCACTAAATTTCCCAAATTTTCTTTTTTTCTCCTCCAATTGCAATTCCCTTGATGTTGTCTCCATTCCAGCGTGTTTGTAGGTCCTTTTTTTCTGTTTTGGCCTTCAGTGGGGATCAATTTTGGCAAGCTTTGCTGCATGTGCCTGCCCTTGGTGGCGTATGGCCTGCCTGCATTTTGATGGCTTTGACTTGGGGAAAGATTTTTTCTATTTTTTTTTTTATTATTGTAAGTATCCATGGCATGTCCCTCATATCTTGCCCCCTAAGTTGTGTCTTCCTCCTTGACTTTTTCCCCTGCTTTTGCAACATCTGTGAGCTTAGTTTTGGCATCTTTTGGTCCTTTGCAATGCAGCTGATAAAACCCCGGGCCATTTTCTTAGAGTCACTAAATTTCCCAAATTTTCATTTTTCTCCTGCAATTGCAATTCCTTTGATGTTGTCTCCATTCCAGCGTGTTTGTAGGTCCTTCTTTTCTGTTTTGGCCTTCAGTGGGGATCAATTTTGGCAAGCTTTGCTGCATGTGCCTGCACTTGCTGGCGTATGGCCTGCCTGCATTTTGATGGCTTTGACTTTGGGAAAGATTTTTTCTTTTTTTTTTCTTTTTTGTTTTAACTATTCATGCCATGTCCCTCACATCTTGACCCCTAAGTTCTGTCTTCCTGCTTGACGTTTTCCCCTGCTTTTGCAACATCTGTGAGCTTAGTTTTGGCACCTTTTGGTCCTTTGCACTGCACCTGATATAAACCCAGGCCATTTTCTTATAGACACTTAATTTCCCAAATTTTCTTTTTTTCTCCTCCAATTGCAATTCCTTTGATGTTGACTCCTTTCCAGCGTGTTTGTAGGTCCTTCTTTTCTGTTTTGGCCTTCAGTGGGGATCAATTCTGGCAAGCTTTGCTGCATGTGCCTGCACTTGCTGGCGTATGGCCTGCCTGCATATTGATGGCTTTGACTTTGGGAAAGATTTTTTTTATTTTTTTTTTTATTATTGTAAGTATTCATGCCATGTCCCTCATATCTTGCGCCCTAAGTTGTGTCTTCGTCCTTGACTTTTTCCCCTGCTTTTGCAACATCTGTGAGCTTAGTTTTGGCATCTTTTGGTCCTTTGCACTGCGCCTGATAAAACCACGGGCCATTTACTTAGAGTCACTAAATTTCCCAAATTTTCTTTTTACTCGTGCAATTGCAATTCCTTTGATGTTGTCTCCATTCCAGCGTGTTTGTAGGTCCTTCTTTTCTGTTTTGGCCTTCAGTGGGGATCAATTTTGGCAAGCTTGCTGCAAGTACGTGCACTTGCTGGCGTATGGCCTGCCTGCATTTTGATGGCTTTGACTTTGGAAAAGATTTTTTCTTTTTTTTTTTTTTATTATTTTAAGTGTTCATGCCATGTCCCTCACATCTTGCCCCCTAAGTTGTGTCTTCCTCCTTGACTTTTTCCCCTGCTTTTGCAACATCTGTGAGCTTAGTTTTGGCACCTTTTGGTCCTTTGCACTGCACCTGATAAAATCCCGGGCCATTTTTAAAGAGTCACTAAATTTCCCAAATTTTCTTTTTTTCTCCTCCAATTGCAATTCCTTTGATGTTGTCTCCATTCCAGCGTGTTTGTAGGTCCTTCTTTTCTGTTTTGGCCTTCAGTGGGGATCAATTTTGGCAAGCTTTGCTGCATGTGCCTGCCCTTGGTGGCGTATGGCCTGCCTGCATTTTGATGGCTTTGACTTTGGGAAAGATTTTTTCTTTTTTTTTTCTTTTTTGTTTTAAGTATTCATGCCATGTCCCTCACATCTTGCCCCCTAAGTTCTGTCTTCCTCCTTGACTTTTTCCCCTGCTTTTGCAACATCTGTGAGCTTAGTTTTGGCACCTTTTGGTCCTTTGCACTGCACCTGATATACTGCCAGGCCATTTTCTTAGAGTCACTAAATTTCCCAAATTTTCTTTTTTTCTCCTCCATTTACAATTCCTTTGATGTTGACTCCTTTCCAGCGTGTTTGTAGGTCCTTCTTTTCTGTTTTGGCCTTCAGTGGGGATCAATTTTGGCAAGCTTTGCTGCATGTGCCTGCCCTTGGTGGCGTATGGCCTGCCTGCATTTTGATGGCTTTGACTTTGGGAAAGATTTTTTCTTTTTTTTTTCTTTTTTGTTTTAAGTATTCATGCCATGTCCCTCACATCTTGCCCCCTAAGTTGTGTCTTCCTCCTTGACTTTTTCCCCTGCTTTTGCAACATCTGTGAGCTTAGTTTTGGCATCTTTGGTCCTTTGCACTGCACATGATATACTGCCAGGCCATTTTCTTAGAGTCACTAAATTTCCCAAATTTTCTTTTTTTCTCCTCCAATTGCAATTCCTTTGATGTTGACTCCTTTCTAGCGTGTTTGTAGGTCCTTCTTTTCTGTTTTGGCCTTCAGTGGGGATCAATTTTGGCAAGATTTGCTGCATGTGCCTGCCATTGGTGGCGTATGGCCTGCCTGCATTTTGATGGCTTTGACTTTGGGAAAGATTTTTTCTTTTTTTTTTTTTTTGTTTGTTTTAAGTATTCATGCCATGTCCTTCATATCTTGCCCCCTAAGTTGTGTCTTCCACCGTGACTTTTTCCCCTGCTTTTGCAACATCTGTGAGCTGAGTTTTGGCACCTTTTGTTCCTTTGCAATGCACCTGAGAAAATCCCGGGCCATTTTCTAAGAGTCACTAAATTTCCCAAATTTTCTTTTTTTCTCCTCCAATTGCAATTCCTTTGTTTTTGACTCCATTCCAGCGTGTTTGCAAGTCCTTCTTTTCTGTTTTGGCCTTCAGTGGGGATCAATTTTGGCAAGCTTTGCTGCATGTGCCTGCCCTTGCTGGCGTATGGCCTGCCTGCATTTTGATGGCTTTGACTTTGGGAAAGATTTTTTCTTTTTTTTTTTTTTTATTATTTTAAGTATTCATGCCATGTCCCTCATATCTTGCCCCCTAAGTTGTGTCTTCCTCCTTGACTTTTTCCCCTGCTTTTGCAACATCTGTGAGCTTAGTTTTGGCACATTTTGGTCCTTTGCACTGTACCTGATAATACCACGGGCCATTTTCTCAGAGTCACTAAATTTCCCAAATTTTCTTTTTACTACTGCAATTGCAATTCCTTTGATGTTGTCTCCATTCCAGCGTGTTTGTAGGTCGTTTTTTCTGTTTTGGCCTTCAGTGGGGTTCAGTTCTGGCGAGCTTTGCTGCAAGTGCCTGCACTTGCTGGCGTATGGCCTGCCTGCATTTTGATGGCTTTGACTTTGGGAAAGATTTTTTCTTTTTTTTTTTTTTATTTTTGTAAGTATTCATGCCATGTCCTTCATATCTTGCCCCCTAAGTTGTGTCTTCCTCCTTGACTTTTTCCCCTGCTTTTGCAACATCTGTGAGCTTAGGTTTGGCACCTTTTGGTCCTTTGCAATGCAGCTGATTTCCTCACAGCCTATTTTTTGAAGAGACGATAAGTCCCGATTTTCTGCTTTTTTCAATTGCATTTCATTTGAACCTATCTCTTTTCCAGAGTGTTTGTAAGCCTTTCTTTTGGGATCCGCAAGATCCCTTTTCCCTTCCCGAAAGGAAATTTCATTTCCTTTCGGGAAGTGAAAAGGAATCTTGCGATTTCAATGGGGACCAATAGAGGAATCTTTGGTGCATGTCCCTGCTCTTGATGGCAGGCCATGCCTTTTGATGGCTTTGACTTTGGGAAAGATTTTTTTCTTTTTTTGGTTGTTTTCTGAAGTGTTCATGCCATGTCCCTCATATCTTGCCCCCTAAGTTCTGTCTTCCTCCTTGACTTTTTCCCCTGCTTTTGCAACATCTGTGAGCTTAGTTTTGGCATCTTTGGTCCTTTGCACTGCACATGATATACTGCCATTCCATTTTCTTAGAGTCACTAAATTTCCCAAATTTTCTTTTTTCTCCTGCAATTGCAATTCCTTTGATGATGTCTCCATTCCAGCGTGTTTGTAGGTCCTTATTTTCTGTTTTGGCCTTCAGTGGGGATCAATTTTGGCAAGCTTTGCTGCATGTGCCTGCACTTGCTGGCGTATGGCCTGCCTGCATTTTGATGGTTTTGGCTTTGGGAAATATTTTTTGTATTTTTTTTTTTTGTTTGTTTTAAGTATTCATGCCATGTCCTTCATATCTTGCCCCCTAAGTTGTGTCTTCCTCCGTGACTTTTTCCCCTGCTTTTGCAACATCTGTGAGCTTAGTTTTGGCACATTTTGGTCCTTTGCACTGCACCTGATAAAACCCAGGCCATTTTCTTAGAGTCACTAAATTTCCCAAATTTTCATTTTTCTCCTGCAATTGCAATTCCTTTGATGTTGTCTCCATTCCAGCGTGTTTGTAGGTCCTTCTTTTCTGTTTTGGCCTTCAGTGGGGATCAATTTTGGCAAGCTTTGCTGCATGTGCCTGCCCTTGGTGGCGTATGGCCTGCCTGCATTTTGATGGCTTTGACTTTGGGAAAGATTTTTTCTTTTTTTTTTCTTTTTTGTTTTAAGTATTCATGCCATGTCCCTCACATCTTGCCCCCTAAGTTGTGTCTTCCTCCTTGACTTTTTCCCCTGCTTTTGCAACATCTGTGAGCTTAGTTTTGGCACCTTTTGGTCCTTTGCACTGCACCTGATATACTGCCAGGCCATTTTCTTAGTGTCACTAAATTTCCCAAATTTTCTTTTTTTCTCCTCCAATTGCAATTCCTTTGATGTTGACTCCTTTCCAGCGTGTTTGTAGGTCCTTCTTTTCTGTTTGGGCCTTCAGTGGGGATCAATTTTGGCAAGCTTTGCTGCATGTGCCTGCCCTTGGTGGCGTATGGCCTGCCTGCATTTTGATGGCTTTGACTTTGGGAAAGATTTTTTCTTTTTTTTTTCTTTATTGTTTTAAGTATTCATGCCATGTCCCTCACATCTTGCCCCCTAAGTTCTGTCTTCCTCCTTGACTTTTTCCCCTGCTTTTGCAACATCTGTGAGCTTAGTTTTGGCATCTTTGGTCCTTTGCACTGCACATGATATACTGCCAGGCCATTTTCTTAGAGTCACTAAATTTCCCAAATTTTCTTTTTTTCTCCACCTATTGCAATTCCTTTGATGTTGACTCCTTTCCAGCGTGTTTGTAGGTCCTTCTTTTCTGTTTTGGCCTTCAGTGGGGATCAATTTTGGCAAGCTTTGCTGCATGTGCCTGCCCTTGGTGGCGTATGGCCTGCCTGCATTTTGATGGCTTTGACTTTGGGAAAGATTTTTTCTTTTTTATTTTTTTTTGTTTGTTTTAAGTATTCATGCCATGTCCTTCATATCTTGCCCCCTAAGTTGTGTCTTCCTCCTTGACTTTTTCCCCTGCTTTTGCAACATCTGTGAGCTGAGTTTTGGCACCTTTTGGTCCTTTGCACTGCACCTGATATAAACCCAGGCCATTTTCTTCGACTCACTAAATTTCCCAAATTTTCTTTTTTTCTCCTCCAATTGCAATTCCTTTGATGTTGTCTCAATTCCAGCGTGTTTGTAGGTCCTTCTTTTCTGTTTTGGCCTTCAGTGGGGATCAATTTTGGCAAGCTTTGCTGCATGTGCCTGCACTTTCTGGCATATGGCCTGCCTGCATTTTGATGGCTTTGACTTTGGGAAAGATTTTTTTTTTTTTTTTTTTTTGTTTGTTTTAAGTATTCATGCCATGTCCTTCATATCTTGCCCCCTAAGTTGTGTCTTCCTCCTTGACTTTTTCCCCTGCTTTTGCAACATCTGTGAGCTTAGTTTTGGCATCTTTGGTCCTTTGCACTGCACATGATATACTGCCAGGCCATTTTCTTAGTGTCACTAAATTTCCCAAATTTTCTTTTTTTCTCCTCCAATTGCAATTCCATTGATGTTGTCTCCATTCCAGCGTGTTTGTAGGTCCTTTTTTTCTGTTTTGGCCTTCAGTGGGGATCAATTTTGGCAAGCTTTGCTGCATGTGCCTGCACTTGCTGGCGTATGGCCTGCCTGCATATTGATGGCTTTGACTTTGGGAAAGATTTTTTTTATTTTATTTTTTATTATTTTAAGTATTCATGCCATGTCCCTCATATCTTGCCCCCTAAGTTGTGTCTTCCTCCTTGACTTTTTCCCCTGCTTTTGCAACATTTGTGAGCTTAGTTTTGGCACATTTTGGTCCTTTGCACTGCACCTGATAAAACCACGGGCTATTTTCTTAGAGTCACTAAATTTCCCAAATTACCTTTTTACTTCTGCAATTGCAATTCCTTTGATGTTGTCTCCATTCCAGCGTGTTTGTAAGTCCTTTTTTCTGTTTTGGCCTTCAGTGGGGATCAATTCTGGCGAGCTTTGCTGCAAGTGCCTGCACTTGCTGGCGTATGGCCTGCCTGCATTTTGATGGCGTTGACTTTGGGAAAGATTTTTTCTTTTTTTTTTTTTTTATTATTTTAAGTATTCATGCCATGTCCCTCACATCTTGCCCCCTAAGTTGTGTCTTCCTCCTTGACTTTTTCCCCTGCTTTTGCAACATCTGTGAGCTTAGTTTTGGCATCTTTTGGTCCTTTGCAATGCAGCTGATAAAACCCCAGGCCATTTTCTTAGAGTCACTAAATTTCCCAAATTTTCATTTTTCTCCTGCAATTGCAATTCCTTTGATGTTGTCTCCATTCCAGCGTGTTTGTAGGTCCTTCTTTTCTGTTTTGGCCTTCAGTGGGGATCAATTTTGGCAAGCTTTGCTGCATGTGCCTGCCCTTGGTGGCGTATGGCCTGCCTGCATTTTGATGGTTTTGGCTTTGGGAAAGATTTTTTCTATTTTTTTTTTTTGTTTGTTTTAAGTATTCATGCCATGTCCTTCATATCTTGCCCCCTAAGTTGTGTCTTCCTCCTTGACTTTTTCCCCTGCTTTTGCAACATCTGTGAGCTTAGTTTTGGCATCTTTTGGTCCTTTGCACTGCACCTGATATAAACCCAGGCCATTTTCTTAGAGTCACTAAATTTCCCAAATTTTCTTTTTTTCTCCTCCAATTGCAATTCCTTTGATGTTGACTCCTTTCCAGCGTGTTTGTAGGTCCTTCTTTTCTGTTTTGGCCTTCAGTGGGGATCAATTTTGGCAAGCTTTGCTGCATGTGCCTGCCCTTGGTGGCGTATGGCCTGCCTGCATTTTGATGGCTTTGACTTTGGGAAAGATTTTTTCTTTTTTTTTTCTTTTTTATTTTAAGTATTTATGCCATGTCCCTCACATCTTGCCCCCTAAGTTGTGTCTTCCTCCTTGACTTTTTCCCCTGCTTTTGCAACATCTGTGAGCTTAGTTTTGGCACCTTTTGGCCCTTTGCAATGCAGCTGATTTCCTCACAGCCTATTTTTTAAGAGACTAAAATTCCCGATTTTCTGCTTTTTTCAATTGCATTTCATTTGAACCTATCTCCTTTCCAGAGCCTTTGTAAGCCTTTCTTTTGGGATCCGCAAGATTCCTTTTCCCTTCCCGAAAGGAAATTTCATTTCCTTTCGGGAAGGGAAAAGGAATCTTGCGATTTCAATGGGGACCAATAGAGGAATCTTTGGTGCATGTCCCTGCTCTTGATGGCAGGCCATGCCTTTTGATGGCTTTGACTTGGGGAAAGATTTTTTTCTTTTTTTGGTTGTTTTCTGAAGTGTTCATGCCATGTCCCTCATATCTTGCCCCCTAAGTTCTGTCTTCCTCCTTGACTTTTTCCCCTGCTTTTGCAACATCTGTGAGCTTAGTTTTGGCACCTTTTGGTCCTTTGCACTGCACATGATATACTGCCAGGCCATTTTCTTAGAGTCACTAAATTTCCCAAATTTTCTTTTTTTCTCCACCTATTGCAATTCCTTTGATGTTGACTCCTTTCCAGCGTGTTTGTAGGTCCTTCTTTTCTGTTTTGGCCTTCAGTGGGGATCAATTTTGGCAAGCTTTGCTGCATGTGCCTGCCCTTGGTGGCGTATGGCCTGCCTGCATTTTGATGGCTTTGACTTTGGGAAAGATTTTTTCTTTTCTTTTTTTTTGTTTGTTTTAAGTATTCATGCCATGTCCTTCATATCTTGCCCCCTAAGTTGTGTCTTCCTCCTTGACTTTTTCCCCTGCTTTTGCAACATCTGTGAGCTGAGTTTTGGCACCTTTTGGTCCTTTGCACTGCACCTGATATAAACCCAGGCCATTTTCTTCGACTCACTAAATTTCCCAAATTTTCTTTTTTTCTCCTCCAATTGCAATTCCTTTGATGTTGTCTCAATTCCAGCGTGCTTGTTGGTCCTTCTTTTCTGTTTTGGCCTTCAGTGGGGATCAATTTTGGCAAGCTTTGCTGCATGTGCCTGCCCTTGGTGGCGTATGGCCTGCCTGCATTTTGATGGCTTTGACTTTGGGAAAGATTTTTTCTTTTCTTTTTTTTTGTTTGTTTTAAGTATTCATGCCATGTCCTTCATATCTTGCCCCCTAAGTTGTGTCTTCCTCCTTGACTTTTTCCCCTGCTTTTGCAACATCTGTGAGCTTAGTTTTGGCATCTTTGGTCCTTTGCACTGCACATGATATACTGCCAGGCCATTTTCTTAGTGTCACTAAATTTCCCAAATTTTCTTTTTTTCTCCTCCAATTGCAATTCCATTGATGTTGTCTCCATTCCAGCGTGTTTGTAGGTCCTTTTTTTCTGTTTTGGCCTTCAGTGGGGATCAATTTTGGCAAGCTTTGCTGCATGTGCCTGCACTTGCTGGCGTATGGCCTGCCTGCATATTGATGGCTTTGACTTTGGGAAAGATTTTTTTTATTTTATTTTTTATTATTTTAAGTATTCATGCCATGTCCCTCATATCTTGCCCCCTAAGTTGTGTCTTCCTCCTTGACTTTTTCCCCTGCTTTTGCAACATTTGTGAGCTTAGTTTTGGCACATTTTGGTCCTTTGCACTGCACCTGATAAAACCACGGGCTATTTTCTTAGAGTCACTAAATTTCCCAAATTACCTTTTTACTTCTGCAATTGCAATTCCTTTGATGTTGTCTCCATTCCAGCGTGTTTGTAAGTCCTTTTTTCTGTTTTGGCCTTCAGTGGGGATCAATTCTGGCGAGCTTTGCTGCAAGTGCCTGCACTTGCTGGCGTATGGCCTGCCTGCATTTTGATGGCGTTGACTTTGGGAAAGATTTTTTCTTTTTTTTTTTTTTTATTATTTTAAGTATTCATGCCATGTCCCTCACATCTTGCCCCCTAAGTTGTGTCTTCCTCCTTGACTTTTTCCCCTGCTTTTGCAACATCTGTGAGCTTAGTTTTGGCGTCTTTTGGTCCTTTGCAATGCAGCTGATAAAACCCCGGGCCATTTTCTTAGAGTCACTAAATTTCCCAAATTTTCATTTTTCTCCTGCAATTGCAATTCCTTTGATGTTGTCTCCATTCCAGCGTGTTTGTAGGTCCTTCTTTTCTGTTTTGGCCTTCAGTGGGGATCAATTTTGGCAAGCTTTGCTGCATGTGCCTGCCCTTGGTGGCGTATGGCCTGCCTGCATTTTGATGGTTTTGGCTTTGGGAAAGATTTTTTCTATTTTTTTTTTTTGTTTGTTTTAAGTATTCATGCCATGTCCTTCATATCTTGCCCCCTAAGTTGTGTCTTCCTCCTTGACTTTTTCCCCTGCTTTTGCAACATCTGTGAGCTTAGTTTTGGCATCTTTTGGTCCTTTGCACTGCACCTGATATAAACCCAGGCCATTTTCTTAGAGTCACTAAATTTCCCAAATTTTCTTTTTTTCTCCTCCAATTGCAATTCCTTTGATGTTGACTCCTTTCCAGCGTGTTTGTAGGTCCTTCTTTTCTGTTTTGGCCTTCAGTGGGGATCAATTTTGGCAAGCTTTGCTGCATGTGCCTGCCCTTGGTGGCGTATGGCCTGCCTGCATTTTGATGGCTTTGACTTTGGGAAAGATTTTTTCTTTTTTTTTTCTTTTTTATTTTAAGTATTTATGCCATGTCCCTCACATCTTGCCCCCTAAGTTGTGTCTTCCTCCTTGACTTTTTCCCCTGCTTTTGCAACATCTGTGAGCTTAGTTTTGGCACCTTTTGGCCCTTTGCAATGCAGCTGATTTCCTCACAGCCTATTTTTTAAGAGACTAAAATTCCCGATTTTCTGCTTTTTTCAATTGCATTTCATTTGAACCTATCTCCTTTCCAGAGCCTTTGTAAGCCTTTCTTTTGGGATCCGCAAGATTCCTTTTCCCTTCCCGAAAGGAAATTTCATTTCCTTTCGGGAAGGGAAAAGGAATCTTGCGATTTCAATGGGGACCAATAGAGGAATCTTTGGTGCATGTCCCTGCTCTTGATGGCAGGCCATGCCTTTTGATGGCTTTGACTTGGGGAAAGATTTTTTTCTTTTTTTGGTTGTTTTCTGAAGTGTTCATGCCATGTCCCTCATATCTTGCCCCCTAAGTTCTGTCTTCCTCCTTGACTTTTTCCCCTGCTTTTGCAACATCTGTGAGCTTAGTTTTGGCACCTTTTGGTCCTTTGCACTGCACCTGATATAAACCCAGGCCATTTTCTTACAGACACTTAATTTCCCAAATTTTATTTTTTTCTTCTACAATTGCAATTCCTTTGATGTTGACTCCTTTCCAGCGTGTTTGTAGGTCCTTCTTTTCTGTTTTGGCCTTCAGTGGGGATCAATTTTGGCAAGCTTTGCTGCATGTGCCTGCCCTTGGTGGCGTATGGCCTGCCTGCATTTTGATGGCTTTGACTTTGGGAAAGATTTTTTCTTTTTTTTTTCTTTTTTGTTTTAAGTATTCATGCCATGTCCCTCACATCTTGCCCCCTAAGTTCTGTCTTCCTCCTTGACTTTTTCCCCTGATTTTGCAACATCTGTGAGCTTAGTTTTGGCATCTTTGGTCCTTTGCACTGCACATGATATACTGCCAGGCCATTTTCTTAGAGTCACTAAATTTCCCAAATTTTCTTTTTTTCTCCACCTATTGCAATTCCTTTGATGTTGACTCCTTTCCAGCGTGTTTGTAGGTCCTTCTTTTCTGTTTTGGCCTTCAGTGGGGATCAATTTTGGCAAGCTTTGCTGCATGTGCCTGCCCTTGGTGGCGTATGGCCTGCCTGCATTTTGATGGCTTTGACTTTGGGAAAGATTTTTTCTTTTTTATTTTTTTTTGTTTGTTTTAAGTATTCATGCCATGTCCTTCATATCTTGCCCCCTAAGTTGTGTCTTCCTCCTTGACTTTTTCCCCTGCTTTTGCAACATCTGTGAGCTGAGTTTTGGCACCTTTTGGTCCTTTGCACTGCACCTGATATAAACCCAGGCCATTTTCTTCGACTCACTAAATTTCCCAAATTTTCTTTTTTTCTCCTCCAATTGCAATTCCTTTGATGTTGTCTCAATTCCAGCGTGCTTGTTGGTCCTTCTTTTCTGTTTTGGCCTTCAGTGGGGATCAATTTTGGCAAGCTTTGCTGCATGTGCCTGCCCTTGGTGGCGTATGGCCTGCCTGCATTTTGATGGCTTTGACTTTGGGAAAGATTTTTTCTTTTCTTTTTTTTTATTATTTTAAGTATTCATGCCATGTCCCTCACATCTTGCCCCCTAAGTTCTGTCTTCCTCCTTGACTTTTTCCCCTGCTTTTGCAACATCTGTGAGCTTTGTTGCGGCACCTTTTGGTCCTTTGCACTGCAGCTGATAAAACCACGGGCCATTTTCTAAGAGTCACTAAATTTCCCAAATTTTCTTTTTTCTCCTGCAATTGCAATTCCTTTGATGTTGTCTCCATTCCAGCGTGTTTGTAGGTCCTTCTTTTCTGTTTTGGCCTTCAGTGGGGATCAATTTTGGCAAGCTTTGCTGCATGTGCCTGCCCTTGCTGGCATATGGCCTGCCTGCATTTTGATGGCTTTGACTTTGGGAAAGATTTTTTCTTTTTTTTTTTTTTGTTTGTTTTAAGTATTCATGCCATGTCCTTCATATCTTGCCCCCTAAGTTGTGTCTTCCTCCTTGACTTTTTCCCCTGCTTTTGCAACATCTGTGAGCTTAGTTTTGGCATCTTTGGTCCTTTGCACTGCACATGATATACTGCCAGGCCATTTTCTTAGAGTGACTAAATTTCCCAAATTTTCTTTTTTTCTCCTCCAATTGCAATTCCTTTGATGTTGACTCCTTTCCAGCGTGTTTGTAGGTCCTTCTTTTCTGTTTTGGCCTTCAGTGGGGATCAATTTTGGCAAGCTTTGCTGCATGTGCCTGCACTTGCTGGCGTATGGCCTGCCTGCATATTGATGGCTTTGACTTTGGGAAAGATTTTTTTTATTTTATTTTTTATTATTTTAAGTATTCATGCCATGTCCCTCATATCTTGCCCCCTAAGTTCTGTCTTCCTCCTTGACTTTTTCCCCTGCTTTTGCAACATTTGTGAGCTTAGTTTTGGCACATTTTGGTCCTTTGCACTGCACCTGATAAAACCACGGGCTATTTTCTTAGAGTCACTAAATTTCCCAAATTATCTTTTTACTCCTGCAATTGCAATTCCTTTGATGTTGTCTCCATTCCAGCGTGTTTGTAAGTCCTTTTTTCTGTTTTGGCCTTCAGTGGGGATCAATTCTGGCGAGCTTTGCTGCAAGTGCCTGCCCTTGGTGGCGTATGGCCTGCCTGCATATTGATGGCTTTGACTTTGGGAAAGATTTTTTCTTTTTTTTTTTTATTATTTTAAGTATTCATGCCATGTCCCTCACATCTTGCCCCCTAAGTTGTGTCTTCCTCCTTGACTTTTTCCCCTGCTTTTGCAACATCTGTGAGCTTAGTTTTGGCACCTTTTGTTCCTTTGCAATGCAGCTGATTTCCTCACAGCCTATTTTTTAAGAGACTAAAATTCCCGATTTTCTGCTTTTTTCAATTGCATTTCATTTGAACCTATCTCCTTTCCAGAGTCTTTGTAAGCCTTTCTTTTGGGATCCGCAAGATTCCTTTTCCCTTCCCGAAAGGAAATTTCATTTCCTTTCGGGAAGGGAAAAGGAATCTTGCGATTTCAATGGGGACCAATAGAGGAATCTTTGGTGCATGTCCCTGCTCTTGATGGCAGGCCATGCCTTTTGATGGCTTTGACTTTGGGAAAGATTTTTTTCTTTTTTTGGTTGTTTTCTGAAGTGTTCATGCCTAGTCCGTCATATCTTGCCCCCTAAGTTCTGTCTTCCTCCTTGACTTTTTCCCCTGCTTTTGCAACATCTGTGAGCTTAGTTTTGGCACCTTTTGGTCCTTTGCACTGCACCTGATATAAACCCAGGCCATTTTCTTACAGACACTTAATTTCCCAAATTTTATTTTTTTCTTCTACAATTGCAATTCCTTTGATGTTGACTCCTTTCCAGCGTGTTTGTAGGTCCTTCTTTTCTGTTTTGGCCTTCAGTGGGGATCAATTTTGGCAAGCTTTGCTGCATGTGCCTGCCCTTGGTGGCGTATGGCCTGCCTGCATTTTGATGGCTTTGACTTTGGGAAAGATTTTTTCTTTTTTTTTTCTTTTTGTTTTAAGTATTCATGCCATGTCCCTCACATCTTGCCCCCTAAGTTCTGTCTTCCTCCTTGACTTTTTCCCCTGCTTTTGCAACATCTGTGAGCTTAGTTTTGGCATCTTTGGTCCTTTGCACTGCACATGATATACTGCCAGGCCATTTTCTTAGAGTCACTAAATTTCCCAAATTTCTTTTTTTCTCCACCTATTGCAATTCCTTTGATGTTGACTCCTTTCCAGCGTGTTTGTAGGTCCTTCTTTTCTGTTTTGGCCTTCAGTGGGGATCAATTTTGGCAAGCTTTGCTGCATGTGCCTGCCCTTGGTGGCGTATGGCCCTGCCTGCATTTTGATGGCTTTGACTTTGGGAAAGATTTTTTCTTTTTTATTTTTTTTTGTTTGTTTTAAGTATTCATGCCATGTCCTTCATATCTTGCCCCCTAAGTTGTGTCTTCCTCCTTGACTTTTTCCCCTGCTTTTGCAACATCTGTGAGCTGAGTTTTGGCACCTTTTGGTCCTTTGCAGTGCACCTGATATAAACCCAGGCCATTTTCTTCGACTCACTAAATTTCCCAAATTTTCTTTTTTTCTCCTCCAATTGCAATTCCTTTGATGTTGTCTCAATTCCAGCGTGCTTGTTGGTCCTTCTTTTCTGTTTTGGCCTTCAGTGGGGATCAATTTTGGCAAGCTTTGCTGCATGTGCCTGCCCTTGGTGGCGTATGGCCTGCCTGCATTTTGATGGCTTTGACTTTGGGAAAGATTTTTTTTTTTGTTTTTTTTTATTATTTTAAGTATTCATGCCATGTCCCTCACATCTTGCCCCCTAAGTTGTGTCTTCCTCCTTGACTTTTTCCCCTGCTTTTGCAACATCTGTGAGCTTTGTTGTGGCACATTTTGGTCCTTTGCACTGCAGCTGATAAAACCACGGGCCATTTTCTAAGAGTCACTAAATTTCCCAAATTTTCATTTTTCTCCTGCAATTGCAATTCCTTTGATGTTGTCTCCATTCCAGCGTGTTTGTAGGTCCTTCTTTTCTGTTTTGGCCTTCAGTGGGGATCAATTTTGGCAAGCTTTGCTGCATGTGCCTGCACTTTCTGGCATATGGCCTGCCTGCATTTTGATGGCTTTGACTTTGGGAAAGATTTTTTTTTTTTTTTTTTTTTTGTTTGTTTAAGTATTCATGCCATGTCCTTCATATCTTGCCCCCTAAGTTGTGTCTTCCTCCTTGACTTTTTCCCCTGCTTTTGCAACATCTGTGAGCTTAGTTTTGGCATCTTTGGTCCTTTGCACTGCACATGATATACTGCCAGGCCATTTTCTTAGTGTCACTAAATTTCCCAAATTTTCTTTTTTTCTCCTCCAATTGCAATTCCTTTGATGTTGTCTCCATTCCAGCGTGTTTGTAGGTCCTTTTTTTCTGTTTTGGCCTTCAGTGGGGATCAATTTTGGCAAGCTTTGCTGCATGTGCCTGCACTTGCTGGCGTATGGCCTGCCTGCATATTGATGGCTTTGACTTTGGGAAAGATTTTTTTTATTTTATTTTTTATTATTTTATGTATTCCATGCCATGTCCCTCATATCTTGCCCCCTAAGTTGTGTCTTCCTCCTTGACTTTTTCCCCTGCTTTTGCAACATTTGTGAGCTTAGTTTTGGCACATTTTGGTCCTTTGCACTGCACCTGATAAAACCACGGGCTATTTTCTTAGAGTCACTAAATTTCCCAAATTATCTTTTTACTCCTGCAATTGCAATTCCTTTGATGTTGTCTCCATTCCAGCGTGTTTGTAAGTCCTTTTTTCTGTTTTGGCCTTCAGTGGGGATCAATTCTGGCGAGCTTTGCTGCATGTGCCTGCCCTTGGTGGCGTATGGCCTGCCTGCATTTTGATGGCTTTGACTTTGGGAAAGATTTTTTCTTTTTTTTTTCTTTTGTATTTTAAGTATTTTATGCCATGTCCCTCACATCTTGCCCCCTAAGTTGTGTCTTCCTCCTTGACTTTTTCCCCTGCTTTTGCAACATCTGTGAGCTTAGTTTTGGCACCTTTTGGTCCTTTGCAATGCAGCTGATTTCCCTCACAGCCTATTTTTGGAGAGACTAAAATTCCCCGATTTTCTGCTTTTTTCAATTGCATTTCATTTGAACCTATCTCCTTTCCAGAGCCTTTGTAAGCCTTTCTTTTGGGATCCGCAAGATTCCTTTTCCCTTCCCGAAAGGAAATTTCATTTCCTTTCGGGAAGGGAAAAGGAATCTTGCGATTTCAATGGGGACCAATAGAGGAATCTTTGGTGCATGTCCCTGCTCTTGATGGCAGGCCATGCCTTTTGATGGCTTTGACTTTGGGAAAGATTTTTTTCTTTTTTTGGTTGTTTTCTGAAGTGTTCATGCCATGTCCCTCATATCTTGCCCCCTAAGTTCTGTCTTCCTCCTTGACTTTTTCCCCTGCTTTTGCAACATCTGTGAGCTTAGTTTTGGCACCTTTTGATCCTTTGCACTGCACCTGATATAAACCCAGGCCATTTTCTTACAGACACCTAATTTCCCAAATTTTATTTTTTTTCTTCTACAATTGCAATTCCTTTGATGTTGACTCCTTTCCAGCGTGTTTGTAGGTCCTTCTTTTCTGTTTTGGCCTTCAGTGGGGATCAATTTTGGCAAGCTTTGCTGCATGTGCTGCCCTTGGTGGCGTATGGCCTGCCTGCATTTTGATGGCTTTGACTTTGGGAAAGATTTTTTTCTTTTTTTTTTTCTTTTTTGTTTTAAGTATTCATGCCATGTCCCTCACATCTTGCCCCCTAAGTTCTGTCTTCCTCCTTGACTTTTTCCCCTGCTTTTGCAACATCTGTGAGCTTAGTTTTGGCAATCTTTGGTCCTTTGCACTGCACATGATATACTGCCAGGCCATTTTCTTAGAGTCACTAAATTTCCCAAATTTTCTTTTTTTCTCCACCTATTGCAATTCCTTTGATGTTGACTCCTTTCCAGCGTGTTTGTAGGTCCTTCTTTTCTGTTTTGGCCTTCAGTGGGGATCAATTTTTGGCAAGCTTTGCTGCATGTGCCTGCCCTTGGTGGCGTATGGCCTGCCTGCATTTTGATGGCTTTGACTTTGGGAAAGATTTTTTTTTTTTTTTTTTTTTGTTTGTTTTAAGTATTCATGCCATGTCCTTCATATCTTGCCCCCTAAGTTGTGTCTTCCTCCTTGACTTTTTCCCCTGCTTTTTGCAACATCTGTGAGCTTAGTTTTGGCATCTTTGGTCCTTTGCACTGCACATGATATACTGCCAGGCCATTTTCTTAGTGTCACTAAATTTCCCAAATTTTCTTTTTTTCTCCTCCAATTGCAATTCCTTTGATGTTGTCTCCATTCCAGCGTGTTTGTAGGTCCTTCTTTTCTGTTTTGGCCTTCAGTGGGGATCAATTTTGGCAAGCTTTGCTGCATGTGCCTGCACTTGCTGGCGTATGGCCTGCCTGCATATTGATGGCTTTGACTTTGGGAAAGATTTTTTTTATTTTATTTTTTATTATTTTAAGTATTCATGCCATGTCCCTCATATCTTGCCCCCTAAGTTGTGTCTTCCTCCTTGACTTTTTCCCCTGCTTTTGCAACATTTGTGAGCTTAGTTTTGGCACATTTTGGTCCTTTGCACTGCACCTGATAAAACCACGGGCTATTTTCTTATAGTCACTAAATTTCCCAAATTATCTTTTTACTCCTGCAATTGCAATTCCTTTGATGTTCTCTCCATTCCAGCGTGTTTGTAAGTCCTTTTTTCTGTTTTGGCCTTCAGTGGGGATCAATTCTGGCGAGCTTTGCTGCAAGTGCCTGCACTTGCTGGCGTATGGCCTGCCTGCATTTTGATGGCGTTGACTTTGGGAAAGATTTTTTCTTTTTTTTTTTTTTTATTATTTTAAGTATTCATGCCATGTCCCTCACATCTTGCCCCCTAAGTTGTGTCTTCCTCCTTGACTTTTTCCCCTGCTTTTGCAACATCTGTGAGCTTAGTTTTGGCGTCTTTTGGTCCTTTGCAATGCAGCTGATAAAACCCCGGGCCATTTTCTTAGAGTCACTAAATTTCCCAAATTTTCATTTTTCTCCTGCAATTGCAATTCCTTTGATGTTGTCTCCATTCCAGCGTGTTTGTAGGTCCTTCTTTTCTGTTTTGGCCTTCAGTGGGGATCAATTTTGGCAAGCTTTGCTGCATGTGCCTGCCCTTGGGTGGCGTATGGCCTGCCTGCATTTTGATGGTTTTGGCTTTGGGAAAGATTTTTTCTATTTTTTTTTTTTGTTTGTTTTAAGTATTCATGCCATGTCCTTCATATCTTGCCCCCTAAGTTGTGTCTTCCTCCTTGACTTTTTCCCCTGCTTTTGCAACATCTGTGAACTTAGTTTTGGCATCTTTTGGTCCTTTGCACTGCACATGATATACTGCCAGGCCATTTTCTTAGAGTCACTAAATTTCCCAAATTTTCTTTTTTTCTCCTCCAATTGCAATTCCTTTGATGTTGACTCCTTTCCAGCGTGTTTGTAGGTCCTTCTTTTCTGTTTTGGCCTTCAGTGGGGATCAATTTTGGCAAGCTTTGCTGCATGTGCCTGCCCTTGGTGGCGTATGGCCTGCCTGCATTTTGATGGCTTTGACTTTGGGAAAGATTTTTTCTTTTTTTTTTCTTTTTTATTTTAAGTATTTATGCCATGTCCCTCACATCTTGCCCCCTAAGTTGTGTCTTCCTCCTTGACTTTTTCCCCTGCTTTTGCAACATCTGTGAGCTTAGTTTTGGCACCTTTTGGTCCTTTGCAATGCAGCTGATTTCCTCACAGCCTATTTTTTAAGAGACTAAAATTCCCGATTTTCTGCTTTTTTCAATTGCATTTCATTTGAACCTATCTCCTTTCCAGAGCCTTTGTAAGCCTTTCTTTTGGGATCCGCAAGATTCCTTTTCCCTTCCCGAAAGGAAATTTCATTTCCTTTCGGGAAGGGAAAAGGAATCTTGCGATTTCAATGGGGACCAATAGAGGAATCTTTGGTGCATGTCCCTGCTCTTGATGGCAGGCCATGCCTTTTGATGGCTTTGACTTTGGGAAAGATTTTTTTCTTTTTTTGGTTGTTTTCTGAAGTGTTCATGCCATGTCCCTCATATCTTGCCCCCTAAGTTCTGTCTTCCTCCTTGACTTTTTTCCCCTGCTTTTGCAACATCTGTGAGCTTAGTTTTGGCACCTTTTGGTCCTTTGCACTGCACCTGATATAAACCCAGGCCATTTTCTTACAGACACTTAATTTCCCAAATATTATTTCTTTCTCCTACAATTGCAATTCCTTTGATGTTGACTCCTTTCCAGCGTGTTTGTAGGTCCTTCTTTTCTGTTTTGGCCTTCAGTGGGGATCAATTTTGGCAAGCTTTGCTGCATGTGCCTGCCCTTGGTGGCGTATGGCCTGCCTGCATTTTGATGGCTTTGACTTTGGGAAAGATTTTTTCTTTTTTTTTTTTTTTTGTTTTAAGTATTCATGCCATGTCCCTCATATCTTGCCCCCTAAGTTGTGTCTCCCTCCTTGACTTTTTCCCCTGCTTTTGCAACATCTGTGAGCTTAGTTTTGGCACCTTTTGTTCCTTTGCAATGCAGCTGATTTCCTCACAGCTTTTTTTTTAAGAGACTAAAATTCCCGATTTTCGGCTTTTGTCAACTGCATTTCATTTGATCCTATCTCCTTTCCAGAGTGTTTGTAAGCCTTTCTTTTGGGATCCGCAAGATTCCTTTTCCCTTCCCAAAAGGAAATGTAATTTCCTTTCGGGAAGGGAAAAGGAATCTTGCGATTTCAATGGGGACCAATAGAGGAATCTTTGGTGCATGTCCCTGCACTTGATGGCAGGCCATGCCTTTTGATGGCTTTGACTTTGGGAAAGATTTTTTTTCTTTTTTTGGTTGTTTTCTGAAGTGTTCATGCCATGTCCCTCATATCTTGCCCCCTAAGTTGTGTCTTCCTCCTTGACTTTTTCCCCTGATTTTGCAACATCTGTGAGCTTAGTTTTGGAACGTTTTGGTCCTTTGCACTGTACCTGATAATACCACGGGCCATTTTCTTAGAGTCACTAAATTTCCCAAATTTTCTTTTTACTCCTGCAATTGCAATTCCTTTGATGTTGTCTCCATTCCAGCGTGTTTGTAGGTCGTTTTTTCTGTTTTGGCCTTCAGTGGGGATCAGTTCTGGCGAGCTTTGCTGCCAGTGCCTGCACTTGCTGGCGTATGGCCTGCCTGCATTTTGATGGCTTTTACTTTGGGAAAGATTTTTTCTTTTTTTTTTTTTTTATTATTTTAACTGTTCATGCCATGTCCCTCACATCTTGCCCCCTAAGTTGTGTCTTCCTCCTTGACTTTTTCCCCTGCTTTTGCAACATCTGTGAGCTTAGGTTTGGCACCTTTTGGTCCTTTGCAATGCAGCTGATTTCCTCACAGCCTATTTTTTGAAGAGACGATAAGTCCCGATTTTCTGCTTTTTTCAATTGCATTTCATTTGAACCTATCTCTTTTCCAGAGTGTTTGTAAGCCTTTCTTTTGGGATCCGCAAGATCCCTTTTCCCTTCCCGAAAGGAAATGAAATTTCCTTTCGGGAAGTGAAAAGGAATCTTGCGATTTCAATGGGGACCAATAGAGGAATCTTTGGTGCATGTCCCTGCTCTTGATGGCAGGCCATGCCTTTTGATGGCTTTGACTTTGGGAAAGATTTTTTTTCATTTTTGGTTTTTTTCTGAAGTGTTCATGCCATGTCCCTCATATCTTGCCCCCCAAGTTGTGTCTTCCTCCTTGACTTTTTCCCCTGCTTTTGCAACATCTGTGAGCTTAGTTTTGGCATCTTTGGTCCTTTGCACTGCACATGATATACTGCCAGGCCATTTTCTTAGAGTCACTAAATTTCCCAAATTTTCTTTTTTTCTCCTCCAATTGCAATTCCTTTGATGTTGTCTCCATTCCAGCGTGTTTGTAGGTCCTTCTTTTCTGTTTTGGCCTTCAGTGGGGATCAATTTTGGCAAGCTTTGCTGCATGTGCCTGCCCTTGCTGGCGTATGGCCTGCCTGCATTTTGATGGCTTTGACTTTGGGAAAGATTTTTTTCTTTTTTTTTCTTTTTTGTTTTAAGTATTCATGCCATGTCCCTCACATCTTGCCCCCTAGGTTCTGTCTTCCTCCTTGACTTTTTCCCCTGCTTTTGCAACATCTGTGAGCTTAGTTTTGGCATCTTTGGTCCTTTGCACTGCACATGATATACTGCCAGGCCATTTTCTTAGAGTCACTAAATTTCCCAAATTTTCTTTTTTTCTCCTCCTATTGCAATTTCTTTGATGTTGACTCCTTTCCAGCGTGTTTGTAGGTCCTTCTTTTCTGTTTTGGCCTTCAGTGGGGATCAATTTTGGCAAGCTTTGCTGCATGTGCCTGCCCTTGGTGGCGTATGGCCTGCCTGCATTTTGATGGCTTTGACTTTGGGAAAGATTTTTTCTTTTTTATTTTTTTTTGTTTGTTTTAAGTATTCATGCCATGTCCTTCATATCTTGCCCCCTAAGTTGTGTCTTCCTCCTTGACTTTTTCCCCTGCTTTTGCAACATCTGTGAGCTGAGTTTTGGCACCTTTTGGTCCTTTGCACTGCACCTGATATAAACCCAGGCCATTTTCTTCGACTCACTAAATTTCACAAATTTTCTTTTTTTTCTCCTCCAATTGCAATTCCTTTGATGCTGTCTCAATTCCAGCGTGCTTGTTGGTCCTTCTTTTCTGTTTTGGCCTTCAGTGGGGATCAATTTTGGCAAGCTTTGCTGCATGTGCCTGCCCTTGGTGGCGTATGGCCTGCCTGCATTTTGATGGCTTTGACTTTGGAAAGATTTTTTTTTTTTTTTTTTTTTATTATTTTAAGTATTCATGCCATGTCCCTCATATCTTGCCCCCTAAGTTGTGTCTTCCTCCTTGCCTTTTTCCCCTTCTTTTGCAACATCTGTGAGCTTAGTTTTGGCACCTTTTAGTCCTTTGCAATGCAGCTGATTTCCTCACAGCTTATTTTTGGAAGAGATTAAAATTCCCAATTTTCTGCTTTTTTCAATTGCATTTCATTTGAACCTATCTCCTTTCCAGAGTGTTTGTAAGCCTTTCTTTTGGGATCCGCAAGATTCCTTTTCCCTTCTCGAAAGGAAATTTCATTTCCTTTCGAGAAGGGAAAAGGAATCTTGCGATTTCAATGGGGACCAATAGAGGAATCTTTGGTGCATGTCCCTGCACTTGATGGCAGGCCATGCCTTTTGATGGCTTTGACTTTGGGAAAGATTTTTTTTCTTTTTTTGGTTGTTTTCTGAAGTGTTCATGCCATGTCCCTCATATCTTGCCCCCTAAGTTGTGTCTTCCTCCTTGACTTTTTCCCCTGCTTTTGCAACACCTGTGAGCTTAGTTTTGGCACCTTTTGGTCCTTTGCACTGCTCCTGATATAAACCCAGGCCATTTTCTTAGAATCACTAACTTACCCAAATTTTCTTTTTTTCTTCTCCAATTGCAATTCCTTTGATGCTGTCTCCATTCCAGCGTGTTTGTAGGTCCTTCTTTTCTGTTTTGGCCTTCAGTGGGGATCAATTTTGGCAAGCTTTGCTGCATGTGCCTGCCCTTGGTGGCGTATGGCCTGCCTGCATTTTGATGGCTTTGACTTTGGGAAAGATTTTTTCTTTTTTTTTTTTTTTTATTATTTTAAGTATTCATGCCATGTCCCTCATATCTCGCGCCCTAAGTTGTGTCTTCCTCCTTGACTTTTTCCCCTGCTTTTGCAACATCTGTGAGCTTAGTTTTGGCATCTTTTGATCCTTTGCAATGCAGCTGATTTCCTCACAGCCTATTTTTTGATAGAGACTAAAATTCCCAATTTTCTGCTTTTTTTAATTGCATTTGATTTGAACCTATCTCCTTTCCAGAGTGTTTGTAAGTCTTTCTTTTGGGATTCGCAAGATTCCTTTTCCCTTCCTGAAAGGAAATTTCATTTCCTTTCGGGAAGGGAAAAGGAATCTTGTGATTTCAATAGGGACCAATAGAGGAATCTTTGGTGCATGTCCCTGCACTTGATGGCAGGCCATGCCTTTTGATGGCTTTGACTTTGGCAAAGATTTTTTTCTTTATTTGGTTATTTTCTGAAGTATTCATGCCATGTCCCTCATATCTTGCCCCCTAAGTTGTGTCTTCCTCCTTGCCTTTTTCCCCTGCTTTTGCAACATCTGTGAGCTTAGTTTTGGCACCTTTTGGTCCTTTGCAGTGCACCTGATATAAACCCAGGCCATTTTCTTCGACTCACTAAATTTCCCAAATTTTCTTTTTTTCTCCTCCAATTGCAATTCCTTTGATGCTGTCTCAATTCCAGCGTGCTTGTTGGTCCTTCTTTTCTGTTTTGGCCTTCAGTGGGGATCAATTTTGGCAAGCTTTGCTGCATGTGCCTGCCCTTGGTGGCGTATGGCCTGCCTGCATTTTGATGTCTTTGACTTTGGGAAAGATTTTCTCTATTTTTTTTTTTTTTTATTAATTTAAGTGTTCATGCCATGTCCCTCATATCTTGCCCCCTAAGTTGTGTCTTCCTTCTTGACTTTTTCCCCTGCTTTTGCAACATTTGTGAGCTTAGTTTTGGCACCTTTTCGTCCTTTACCATGCACCCGGTATAAACCCAGGCCATTTTCTTAGAGTCACTAAATTTCCAAAATTTTCTTTTTTTCTCCTCCAATTGCAATTCCTTTGATGCTGTCTCCATTCCAGCGTGTTTGTAGGTCCTTCTTTTCTCTTTTGGCTTTCAGTGGGGATCAATTCTGGCAAACTTTGCTGCATGTTCCTACCCTTGGTGGCGTATGGCCTGCCTGCATTTTGATGGCTTTGACTTTGGGAAAGATTTTTTCTTTTTTTTTTTTTTTTAATATTTCAAGTATTCCTGCCTTGTCCCTCATATCTTGCTCCCTAAGTTCTGTCTTCCTCCTTGACTTTTTCCCCTGCTTTTGCAACATCTGTGAGCTTAGTTATGGCACCTTTTGGTCCTTTGCAGTGCACCTGATAAAATCCCGGGCCATTTTCATAGAGTCACTAAATTTCCCAAATTTTCTTTTTTTCTCCTCCAATTGCAATTCCTTTGATGTTGACTCCTTTCCAGCTTGTTTGTAAGTCCTTCTTTTCTGTTTTGGCCTTCAGTGGGGATCAATTTTGGCAAGCTTTGCTGCATGTGCCTGCCCTTGGTGGCGTATGGCCTGCCTGCATTTTGATGGCTTTGACTTTGGGATGATTTTTTCTTTTTTTTTTTTTTTATTATTTTAAGTATTCATGCCATGTCCCTCATATCTCGCGCCCTAAGTTGTGTCTTCCTCCTTGACTTTTTCCCCTGCTTTTGCAACATCTGTGAGCTTAGTTTTGGCATCTTTTGATCCTTTGCAATGCAGCTGATTTCCTCACAGCCTATTTTTTGATAGAGACTAAAATTCCCAATTTTCTGCTTTTTTTAATTGCATTTGATTTGAACCTATCTCCTTTCCAGAGTGTTTGTAAGTCTTTCTTTTGGGATTCGCAAGATTCCTTTTCCCTTCCTGAAAGGAAATTTCATTTCCTTTCGGGAAGGGAAAAGGAATCTTGTGATTTCAATAGGGACCAATAGAGGAATCTTTGGTGCATGTCCCTGCACTTGATGGCAGGCCATGCCTTTTGATGGCTTTGACTTTGGCAAAGATTTTTTTCTTTATTTGGTTATTTTCTGAAGTATTCATGCCATGTCCCTCATATCTTGCCCCCTAAGTTGTGTCTTCCTCCTTGACTTTTTCCCCTGCTTTTGCAACATCTGTGAGCTTAGTTTTGCCACCTTTTGGTCCTTTGCAATGCACCTGATAAAACCCCAGACCATTTTCTTAGAGTCACTAAATTTCCCAAATTTTCTTTTTTTCTCCTCCAATTGCAATTCCTTTGATGTTGACTCCTTTCCAGCGTGTTTGTAAGTCCTTCTTTTCTGTTTTGGCCTTCAGTGGGGATCAATTTTGGCAAGCTTTGCTGCATGTGCCTGCACTTGCTGGCGTATGGCCTGCCTGCATTTTGATGGCTTTGACTTTGGGAAAGATTTTTTCTTTTTTTTTTTTTTTAATATTTTAAGTATTCATGCCATGTCCCTAATATCTTGCCCCCTAAATTGCGTCTTTTTCCCCTGCTTTTGCAACATCTGTGAGCTTAGTTTTGGCACCTTTTGTTCCTTTGCAATGCAGCTGATTTCCTCACAGCCTATTTTTTAAGAGACTAAAATTCCCGATTTTCGGCTTTTGTCAATTGCATTTCATTTGATCCTATCTCCTTTCCAGAGTGTTTGTAAGGCTTTCTTTTGGGATCCGCAAGGTTCCTTTTCCCTTCCCAAAAGGAAATGAAATTTCCTTTCGGAAAGGGAAAAGGAATCTTGCGATTTCAATGGGGACCAATAGAGGAATCTTTGGTGCATGTCCCTGCACTTGATGGCAGGCCATGCCTTTTGATGGCTTTGACTTTGGGAAAGATTTTTTTCGTTTTTTGGTTGTTTTCTGAAGTGTTCATGCCATGTCCCTCATATCTTGCCCCCTAAGTTCTGTCTTCCTCCTTGACTTTTTCCCCTGCTTTTGCAACATCTGTGAGCTTAGTTTTGGCATCTTTGGTCCTTTGCACTGCACATGATATACTGCCAGGCCATTTTCTCAGAGTCACTAAATTTCCCAAATTTTCTTTTTTTCTCCTCCAATTGCAATTCCTTTGATGTTGTCTCCATTCCAGCGTGTTTGTAGGTCCTTCTTTTCTGTTTTGGCCTTCAGTGGGGATCAATTTTGGCAAGCTTTGCTGCATGTGCCTGCACTTGCTGGCGTATGGCCTGCCTGCATTTTGATGGCTTTGACTTTGGGAAAGATTTTTTTTTTTTTTTTTTTTATTATTTTAAGTATTCATGCCATGTCCCTCACATCTTGCCCCCTAAGTTGTGTCTTCCTCCTTGACTTTTTCCCCTGCTTTTGCAACATCTGTGAGCTTAGTTTTGGCACCTTTTGGTCCTTTGCACTGCACCTGATAAAACCACGGGCCATTTTCTTAGAGTCACTAAATTTCCCAAATTTTCATTTTTCTCCTGCAATTGCAATTCCTTTGATATTGTCTCCATTCCAGCGTGTTTGTAGGTCCTTCTTTTCTGTTTTGGCCTTCAGTGGGGATCAATTTTGGCAAGCTTTGCTGCATGTGCCTGCCCTTGGTGGCGTATGGCCTGCCTGCATTTTGATGGCTTTGACTTTGGGAAAGATTTTTTCTTTTTTTTTTTTTTTATTATTTTAAGTGTTCATGCCATGTCCCTCACATCTCGCTCCCTAAGTTATGTCTTCCTCCTTGACTTTTTCCCCTGCTTTTGCAACATCTGTGAGCTTAGTTTTGGCATCTTTGGTCCTTTGCACTGCACATGATATACTGCCAGGCCATTTTCTTAGAGTCACTAAATTTCCAAAATTTTCTTTTTTTCTCCTCCAATTGCAATTCCTTTGATGTTGACTCCTTTCCAGCGTGTTTGTAGGTCCTTCTTTTCTGTTTTGGCCTTCAGTGGGGATCAATTTTGGCAAGCTTTGCTGCATGTGCCTGCACTTGCTGGCGTATGGCCTGCCTGCATATTGATGGCTTTGACTTTGGGAAAGATTTTTTTTATTTTATTTTTTATTATTTTAAGTATTCATGCCATGTCCCTCATATCTTGCCCCCTAAGTTCTGTCTTCCTCCTTGACTTTTTCCCCTGCTTTTGCAACATTTGTGAGCTTAGTTTTGGCACATTTTGGTCCTTTGCACTGCACCTGATAAAACCACGGGCTATTTTCTTTAGAGTCACTAAATTTCCCAAATTATCTTTTTACTCCTGCAATTGCAATTCCTTTGATGTTGTCTCCATTCCAGCGTGTTTGTAAGTCCTTTTTTCTGTTTTGGCCTTCAGTGGGGATCAATTCTGGCGAGCTTTGCTGCAAGTGCCTGCCCTTGGTGGCGTATGGCCTGCCTGCATATTGATGGCTTTGACTTTGGGAAAGATTTTTTCTTTTTTTTTTTTATTATTTTAAGTATTCATGCCATGTCCCTCACATCTTGCCCCCTAAGTTGTGTCTTCCTCCTTGACTTTTTCCCCTGCTTTTGCAACATCTGTGAGCTTAGTTTTGGCACCTTTTGTTCCTTTGCAATGCAGCTGATTTCCTCACAGCCTATTTTTTAAGAGACTAAAATTCCCGATTTTCTGCTTTTTTCAATTGCATTTCATTTGAACCTATCTCCTTTCCAGAGTCTTTGTAAGCCTTTCTTTTGGGATCCGCAAGATTCCTTTTCCCTTCCCGAAAGGAAATTTCATTTCCTTTCGGGAAGGGAAAAGGAATCTTGCGATTTCAATGGGGACCAATAGAGGAATCTTTGGTGCATGTCCCTGCTCTTGATGGCAGGCCATGCCTTTTGATGGCTTTGACTTTGGGAAAGATTTTTTTCTTTTTTTGGTTGTTTTCTGAAGTGTTCATGCCTAGTCCGTCATATCTTGCCCCCTAAGTTCTGTCTTCCTCCTTGACTTTTTCCCCTGCTTTTGCAACATCTGTGAGCTTAGTTTTGGCACCTTTTGGTCCTTTGCACTGCACCTGATATAAACCCAGGCCATTTTCTTACAGACACTTAATTTCCCAAATTTTATTTTTTTCTTCTACAATTGCAATTCCTTTGATGTTGACTCCTTTCCAGCGTGTTTGTAGGTCCTTCTTTTCTGTTTTGGCCTTCAGTGGGGATCAATTTTGGCAAGCTTTGCTGCATGTGCCTGCCCTTGGTGGCGTATGGCCTGCCTGCATTTTGATGGCTTTGACTTTGGGAAAGATTTTTTCTTTTTTTTTTCTTTTTTGTTTTAAGTATTCATGCCATGTCCCTCACATCTTGCCCCCTAAGTTCTGTCTTCCTCCTTGACTTTTTCCCCTGCTTTTGCAACATCTGTGAGCTTAGTTTTGGCATCTTTGGTCCTTTGCACTGCACATGATATACTGCCAGGCCATTTTCTTAGAGTCACTAAATTTCCCAAATTTTCTTTTTTTCTCCACCTATTGCAATTCCTTTGATGTTGACTCCTTTCCAGCGTGTTTGTAGGTCCTTCTTTTCTGTTTTGGCCTTCAGTGGGGATCAATTTTGGCAAGCTTTGCTGCATGAGCCTGCCCTTGGTGGCGTATGGCCTGCCTGCATTTTGATGGCTTTGACTTTGGGAAAGATTTTTTCTTTTTTATTTTTTTTTGTTTGTTTTAAGTATTCATGCCATGTCCTTCATATCTTGCCCCCTAAGTTGTGTCTTCCTCCTTGACTTTTTCCCCTGCTTTTGCAACATCTGTGAGCTGAGTTTTGGCACCTTTTGGTCCTTTGCAGTGCACCTGATATAAACCCAGGCCATTTTCTTCGACTCACTAAATTTCCCAAATTTTCTTTTTTTCTCCTCCAATTGCAATTCCTTTGATGTTGTCTCAATTCCAGCGTGCTTGTTGGTCCTTCTTTTCTGTTTTGGCCTTCAGTGGGGATCAATTTTGGCAAGCTTTGCTGCATGTGCCTGCCCTTGGTGGCGTATGGCCTGCCTGCATTTTGATGGCTTTGACTTTGGGAAAGATTTTTTTTTTTGTTTTTTTTTATTATTTTAAGTATTCATGCCATGTCCCTCACATCTTGCCCCCTAAGTTGTGTCTTCCTCCTTGACTTTTTCCCCTGCTTTTGCAACATCTGTGAGCTTTGTTGTGGCACATTTTGGTCCTTTGCACTGCAGCTGATAAAACCACGGGCCATTTTCTAAGAGTCACTAAATTTCCCAAATTTTCATTTTTCTCCTGCAATTGCAATTCCTTTGATGTTGTCTCCATTCCAGCGTGTTTGTAGGTCCTTCTTTTCTGTTTTGGCCTTCAGTGGGGATCAATTTTGGCAAGCTTTGCTGCATGTGCCTGCACTTTCTGGCATATGGCCTGCCTGCATTTTGATGGCTTTGACTTTGGGAAAGATTTTTTTTTTTTTTTTTTTTTTTGTTTGTTTTAAGTATTCATGCCATGTCCTTCATATCTTGCCCCCTAAGTTGTGTCTTCCTCCTTGACTTTTTCCCCTGCTTTTGCAACATCTGTGAGCTTAGTTTTGGCATCTTTGGTCCTTTGCACTGCACATGATATACTGCCAGGCCATTTTCTTAGTGTCACTAAATTTCCCAAATTTTCTTTTTTTCTCCTCCAATTGCAATTCCTTTGATGTTGTCTCCATTCCAGCGTGTTTGTAGGTCCTTTTTTTCTGTTTTGGCCTTCAGTGGGGATCAATTTTGGCAAGCTTTGCTGCATGTGCCTGCACTTGCTGGCGTATGGCCTGCCTGCATATTGATGGCTTTGACTTTGGGAAAGATTTTTTTTATTTTATTTTTTTATTATTTTATGTATTCATGCCATGTCCCTCATATCTTGCCCCCTAAGTTGTGTCTTCCTCCTTGACTTTTTCCCCTGCTTTTGCAACATTTGTGAGCTTAGTTTTGGCACATTTTGGTCCTTTGCACTGCACCTGATAAAACCACGGGCTATTTTCTTAGAGTCACTAAATTTCCCAAATTATCTTTTTACTCCTGCAATTGCAATTCCTTTGATGTTGTCTCCATTCCAGCGTGTTTGTAAGTCCTTTTTTCTGTTTTGGCCTTCAGTGGGGATCAATTCTGGCGAGCTTTGCTGCATGTGCCTGCCCTTGGTGGCGTATGGCCTGCCTGCATTTTGATGGCTTTGACTTTGGGAAAGATTTTTTCTTTTTTTTTTCTTTTGTATTTTAAGTATTTATGCCATGTCCCTCACATCTTGCCCCCTAAGTTGTGTCTTCCTCCTTGACTTTTTCCCCTGCTTTTGCAACATCTGTGAGCTTAGTTTTGGCACCTTTTGGTCCTTTGCAATGCAGCTGATTTCCTCACAGCCTATTTTTTGGAGAGACTAAAATTCCCGATTTTCTGCTTTTTTCAATTGCATTTCATTTGAACCTATCTCCTTTCCAGAGCCTTTGTAAGCCTTTCTTTTGGGATCCGCAAGATTCCTTTTCCCTTCCCGAAAGGAAATTTCATTTCCTTTCGGGAAGGGAAAAGGAATCTTGCGATTTCAATGGGGACCAATAGAGGAATCTTTGGTGCATGTCCCTGCTCTTGATGGCAGGCCATGCCTTTTGATGGCTTTGACTTTGGGAAAGATTTTTTTCTTTTTTTGGTTGTTTTCTGAAGTGTTCATGCCATGTCCCTCATATCTTGCCCCCTAAGTTCTGTCTTCCTCCTTGACTTTTTCCCCTGCTTTTGCAACATCTGTGAGCTTAGTTTTGGCACCTTTTGATCCTTTGCACTGCACCTGATATAAACCCAGGCCATTTTCTTACAGACACCTAATTTCCCAAATTTTATTTTTTTCTTCTACAATTGCAATTCCTTTGATGTTGACTCCTTTCCAGCGTGTTTGTAGGTCCTTCTTTTCTGTTTTGGCCTTCAGTGGGGATCAATTTTGGCAAGCTTTGCTGCATGTGCCTGCCCTTGGTGGCGTATGGCCTGCCTGCATTTTGATGGCTTTGACTTTGGGAAAGATTTTTTCTTTTTTTTTTTCTTTTTTGTTTTAAGTATTCATGCCATGTCCCTCACATCTTGCCCCCTAAGTTCTGTCTTCCTCCTTGACTTTTTCCCCTGCTTTTGCAACATCTGTGAGCTTAGTTTTGGCATCTTTGGTCCTTTGCACTGCACATGATATACTGCCAGGCCATTTTCTTAGAGTCACTAAATTTCCCAAATTTTCTTTTTTTCTCCACCTATTGCAATTCCTTTGATGTTGACTCCTTTCCAGCGTGTTTGTAGGTCCTTCTTTTCTGTTTTGGCCTTCAGTGGGGATCAATTTTGGCAAGCTTTGCTGCATGTGCCTGCCCTTGGTGGCGTATGGCCTGCCTGCATTTTGATGGCTTTGACTTTGGGAAAGATTTTTTTTTTTTTTTTTTTTTTGTTTGTTTTAAGTATTCATGCCATGTCCTTCATATCTTGCCCCCTAAGTTGTGTCTTCCTCCTTGACTTTTTCCCCTGCTTTTGCAACATCTGTGAGCTTAGTTTTGGCATCTTTGGTCCTTTGCACTGCACATGATATACTGCCAGGCCATTTTCTTAGTGTCACTAAATTTCCCAAATTTTCTTTTTTTCTCCTCCAATTGCAATTCCTTTGATGTTGTCTCCATTCCAGCGTGTTTGTAGGTCCTTCTTTTCTGTTTTGGCCTTCAGTGGGGATCAATTTTGGCAAGCTTTGCTGCATGTGCCTGCACTTGCTGGCGTATGGCCTGCCTGCATATTGATGGCTTTGACTTTGGGAAAGATTTTTTTTATTTTATTTTTTATTATTTTAAGTATTCATGCCATGTCCCTCATATCTTGCCCCCTAAGTTGTGTCTTCCTCCTTGACTTTTTCCCCTGCTTTTGCAACATTTGTGAGCTTAGTTTTGGCACATTTTGGTCCTTTGCACTGCACCTGATAAAACCACGGGCTATTTTCTTATAGTCACTAAATTTCCCAAATTATCTTTTTACTCCTGCAATTGCAATTCCTTTGATGTTCTCTCCATTCCAGCGTGTTTGTAAGTCCTTTTTTCTGTTTTGGCCTTCAGTGGGGATCAATTCTGGCGAGCTTTGCTGCAAGTGCCTGCACTTGCTGGCGTATGGCCTGCCTGCATTTTGATGGCGTTGACTTTGGGAAAGATTTTTTCTTTTTTTTTTTTTTTATTATTTTAAGTATTCATGCCATGTCCCTCACATCTTGCCCCCTAAGTTGTGTCTTCCTCCTTGACTTTTTCCCCTGCTTTTGCAACATCTGTGAGCTTAGTTTTGGCGTCTTTTGGTCCTTTGCAATGCAGCTGATAAAACCCCGGGCCATTTTCTTAGAGTCACTAAATTTCCCAAATTTTCATTTTTCTCCTGCAATTGCAATTCCTTTGATGTTGTCTCCATTCCAGCGTGTTTGTAGGTCCTTCTTTTCTGTTTTGGCCTTCAGTGGGGATCAATTTTGGCAAGCTTTGCTGCATGTGCCTGCCCTTGGTGGCGTATGGCCTGCCTGCATTTTGATGGTTTTGGCTTTGGGAAAGATTTTTTCTATTTTTTTTTTTTGTTTGTTTTAAGTATTCATGCCATGTCCTTCATATCTTGCCCCCTAAGTTGTGTCTTCCTCCTTGACTTTTTCCCCTGCTTTTGCAACATCTGTGAACTTAGTTTTGGCATCTTTTGGTCCTTTGCACTGCACCTGATATAAACCCAGGCCATTTTCTTAGAGTCACTAAATTTCCCAAATTTTCTTTTTTTCTCCTCCAATTGCAATTCCTTTGATGTTGACTCCTTTCCAGCGTGTTTGTAGGTCCTTCTTTTCTGTTTTGGCCTTCAGTGGGGATCAATTTTGGCAAGCTTTGCTGCATGTGCCTGCCCTTGGTGGCGTATGGCCTGCCTGCATTTTGATGGCTTTGACTTTGGGAAAGATTTTTTCTTTTTTTTTTCTTTTTTATTTTAAGTATTTATGCCATGTCCCTCACATCTTGCCCCCTAAGTTGTGTCTTCCTCCTTGACTTTTTCCCCTGCTTTTGCAACATCTGTGAGCTTAGTTTTGGCACCTTTTGGTCCTTTGCAATGCAGCTGATTTCCTCACAGCCTATTTTTTAAGAGACTAAAATTCCCGATTTTCTGCTTTTTTCAATTGCATTTCATTTGAACCTATCTCCTTTCCAGAGCCTTTGTAAGCCTTTCTTTTGGGATCCGCAAGATTCCTTTTCCCTTCCCGAAAGGAAATTTCATTTCCTTTCGGGAAGGGAAAAGGAATCTTGCGATTTCAATGGGGACCAATAGAGGAATCTTTGGTGCATGTCCCTGCTCTTGATGGCAGGCCATGCCTTTTGATGGCTTTGACTTTGGGAAAGATTTTTTTCTTTTTTTGGTTGTTTTCTGAAGTGTTCATGCCATGTCCCTCATATCTTGCCCCCTAAGTTCTGTCTTCCTCCTTGACTTTTTCCCCTGCTTTTGCAACATCTGTGAGCTTAGTTTTGGCACCTTTTGGTCCTTTGCACTGCACCTGATATAAACCCAGGCCATTTTCTTACAGACACTTAATTTCCCAAATATTATTTCTTTCTCCTACAATTGCAATTCCTTTGATGTTGACTCCTTTCCAGCGTGTTTGTAGGTCCTTCTTTTCTGTTTTGGCCTTCAGTGGGGATCAATTTTGGCAAGCTTTGCTGCATGTGCCTGCCCTTGGTGGCGTATGGCCTGCCTGCATTTTGATGGCTTTGACTTTGGGAAAGATTTTTTCTTTTTTTTTTTCTTTTTTGTTTTAAGTATTCATGCCATGTCCCTCATATCTTGCCCCCTAAGTTGTGTCTCCCTCCTTGACTTTTTCCCCTGCTTTTGCAACATCTGTGAGCTTAGTTTTGGCACCTTTTGTTCCTTTGCAATGCAGCTGATTTCCTCACAGCTTTTTTTTTAAGAGACTAAAATTCCCGATTTTCGGCTTTTGTCAACTGCATTTCATTTGATCCTATCTCCTTTCCAGAGTGTTTGTAAGCCTTTCTTTTGGGATCCGCAAGATTCCTTTTCCCTTCCCAAAAGGAAATGTAATTTCCTTTCGGGAAGGGAAAAGGAATCTTGCGATTTCAATGGGGACCAATAGAGGAATCTTTGGTGCATGTCCCTGCACTTGATGGCAGGCCATGCCTTTTGATGGCTTTGACTTTGGGAAAGATTTTTTTTCTTTTTTTGGTTGTTTTCTGAAGTGTTCATGCCATGTCCCTCATATCTTGCCCCCTAAGTTGTGTCTTCCTCCTTGACTTTTTCCCCTGATTTTGCAACATCTGTGAGCTTAGTTTTGGAACGTTTTGGTCCTTTGCACTGTACCTGATAATACCACGGGCCATTTTCTTAGAGTCACTAAATTTCCCAAATTTTCTTTTTACTCCTGCAATTGCAATTCCTTTGATGTTGTCTCCATTCCAGCGTGTTTGTAGGTCGTTTTTTCTGTTTTGGCCTTCAGTGGGGATCAGTTCTGGCGAGCTTTGCTGCCAGTGCCTGCACTTGCTGGCGTATGGCCTGCCTGCATTTTGATGGCTTTTACTTTGGGAAAGATTTTTTCTTTTTTTTTTTTTTATTATTTTAACTGTTCATGCCATGTCCCTCACATCTTGCCCCCTAAGTTGTGTCTTCCTCCTTGACTTTTTCCCCTGCTTTTGCAACATCTGTGAGCTTAGGTTTGGCACCTTTTGGTCCTTTGCAATGCAGCTGATTTCCTCACAGCCTATTTTTTGAAGAGACGATAAGTCCCGATTTTCTGCTTTTTTCAATTGCATTTCATTTGAACCTATCTCTTTTTCCAGAGTGTTTGTAAGCCTTTCTTTTGGGATCCGCAAGATCCCTTTTCCCTTCCCGAAAGGAAATTTCATTTCCTTTCGGGAAGTGAAAAGGAATCTTGCGATTTCAATGGGGACCAATAGAGGAATCTTTGGTGCATGTCCCTGCTCTTGATGGCAGGCCATGCCTTTTGATGGCTTTGACTTTGGGAAAGATTTTTTTCATTTTTGGTTTTTTTCTGAAGTGTTCATGCCATGTCCCTCATATCTTGCCCCCCAAGTTGTGTCTTCCTCCTTGACTTTTTCCCCTGCTTTTGCAACATCTGTGAGCTTAGTTTTGGCATCTTTGGTCCTTTGCACTGCACATGATATACTGCCAGGCCATTTTCTTAGAGTCACTAAATTTCCCAAATTTTCTTTTTTTCTCCTCCAATTGCAATTCCTTTGATGTTGTCTCCATTCCAGCGTGTTTGTAGGTCCTTCTTTTCTGTTTTGGCCTTCAGTGGGGATCAATTTTGGCAAGCTTTGCTGCATGTGCCTGCCCTTGGTGGCGTATGGCCTGCCTGCATTTTGATGGCTTTGACTTTGGGAAAGATTTTTTTCTTTTTTATTTTTTTTTGTTTGTTTTAAGTATTCATGCCATGTCCTTCATATCTTGCCCCCTAAGTTGTGTCTTCCTCCTTGACTTTTTCCCCTGCTTTTGCAACATCTGTGAGCTGAGTTTTGGCACCTTTTGGTCCTTTGCACTGCACCTGATATAAACCCAGGCCATTTTCTTCGACTCACTAAATTTCCCAAATTTTCTTTTTTTCTCCTCCAATTGCAATTCCTTTGATGCTGTCTCAATTCCAGCGTGCTTGTTGGTCCTTCTTTTCTGTTTTGGCCTTCAGTGGGGATCAATTTTGGCAAGCTTTGCTGCATGTGCCTGCCCTTGGTGGCGTATGGCCTGCCTGCATTTTGATGGCTTTGACTTTGGAAAGATTTTTTTTTTTTTTTTTTTTTATTATTTTAAGTATTCATGCCATGTCCCTCATATCTTGCCCCCTAAGTTGTGTCTTCCTCCTTGCCTTTTTCCCCTTCTTTTGCAACATCTGTGAGCTTAGTTTTGGCACCTTTTAGTCCTTTGCAATGCAGCTGATTTCCTCACAGCTTATTTTTGGAAGAGATTAAAATTCCCAATTTTCTGCTTTTTTCAATTGCATTTCATTTGAACCTATCTCCTTTCCAGAGTGTTTGTAAGCCTTTCTTTTGGGATCCGCAAGATTCCTTTTCCCTTCTCGAAAGGAAATTTCATTTCCTTTCGAGAAGGGAAAAGGAATCTTGCGATTTCAATGGGGACCAATAGAGGAATCTTTGGTGCATGTCCCTGCACTTGATGGCAGGCCATGCCTTTTGATGGCTTTGACTTTGGGAAAGATTTTTTTTCTTTTTTTGGTTGTTTTCTGAAGTGTTCATGCCATGTCCCTCATATCTTGCCCCCTAAGTTGTGTCTTCCTCCTTGACTTTTTCCCCTGCTTTTGCAACACCTGTGAGCTTAGTTTTGGCACCTTTTGGTCCTTTGCACTGCTCCTGATATAAACCCAGGCCATTTTCTTAGAATCACTAACTTACCCAAATTTTCTTTTTTTCTTCTCCAATTGCAATTCCTTTGATGCTGTCTCCATTCCAGCGTGTTTGTAGGTCCTTCTTTTCTGTTTTGGCCTTCAGTGGGGATCAATTTTGGCAAGCTTTGCTGCATGTGCCTGCCCTTGGTGGCGTATGGCCTGCCTGCATTTTGATGGCTTTGACTTTGGGAAAGATTTTTTCTTTTTTTTTTTTTTTATTATTTTAAGTATTCATGCCATGTCCCTCATATCTTGCCCCCTAAGTTGTGTCTTCCTCCTTGACTTTTTCCCCTGCTTTTGCAACATCTGTGAGCTTAGTTTTGGCATCTTTTGATCCTTTGCAATGCAGCTGATTTCCTCACAGCCTATTTTTTGATAGAGACTAAAATTCCCAATTTTCTGCTTTTTTTAATTGCATTTGATTTGAACCTATCTCCTTTCCAGAGTGTTTGTAAGTCTTTCTTTTGGGATTCGCAAGATTCCTTTTCCCTTCCTGAAAGGAAATTTCATTTCCTTTCGGGAAGGGAAAAGGAATCTTGTGATTTCAATAGGGACCAATAGAGGAATCTTTGGTGCATGTCCCTGCACTTGATGGCAGGCCATGCCTTTTGATGGCTTTGACTTTGGCAAAGATTTTTTTCTTTATTTGGTTATTTTCTGAAGTATTCATGCCATGTCCCTCATATCTTGCCCCCTAAGTTGTGTCTTCCTCCTTGCCTTTTTCCCCTGCTTTTGCAACATCTGTGAGCTTAGTTTTGGCACCTTTTGGTCCTTTGCAGTGCACCTGATATAAACCCAGGCCATTTTCTTCGACTCACTAAATTTCCCAAATTTTCTTTTTTTCTCCTCCAATTGCAATTCCTTTGATGCTGTCTCAATTCCAGCGTGCTTGTTGGTCCTTCTTTTCTGTTTTGGCCTTCAGTGGGGATCAATTTTGGCAAGCTTTGCTGCATGTGCCTGCCCTTGGTGGCGTATGGCCTGCCTGCATTTTGATGTCTTTGACTTTGGGAAAGATTTTCTCTATTTTTTTTTTTTTTTATTAATTTAAGTGTTCATGCCATGTCCCTCATATCTTGCCCCCTAAGTTGTGTCTTCCTTCTTGACTTTTTCCCCTGCTTTTGCAACATTTGTGAGCTTAGTTTTGGCACCTTTTCGTCCTTTACCATGCACCCGGTATAAACCCAGGCCATTTTCTTAGAGTCACTAAATTTCCAAAATTTTCTTTTTTTCTCCTCCAATTGCAATTCCTTTGATGCTGTCTCCATTCCAGCGTGTTTGTAGGTCCTTCTTTTCTCTTTTGGCTTTCAGTGGGGATCAATTCTGGCAAACTTTGCTGCATGTTCCTACCCTTGGTGGCGTATGGCCTGCCTGCATTTTGATGGCTTTGACTTTGGGAAAGATTTTTTCTTTTTTTTTTTTTTTAATATTTCAAGTATTCCTGCCTTGTCCCTCATATCTTGCTCCCTAAGTTCTGTCTTCCTCCTTGACTTTTTCCCCTGCTTTTGCAACATCTGTGAGCTTAGTTATGGCACCTTTTGGTCCTTTGCAGTGCACCTGATAAAATCCCGGGCCATTTTCATAGAGTCACTAAATTTCCCAAATTTTCTTTTTTTCTCCTCCAATTGCAATTCCTTTGATGTTGACTCCTTTCCAGCTTGTTTGTAAGTCCTTCTTTTCTGTTTTGGCCTTCAGTGGGGATCAATTTTGGCAAGCTTTGCTGCATGTGCCTGCCCTTGGTGGCGTATGGCCTGCCTGCATTTTGATGGCTTTGACTTTGGGATGATTTTTTCTTTTTTTTTTTTTTTATTATTTTAAGTATTCATGCCATGTCCCTCATATCTCGCGCCCTAAGTTGTGTCTTCCTCCTTGACTTTTTCCCCTGCTTTTGCAACATCTGTGAGCTTAGTTTTGGCATCTTTTGATCCTTTGCAATGCAGCTGATTTCCTCACAGCCTATTTTTTGATAGAGACTAAAATTCCCAATTTTCTGCTTTTTTTAATTGCATTTGATTTGAACCTATCTCCTTTCCAGAGTGTTTGTAAGTCTTTCTTTTGGGATTCGCAAGATTCCTTTTCCCTTCCTGAAAGGAAATTTCATTTCCTTTCGGGAAGGGAAAAGGAATCTTGTGATTTCAATAGGGACCAATAGAGGAATCTTTGGTGCATGTCCCTGCACTTGATGGCAGGCCATGCCTTTTGATGGCTTTGACTTTGGCAAAGATTTTTTTCTTTATTTGGTTATTTCTGAAGTATTCATGCCATGTCCCTCATATCTTGCCCCCTAAGTTGTGTCTTCCTCCTTGACTTTTTCCCCTGCTTTCTGCAACATCTGTGAGCTTAGTTTTGCCACCTTTTGGTCCTTTGCAATTGCACCTGATAAAACCCCCAGACCATTTTCTTAGAGTCACTAAATTTCCCCAAATTTTCTTTTTTTCTCCTCCAATTGCAATTCCTTTGATGTTGACTCCTTTCCAGCGTGTTTGTAAGTCCTTCTTTTCTGTTTTTGGCCTTCAGTGGGGATCAATTTTGGCAAGCTTTGCTGCATGTGCCTGCACTTGCTGGCGTATGGCCTGCCTGCATTTTGATGGCTTTGACTTTGGGAAAGATTTTTTTCTTTTTTTTTTTTTTTTATATATTTTAAGTATTCATGCCATGTCCCTAATATCTTGCCCCCTAAATTGCGTCTTTTTCCCCTGCTTTTGCAACATCTGTGAGCTTAGTTTTTGGCACCTTTTGTTCCTTTGCAATGCAGCTGATTTCCTCACAGCCTATTTTTTAAGAGACTAAAATTCCCGATTTTCGGCTTTTGTCAATTGCATTTCATTTGATCCTATCTCCCTTTCCAGAGTGTTTGTAAGGCTTTCTTTTGGGATCCGCAAGGTTCCTTTTCCCTTCCCAAAAGGAAATGAAATTTCCTTTCGGAAAAGGGAAAAGGAATCTTGCGATTTCAATGGGGACCAATAGAGGAATCTTTGGTGCATGTCCCTGCACTTGATGGCAGGCCATGCCTTTTGATGGCTTTGACTTTGGGAAAGATTTTTTTCGTTTTTTGGTTGTTTTCTGAAGTGTTCATGCCATGTCCCTCATATCTTGCCCCCTAAGTTCTGTCTTCCTCCTTGACTTTTTCCCCTGCTTTTGCAACATCTGTGAGCTTAGTTTTGGCATCTTTGGTCCTTTGCACTGCACATGATATACTGCCAGGCCATTTTCTCAGAGTCACTAAATTTCCCAAATTTTCTTTTTTTCTCCTCCAATTGCAATTCCTTTGATGTTGTCTCCATTCCAGCGTGTTTGTAGGTCCTTCTTTTCTGTTTTGGCCTTCAGTGGGGATCAATTTTGGCAAGCTTTGCTGCATGTGCCTGCACTTGCTGGCGTATGGCCTGCCTGCATTTTGATGGCTTTGACTTTGGGAAAGATTTTTTTTTTTTTTTTTTTTTATTATTTTAAGTATTCATGCCATGTCCCTCACATCTTGCCCCCTAAGTTGTGTCTTCCTCCTTGACTTTTTCCCTGCTTTTGCAACATCTGTGAGCTTAGTTTTGGCACCTTTTGGTCCTTTGCACTGCACCTGATAAAACCACGGGCCATTTTTCTTAGAGTCACTAAATTTCCCAAATTTTCATTTTTCTCCTGCAATTGCAATTCCTTTGATATTGTCTCCATTCCAGCGTGTTTGTAGGTCCTTCTTTTCTGTTTTGGCCTTCAGTGGGGATCAATTTTGGCAAGCTTTTGCTGCATGTGCCTGCCCTTGGTGCGTATGGCCTGCCTGCATTTTGATGGCTTTGACTTGGGAAAGATTTTTTCTTTTTTTTTTTTTTTTATTATTTTAAGTGTTCATGCCATGTCCCTCACATCTCGCTCCCTAAGTTATGTCTTCCTCCTTGACTTTTTCCCCTGCTTTTGCAACATCTGTGAGCTTAGTTTTGGCATCTTTGGTCCTTTGCACTGCACATGATATACTGCCAGGCCATTTTCTTAGAGTCACTAAATTTCCAAAATTTTCTTTTTTTCTCCTCCAATTGCAATTCCTTTGATGTTGACTCCTTTCCAGCGTGTTTGTAGGTCCTTCTTTTCTGTTTTAAACTTCAGTAGGGATCAATTTTGGCAAGCTTTGCTGCATGTGCCTGCCCTTGGTGGCGTATGGCCTGCCTGCATTTTGATGGCTTTGGACTTTGGGAAAGATTTTTTCTTTTTTTTTTTCTTTTTTGTTTTAAGTATTCATGCCATGTCCCTCACATCTTGACCCCTAAGTTCTGTCTTCCTCCTTGACTTTTTCCCCTGCTTTTGCAACATCTGTGAGCTTAGTTTTGGCATCTTTTGGTCCTTTGCACTGCACCTGATAAAACCCCGGGCCATTTTCTTAGAGTCACTTTATTTCCCAAATTTTCTTTTTTACTCCTGCAATTGCAATTCCTTTGATGTTGACTCCTTTCCAGCGTGTTTGTAGGTCCTTCTTTTCTGTTTTGGCCTTCAGTGGGGATCAATTTTGGCAAGCTTTGCTGCATGTGCCTGCCCTTGGTGGCGTATGGCCTGCCTGCATTTTGATGGCTTTGAACTTTGGGAAAGATTTTTTCTTTTTTTTTTTCTTTTGTATTTTAAGTATTCATGCCATATCCCTCACATCTTGCCCCTAAGTTGTGTCTTCCTCCTTGACTTTTTCCCCTGCTTTTGCAACATCTGTGAGCTTAGTTTTGGCACCTTTTGGTCCTTTGCAATGCAGCTGATTCCCTCACAGCCTATTTTTTGAAGAGACGATAAGTCCCGATTTTCTGCTTTTTACAATTGCATTTCATTTGAACCTATCTCTTTTCCAGAGTGTTTGAAAGCCTTTCTTTTGGGATCCGCAAGATCCCTTTTCCATTCCCCAAAGAAATTTCATTTCCTTTCGGGAAGGGAAATGGAATCTTGCGATTTCAATGGGGACCAATTGAGGAATCTTTGGTGCATGTCCCTGCACTTGATGGCAGGCCATGCCTTTTGATGGCTTTGACTTTGGGAAAGATTTTTTTCGTTTTTTTGGTTGTTTTCTGAAGTGTTCATGCCATGTCCCTCATATCTTGCCCCCTAAGTTGTGTCTTCCTCCTTGACTTTTTCCCCTGCTTTTGCAACATCTGTGAGCTTAGTTTTGGCATCTTTGGTCCTTTGCACTGCACATGATATACTGCCAGGCCATTTTCTTAGTGACACTAAATTTCCCAAATTTTCTTTTTTTCTCCTCCAATTGCAATTCCTTTGATGTTGTCTCCATTCCAGCGTGTTTGTAGGTCCTTGTTTTCTGTTTTGGCCTTCAGTGGGGATCAATTTTGGCAAGCTTTGCTGCATGTGCCTGCACTTGCTGGCGTATGGCCTGCCTGCATTTTTGATGGCTTTGACTTTGGGAAAGATTTTTTCTTTTTTTTTTTCTTTTTTGTTTTAAGTATTCATGCCATGTCCCTCACATCTTGCTCCCTAAGTTTGTGTCTTCCTCCTTGACTTTTTCCCCTGCTTTTGCAACATCTGTGAGCTTAGTTTTGGCACCTTTTGGTCCTTTGCACTGCACCTGATATAAACCCAGGCCATTTTCTTATAGACACTTAATTTCCCAAATTTTATTTTTTTCTTCTCCAATTGCAATTCCTTTGATGTTGACTCCTTTCCAGCGTGTTTGTAGGTCCTTCTTTTCTGTTTTGGCCTTCAGTGGGGATCAATTTTGGCAAGCTTTGCTGCATGTGCCTGCCCTTGCTGGCGTATGGCCTGCCTGCATTTTGATGGCTTTGACTTTGGGAAAGATTTTTTCTTTTTTTTTTCATTTTTAATTTTAAGTGTTCATGCCATATCCCTCACATTTGCCCCCTAAGTTGTGTCTTCCTCCTTGACTTTTTTCCCTGCTTTTGCAACATCTGTGAGCTTAGTTTTGGCACCTTTTGGTCCTTTGCACTGCACGTGGTAAAGCCACGGGCCATTTTCTTAGAGTCACTAAATTTCCCAAATTTTCTTTTTTTCTCCTCCAATTGCAATTCCTTTGATGTTGTCTCCATTCCAGCGTGTTTGTAGGTCCTTCTTTTCTGTTTTGGCCTTCAGTGGGGATCAATTTTGGCAAGCTTTGCTGCATGTGCCTGCACTTGCTGGCATATCGCCTGCCTGCATTTTGATGGCTTTGACTTTGGGAAAGATTTTTTCTTTTTTTTTTTTTTATTATTTTAAGTGTTCATGCCATGTCCCTCACATCTTGCTCCCTAACTTGTGTCTTCCTCCTTGACTTTTTCCCCTGCTTTTGCAACATCTGTGAGCTTAGTTTTGGCACCTTTTGGTCCTTTGCACTGCACCTGATATAAACCCAGGCCATTTTCTTATAGTCTCTAAATTTCCAAATTATTTTTTTTTTCTCCTCCAATTGCAATTCCTTTGATGTTGACTCCTTTCCAGCGTGTTTGTAGGTCCTTCTTTTCTGTTTTGGCCTTCAGTGGGGGATCAATTTTGGCAAGCTTTGCTGCATGTGCCTGCCCTTGGTGGCGTGTGGCCTGCCTGCATTTTGATGGCTTTGGACTTTGGGAAAGATTTTTTCTCTTTTTTTTCTTTTTTGTTTTAAGTATTCATGCCATGTCCCTCACATCTTGCCCCTAAGTTCTGTCTTCCTCCTTGACTTTTTCCCCTGCTTTTGCAACATCTGTGAGCTTAGTTTTGGCATCTTTGGTCCTTTGCACTGCACATGATTATACTGCCAGGCCATTTTCTTACAGTCACTAAATTTCCCAAATTTTCTTTTTTTTCTCCTTCAATTGCAATTCCTTTGATGTTGTCTCCATTCCAGCGTGTTTGCAGGTCCTTTTTTTCTGTTTTGGCCTTCAGTGGGGATCAATTTTGGCAAGCTTTGCTGCATGTGCCTGCCCTTGGTGGCGTGTGGCCTGCCTGCATTTTGATGGCTTTGACTTTGGGAAAGATTTTTTCTTTTTTTTTTTTTATTATTTTAAGTATTCATGCCATGTCCCCTCATATCTTGCCCCCTAAGTTGTGTCTTCCTCCTTGACTTTTTCCCCTGCTTTTGCAACATCTGTGAGCTTAGCTTTGGCATCTTTTGGTCCTTTGCACTGCACATGATATACTGCCAGGCCATTTTCTTAGAGTCACTAAATTTCCCAAATTTTCTTTTTTTCTCCTCCTATTGCAATTCCTTTGATGTTGACTCCTTTCCAGAGTGTTTGTAGGTCCTTCTTTTCTGTTTTTGGCCTTCAGTGGGGATCAATTTTGACAAGCTTTGCTGCATGTGCCTGCCCTTGCTGGCGTATGGCCTGCCTGCCATTTTGATGGCTTTGACTTTGGGAAAGATTTTTTCTTTTTTTTTTTCTTTTTTATTTTAAGTATTCATGCCATATCCCTCACATCTTTCCCCCTAAGGTTGTGTCTTCCTCCTTGACTTTTTCCCCTGCTTTTGAAACATCTGTGAGCTTAGTTTTGGCACCTTTTGATCCTTTGCACTGCACCTGGTAAAACCACGGGCCATTTTCTCAGAGTCACTAAATTTCCCAAATTTTCATTTTTCTCCTGCAATTGCAATTCCTTTGATGTTGTCTCCATTCCAGCGTGTTTGTAGGTCCTTCTTTTCTGTTTTGGCCTTCAGTGGGGATCTATTTTGGCAAGCTTTGCTGCATGTGCCTGCCCTTGGTGGCGTATGGCCTGCCTGCATTTTGATGGCTTTGACTTTGGGAAAGATTTTTTCTTTTTTTTTTTTTTTATTATTTTAAGTGTTCATGCCATGTCCCTCACATCTTGCTCCCTAACTAGTGTCTTCCTCCTTGACTTTTTCCCCTGCTTTTGCAACATCTGTGAGCTTAGTTTTGGCACCTTTTGGTCCTTTGCACTGCACCTGATATAAAACCCAGGCCATTTTCTTATAGTCTCTAAATTTCCCAAATTATTTTTTTTTCTCCTCCGATTGCAATTCCTTTGATGTTGACTCCTTTCCAGCGTGTTTGTAGGTCCTTCTTTTCTGTTTTGGCCTTCAGTGGGGATCAATTTTGGCAAGCTTTGCTGCATGTGCCTGCACTTGCTGGCGTGTGGCCTGCCTGCATTTTGATGGCTTTGACTTTGGGAAAGATTTTTTCTCTTTTTTTCTTTTTTGTTTTAAGTATTCATGCCATGTCCCTCACATCTTGCCCCCTAAGTTCTGTCTTCCTCCTTGACTTTTTCCCCTGCTTTTGCAACATCTGTGAGCTTAGTTTTGGAATCTTTGGTCCTTTGCACTGCACATGATATACTGCCAGGCCATTTTCTTAGAGTCACTAAATTTCCCAATTTTTCTATTTTTTCTCCTCCAATTGCAATTCCTTTGATGTTGACTCCTTTCCAGCGTGTTTGTAGGTCCTTCTTTTCTGTTTTGGCCTTCAGTGGGGATCAATTTTTGCAAGCTTTGCTGCATGTGCCTTCCCTTGGTGGCGTATGGCCTGCCTGCATTTTGATGGGCTTTGACTTTGGGAAAGATTTTTTCTTTTTTTTTTTTTTATTATTTTAAGTATTCATGCCATGTCCCTCATATCTTGCCCCCCAAGTTGTGTCTTCCTCCTAGACTTTTTCCCCGGCTTTTGCAACATCTGTGAGCTTAGTTTGGCACCTTTTGGTCCTTTGCAATGCACCTGATAAAAATCCCGGGCCATTTTCTAAGAGTCACTAAATTTCCCAAATTTTCTTTTTACTCCTGCAATTGCAATTCCTTTGATGTTGTCTCCATTCCAGCGTGTTTGCAAGTCCTTCTTTTCTGTTTTGGCCTTCAGTGGGGATCAATGTTGGCCAGCTTTGCTGCATCTGCCTTCCCTTGCTGGCGTATGGCCTGCCTGCATTTTGATGGCTTTGACTTTGGGAAAGATTTTTTCTTTTTTTTTTTTTTTATTATTTTAAGTGTTCATGCCATGTCCCTCACATCTTGCCCCCTAAGTTGTGTCTTCCTCCTTGACTTTTTCCCCTGCTTTTGCAACATCTGTGAGCTTAGGTTTGGCACCTTTTGGTCCTTTGCAATGCAGATGATTTCCTCACAGCTTATTTTTTGAAGAGACGATAAGTCCCGATTTCTGCTTTTTTCAATTGCATTTCATTTGAACCTATCTCTTTTCCAGAGTGTTTGTAAGCCTTTCTTTTGGGATCCGCATGATCCCTTTTCCCTTCCCCAAAGGAAATTTCATTTCCTTTCGGGAAGTGAAAAGGAATCTTGCGATTTCAATGGCGACCAATAGAGGAATCTTTGGTGCATGTCCTTGGACTTGACGGCAGGCCATGCCTTTTGATGGCTTTGACTTTGGGAAGATTTTTTTCTTTTTTTGGTTGTTTTCTGAAGTGTTCATGCCATGTCCCTCATATCTTGCCCCCTAAGTTGTGTCTTCCTCCTTGACTTTTCCCCCTGCTTTTGCAACATCTGTGAGCTTAGTTTTGGCATCTTTGGTCCTTTGCAATGCACATGATATACTGCCAGGCCATTTTCTTACAGTCACTAAATTTCCCAAATTTTCTTTTTTTCTCCTCCAATTGCAATTCCTTTGATGTTGTCTCCATTCCAGCGTGTTTGTAGGTCCTTCTTTCTGTTTTGGCCTTCAGTGGGGATCAATTTTTGCAAGCTTTGCGGCATGTGCCTGCCCTTGCTGGCATATGGCCTGCCTGCATTTTGATGGCTTTGACTTTGGGAAAGATTTTTTCTTTTTTTTTTTTGTTTTTTGTTTTAAGTATTCATGCCATGTCCCTCATATCTTGCCCCCTAAGTTGTGTCTCCCTCCTTGACTTTTTCCCCTGCTTTTGCAACATCTGTGAGCTTAGTTTGCCACCTTTTGTTCCTTTGCAATGCAGCTGATTTCCTCACAGCCTATTTTTTAAAGAGACTAAAATTCCCGATTTTCTGCTTTGTTCAATTGCATTTCATTTGATCCTATCTCCTTTCCAGAGTGTTTGTAAGCCTTTCTTTTGGGATCCGCAAGATTCCTTTTCCCTTCCCAAAAGGAAATGAAATTTCCTTTTGGGAAGGGAAAAGGAATCTTGCGATTTCAATGGGAAACCAATAGAGGAATCTTTGGTGCATGTCCCTGCACTTGATGGCAGGCCATGCCTTTTGATGGCTTTGACTTTGGGAAAGATTTTTTTCTTTTTTGGTTGTTTTCTGAAGTGTTCATGCCATGTCCCTCATATCTTGCCCCCTAAGTTCTGTCTTCCTCCTTGACTTTTTCCCCTGCTTTTGCAACATCTGTGAGCTTAGTTTTGGCATCTTTGGTCCTTTTGCACTGCACATGATATACTGCCAGGCCATTTTCTTAGAGTCACTAAATTTCCCAAATTTTCTTTTTTTCTCCTTCAATTGCAATTCCTTTGATGTTGTCTCCATTCCAGCGTGTTTGCAGGTCCTTTTTTTCTGTTTTGGCCTTCAGTGGGGATCAATTTTGGCAAGCTTTGCTGCATGTGCCTGCCCTCGGCGGCGTATGGCCTGACTGCATTTTGATGGCTTTGACTTTGGGATAGATTTTTTCTTTTTTTTTTCAATTCGGTTTTAAGTATTCATGCCATGTCCCTCATATCTTGCTCCCTAAGTTGTATCTTCCTCCTTGACTTTTTCCCCTGATTTTGCAACATCTGTGGGCTTAGTTTTGGCATCTTTTGGTCCTTTGCAATGCAGCTGATTTCCTCACAGCCTATTTTTGAAGAGACTAAAATTCCAGATTTCTGCTTTTTTCAATTGCATTTCATTTGAACCTATCTCCTTTCCAGAGCCTTTGTAAGCCTTTCTTTTGGGATTCGCAAGATTCCTTTTCCTTTCCCGAAAGGAAATTTCATTTCCTTTCGGGAAGGGAAAAGGAATCTTGCGATTTCAATGGGGACCAATAGAGGAATCTTTGGTGCATGTCCCTGCACTTGATGGCAGGCCATGCCTTTTGATGGCTTTGACTTTGGGAAAGATTTTTTTCTTTTTTTGGTTGTTTTCTGAAGTGTTCATGCCATGTCCCTCATATCTTGCCCCCTAAGTTCTGTCTTCCTCCTTGACTTTTTCCCCTGCTTTTGCAACATCTGTGAGCTTAGTTTTGGCATCTTTGGTCCTTTGCACTGCACATGATATACTGCCAGGCCATTTTCTTAGAGTCACTAAATTTCCCAAATTTTCTTTTTTTCTCCTTCAATTGCAATTCCTTTGATGTTGTCTCCATTCCAGCGTGTTTGCAGGTCCTTGTTTTTCTGTTTTGGCCTTCCAGTGGGGATCAATTTTGGCAAGCTTTGCTGCATGTGCCTGCCCTCGGCGGCGTATGGCCTGACTGCATTTTGATGGCTTTGACTTTGGGATAGATTTTTTCTTTTTTTTTTCAATTCGGTTTTAAGTATTCATGCCATGTCCCTCATATCTTGCTCCCTAAGTTGTATCTTCCTCCTTGACTTTTTCCCCTGATTTTGCAACATCTGTGGGCTTAGTTTTTGGCATCTTTTGGTCCTTTGCAATGCAGCTGATTTCCTCACAGCCTATTTTTTGAAGAGACTAAAATTCCAGATTTTCTGCTTTTTTCAATTGCATTTCATTTGAACCTATCTCCTTTCCAGAGTTTTTGTAAGCCTTTCTTTTGGGATTCGCAAGATTCCTTTTCCTTTCCCGAAAGGAAATTTCATTTCCTTTCGGGAAGGGAAAAGGAATCTTGCGATTTCAATGGGGACCAATAGAGGAATCTTTGGTGCATGTCCCTGCACTTGATGGCAGGCCATGCCTTTTGATGGCTTTGACTTTGAGAAAGATTTTTTTCTTTTTTGGTTTTTTTCTTAAGTGTTCATGCCATGTCCCTCATATCTTTCCCCCTAAGTTCTGTCTTCCTCCTTGACTTTTTCCCCTGCTTTTGCAACATCTGTGAGCTTAGTTTTGGCATCTTTTGGTCCTTTGCACTGCACATGATATAAACCCAGGCCATTTTCTTAGAATCACTAACTTACCCAAATTTTCTTTTTTTCTCCTCCTATTGCAATTCCTTTGATGGTGTCTCCATTCCAGCATGTTTGTAAGTCCTTCTTTTCTGTTTTGGCCTTCAGTGGGGATCAATTTTTGGCAAGATTTGCTGCATGAGCCTGCACTTGCTGGCGTATGGCCTGCCTGCATTTTGATGGCTTTGACTTTGGGAAAGATTTTTTCTTTTTTTTTTTTTTGTTACTGTAATATTCATGCCATGTCCCTCATATCTTGCCCCCTAAGTTGTGTCTTCCTCCTTGACTTTTTCCCCTGCTTTTTGCAACATCTGTGAGCTTAGTTTTGGCACCTTTTGGTCCTTTGCAATGCAGCTGATTTCCTCACAGCTTATATTTGGAAGAGACTAAAATTCCCAATTTTCTGCTTTTTTCAATTGCATTTCATTTGAACCTATCTCCTTTGCAGAGTGTTTGTAAGCCTTTCTTTTGGGATCCGCAAGATTCCTTTTCCCTTCTCGAAAGGAAATTTCATTTCCTTTCGAGAAGGGAAAAGGAATCTTGCGATTTCAATGGGGACCAATAGAGGAATCTTTGGTGCATGTCCCTGCACTTGATGGCAGGCCATGCCTTTTGATGGCTTTGACTTTGGGAAAGATTTTTTTCATTTTTGGTTTTTTTCTGAAGTGTTCATGCCATGTCCCTCATATCTTGCCCCCCAAGTTGTGTCTTCCTCCTTGACTTTTTCCCCTGCTTTTGCAACATCTGTGAGCTTAGTTTTGGCACCTTTTGGTCCTTTGCGCTTGCACCTGATATAAACCCAGGCCATTTTCTTAGAGTCACTACATTTCCCAAATTTTCATTTTTTTCTCCTCCAATCGCAAGTCCTTTGATGTTGTCTCCATTCCAGCGTGTTTGTAAGTCCTTCTTTTCTGTTTTGGCCTTCAGTGGGGATCAATTTTGGCAAACTTTGCTGCATGTGCCTGCACTTGCTGGCGTATGGCCTGCCTGCATTTTGATGGCTTTGACTTTGGGAAAGATTTTTTCTTTTTTTTTTCATTTTTGTTTTAAGTATTCATGCCATGTCCCTCATATCTTGCCCCCTAAGTTGTGTCTTCCTCCTTGACTTTTTTCCCCTGCTTTTGCAACATCTGTGAGCTTAGTTTTGGCATCTTTTGGTCCTTTGCACTGCACCTGATATAAACCCAGGCCATTTTCTTAGAATCACTAAATTTCCCAAATTTTCTTTTTTTCTCATAGAAATTAAATTCCTTTGATGTTGTCTCCATTCCAGCATGTTTGTAAGTCCTTCTTTCTGTTTTGGCCTTCTGTGGGGATCAATTTTGGCAAAGCTTTGCTGCATGTGCCTGCCCTTGGTGGCGTATGGCCTGCCTGCATTTTGATGGCTTTGACTTTGGGAAAGATTTTTTCTTTTTTTTTTTTTTTATTATTGTAAGTATTCATGCCATGTCCCTCATATCTTGCCCCCTAAGTTGTGTCTTCCTCCTTGACTTTTTCCCCTGCTTTTGCAACATCTGTGAGCTTAGTTTTGGCACCTTTTGGTCCTTTGCACTGCACCTGATATAACCCAGGCCATTTTCTTAGAATCACTAACTTACCCAAATTGTCATTTTTTCAACTCAAGTTCAATTCCTTTGATGTTGTCTCCATTCCAGCGTGTTTGCAAGTCCTTCTTTTCTGTTTTGGCCTTCAGTGGGGATCAATTTTGGCAAGCTTTGCTGCATGTGCCTGCCCTTGATGGCGTATGGCCTGTCTGCATTTTGATGGCTTTGACTTTGGGAAAGATTTTTTCTTTTTTTTTTTTTTTATTATTTTAAGTATTCATGCAATGTCCCCTCATATCTTGCCCCCTAAGTTGCGTCTTTCTCCCCTGCTTTTGCAACATCTGTGAGCTTAGTTTTGGCACCTTTTGGTCCTTTGCAATGCAGCTGATTTCCTCACAGCCTATTTTTTGAAGAGACTGAAATTCCAGATTTTCTGCTTTTTTCAATTGCATTTCATTTGAACCTATCTCCTTTCCAGAGTGTTTGAAAGCCTTTCTTTTGGGATTCGCAAGATTCCTTTTCCCTTCCCGAAAGGAAATTTCATTTCCTTTCGGGGAAGGGAAAAGGAATCTTGCGATTTCAATGGGGACCAATAGAGGAATCTTTGGTGCACGTCCCTGCACTTGATGGCAGGCCATGCCTTTTGATGGCTTTGACTTTGGGAAAGATTTTTTTCTTTTTTTTGGTTGTTTTCTGAAGTGTTCATGCCATGTCCCTCATATCTTGCCCCCTAAGTTGTGTCTTCCTCCTTGACTTTTTTCCCCTGCTTTTGCAACATCTGTGAGCTTAGTTTTAGCACCTTTTGGTCCTTTGCACTGCACCTGATATAAACCCAGGCCATTTTCTTAGAATCACTAACTTACCCAAATTTTCTTTTTTTCTCCTCCAATTGCAATTCCTTTGATGGTGTCCTCCATTCCAGCGTGTTTGCAAGTCCTTCTTTTCTGTTTTGGCCTTCAGTGGGGATCAATTTTGGCAAGCTTTGCTGCATGTGCCTGCCCTTGGTGGCGTATGGCCTGCCTGCATTTTGATGGCTTTGACTTTGAGAAAGATTTTTTTTTTTTTTTTTTTTATTATTTTAAGTATTCATGCCATGTCCCTCATATCTTGCCCCCTAAGTTTATCTTACAGGCAAAGCTAGG